>VZSF01000011.1:105355-519553 GCA_013398295.1 Chionis minor | reverse complement strand
CCCTGCCGGAACCAGGACAGGCTGCTAAGCTTGCTGCTGTTGCTGATTCTGAGTTCTCCATGAGGATTTCTCTCCCTACTCTGCTGCAGCCCTTTAACAGCACCTGCTGCCAGGGTCTTTGACTCAAAGGTGGGAACACTGCAGTGTTAGTGGAAAGCGGTAGAAACAAGATGTGGTTTGTTGGGTTTTTTTTTTTTTTTTTTTTTTTTTGTTGGTTGGTGTTGTTCCTCTCTCTTCCTGCGATTTCTTGATGCAGCAATCCCACTTTGCCTGGCATTACCTTTCTAAGTACCACCTGACATGCTGCTCATGTTTAACATGTCTCGTGCGATCTGTCCTTCAACCATCTCCACATTACATGTTATGCTTTTGTAAGATTTTTGGGGAAACGGCAAAGCATTAAAATATATTGAAAGAAATACACTTTTGCTGAAGTTTAGAACTCAGTGATGACGGTATTTCTTCTCATTTAGGTAGGCATGCAGAAATTGTGATCTCCCAGTGACAAGAAGAACAGAATTTATCTATTTCTTTAATACACCGTTGTTTGCTGCTTCCTGGACTTTATTCATGTGTGAATGACTTTACAATGGTTTCTGCTGAAAAAAGCTATTTCAAAATGCATTGGCAAAAGACCAATTCCAGTGGCTCTGTTTCGCATTATGAGCTTCTTGGAGACCTAGGAAAGTCAGTGGAATATTAACAAAATGTGGTCTGGATAGAGTTATGGATGAACATAATTGTGTCATGAGCTGTGCTACGTGGAGTGTTAATATGTGGCTTTTTTCCTTTGTTGGAAGTCTACACCTTAGGTGCTACAACAGAGAGCACAATAAAAGTGTGAATTATAAGTTGATATAAAGGGAGGTACCCTGTGGATGTGAATGTATTCTCAGTAGATGAAGCAAAAAATGAATCTATTATATTTGCTAACTGATAGGCTGTAGTCAGGTTACTTTCTCGCTAGTGTTGGTGTTTGAATTCAATCTTAACTGTTCATGGCGTCATTATTAGAGAAATAAGCCAATTTAATTTTATTTCTCATTTTTAAAAATGCAAGACCAACTTTGGGAAAAAAAACCCAAACACAAAAAACCATTTTATTCTACAAAAAAAGACAATTTCAAATTATTTGTGGTGTGTGGTAATGATGATTCCTTTAGGTGTTTTGGAAAAACATTTTATGGTGGATTTAATACTAATCTTCTGAAAAATGTGTGCAAAGGTAAATTCACAGTCCCCACACTCCTCACCCTCACTAGAAACTTCCTATATGGAAGAATATAGGCTTTCCCTTTCCTCCAGAATAACTATGCCCCTATGTTTCTTCTGCTATTATGGCAAAGCACAGGACAGAAAAAGCAGCTATATACACTTTAGAAAAGGAAAAAATAATCTTTTGATGTCAAACAGAAGTAAGTAGGCAAAATCTGATTTTGCTGGAAACCATATACAGGCAAAATTGAGCTTAACACTCTTGCTGCTACCATAGCAATATCCTTACTAATCAATAATGTCATCAGTGGATTTAAATCTCTCCACCTACAGGGAAGAAGTTTGTCATATTATATTTTATTTAATTCGCTCATTTTACTGCAGTCCTGATGTTTGTCTCCCTCCTTGATGGCCCTCCCTTTTGTCTCCCCCTTTGTCTTGCTCCCTATTTCCATCGTGCCAGCCATCTCTCTTGCCTTGCTATTAGTCTGAATGAGCTTCCGGTGACATCTTGAAGTCACAGAATCACAGAATCACAAAATGTTAGGGGTTGGAAGGGACCTCTGGAAATCATCTGTTCCAACCCCCCTGCCAGAGCAGGTCCACCTACAGCAGGCCACACAGGATGGCGTCCAGGCGGCTTTTAAATGTCTGCAGTGTCAGAGACTCCACCGCCTCTCTGGGCAGCCTGTTCCAGTGCTCTGCCACCCTCAAAGTAAAGAAGTTCTTCCTCGTGCTCAGATGGAACTTCCTGTGTTCAAGTTTGTGCCTGTTACCTCTTGTCCTACCACTGGCACCACTGAAAAAAGACTGGCCCCCTCCTCCCAGCACCCTCCTTTTAAGTATTTGTAAGCATTGATAAGATCCCCGCTCAGTTTTCTCTCCTTCAGACTAAAAAGACTCAACTTTCTCATAAGAAAGATGCTCCAGCCCCCTAATCATCTTTGTGGCCCTTCACTGTGCCCTCTCCCAGCCCAGCTGCCTGGCCCACGCTTGTCGTTTTATGCCCACTAAACCTAATCCTGAACTCTATCTATCTGCAGCCAAGGCTGCCCCCAAACTTAATGCCCTCCACCAAACCCTCTTTGTTTGTCAGAAGAAGTCTGAAGAAAAGGAAGTGGTGCACAGAAATCTGTGAGAGGTGGCAGATGTGACATTGTCTTTCTTCGCGTGTCTTCAGTGGCTGTTACTGAGCAGGTTCCCTTAGTCCCAGCTTGGCTTCATGGGTGAACGTGCCGGAGCACTGAGCTCACCAGCAGGCTCCAAGCAGGCTCCAGCAGGCAATGCGGAGTGAGGGTCCTGCCTGGCTCCCCTCCTGGCTTGCCATGCTGTGCTTGGCACCGGTAGCTAGGGGGAAGAAAATCAGCAACACAGATTTTTGTCCTAAGAAACAGCACATCTCCTCAAGGAAGTACGGATCTCTTTCCTTCCAAGACTTTTTATCCAGACATTTAGCTTGGAAAGGCGATTACCCCTCAAAGTTTCACACCTCGAAATAGTCATTTGCTTTACCTATTAAACTCTTTGTATGAGTTCTAGATAATGATTTCTTGTAAATAAGGATCATAACGAGTTTGCATTGCCTGTGGTAGCTGCATGGTGTATTGATCTGAAGGGATTACGTGAAGTTTCAGGGTTAGATTTATGAGCTCTTTGGTTTAAACTGGGATCGCAAAGGTATTCACAGACTCATGAAATAAATCCTGGATTGCAACTTAGCACCAGAGAACTTAATGCAAACAAGCACTGCCTTTTTTTTTTTTTTTATTGTTGTGAACTAGTGATTCATATTTGGTCAGGCTATTTCTGGAACAGGGCTGGAAATTTCCAGATGAGAAACAAGGCAAATGGCTATAGTGGTAACATGATGAATCAACATGTGCAGTGAGTATAGCCCCATAGAAGAACTGGGATAAATAACCCAGCAGTGTAAGTCTCAGAAACACACTAAGGTTGAGTTTTCATTTTTGTTTTTATCTTCTTGACAGTGTATTGTGCATTTGTTTTTGGTCAACACCTGTGGTGTCCAGTCTGTTAGTTTTCTTGGGTGAGTAACAACCTTTCCTTTTCTTCTTGGTCCAACTCTAAAAGATTGCCAGCTTAGTGGTATCATTCGCAAAATGGGGGAAAAAGATACATCTTGTTTCTATTTTGCTAATGTGCTCGAAGTAGCAGTGTGTTCTCCAGAGCCATCGCGGTCTGCTTCACTTGGTGTCTGAGTTCTAACTTGTCAGTGTTATTTAATGCAAGCTGTTTGCTTAATAACTGAGAGGTTCCAGATATTTTTTTCTTAAAGAGCGTTTTGAAGTTACAGTTTTTCTGTATCTTCCATACCCAGCCAAGCTTTATAATGTTATTTATCAAACACATAGTAAAGCGTGTCAAATAAAATGCAATCAAGCTTCTTGTTCTTTCTGTTCTGTTATTTCTGAGGAAGCCTGTATGGACATGGGTTTCTTGAAACATTGATGCTATTGCTGTCAGACAGTTTGCTTGTTCTGGCCCTGACATGCCTCAGCTCAGCTGACTCAGCCTGCTGTGAACTTTGCCTGTGAAAAGAGATAGCAAGGAAAAATATTTTTATGCTACTTATCTCTGTCCCTGTTAGGAACTACAGTGTATCTTCACCATGGATAAAGTAGCATATATTGGTGAAGTTATCCAGCGTGGTGCCTGGGCATATTTTTGTACTTCTTTATTAGAGAATAGTTAGGAGCTTCTTCACCTCTTTTGAGGAACAGCTTCTAGTATAAGGGGTTTATGCACTCTTACATCATAAGAAGTTCCATCTGAGCATGAGGAGGAACTTCTTTGCTCTGAGGGTGGCAGAGCACTGGAACGGGCTGCCCAGAGAGGTGGTGGAGTCTCTGACTCTGGAGACATTCAAAACCTGCCTGGACACCATCCTGTGCAACCTGCTGTAGGTGGACCTGCTCTGGCAGGGGGGTTGGACCAGGTGATCTTAGCGATCCCTTCCAACCCCTAACATTCTGTGATTCTATGAAATGGTAACCCCAATATCTCCTGACAGTGTTTATGTTTTTGGGAGATGATGATTCCGAATTCCAATCAAGAAGCCTCATCCCAAGTCAGTAAAAGTAGTGATTCTTACTACTTTCCTGAATAGTCAGCACTTGCAAAGCAACCAAACACCCTTTTAATTTGATTTTAAGAAAACATTATTAATAGCTGTCTGGAAATGGGGAGTTATTAGAGAATGTGTGATTTGTCATTTGGATTGCAGCTGCTTTGTTGGTGTAAAACTCTCTTCACAGACCTGTAATTGCATGACCTTAAGTATGCCTAACTTAATTTTAATTTTAAACAAGTTAATTAGATTATTTGATGAATTATGATATGGAGAGAACTTGGCACAGCATTCAAGATGGATGGAAGCGAGCCTTGACCTTTACTTCTGTCAGTATGTTCGGGTAATGTTTCCTTACACTTCAAGTATGAAAAAGTCTTGGCAATTCTTTGTGAGGAAATTTTAAATTCCTCCAGTTCATGGAAGCATAAACAAAAAGCCTACTCTCTATTTAATTTTTCTGATTAAGCATGTAGCATCTTCGCAGTTACACTTATATGTCTATATATGTGCATATGTGATACCCTACATGAACAAAATTAATGCAGTTTAGCTATTTGCTTTGTATGCATGCTGAATCTAAAAGTAAGTGTTAATGCTTACTCAGTGAGTGCAGACATTTTCATAGGGATTGCTATAAGGTCTGATCTCTTTGCATAGTGGGGTGCTCTATTTATATGCTATATAGTGATATAATTTTACAAAATGGAAAAGCGCAAAAATGTCAGGAAAAAGTTCGGATTCAATTGAAGTAGCATGGAAAGAAGGATTCATCACATATTTCTTTAAAAACTTTTTCCCTGAGGTGAATTGAGAATTTGGCTGGGGAATGGCCAGCTGAAATAGTGCAGCTGTTAAGGCATCAAGCTTGGTCTTACCTTCAGATCTGTTCTTGCAAGCAGGCTACATGAAAAAAGAGTCATAACCAAATAAGGAGTAATAGGATCTGATAATCTGAATGAATACTTAATTACAGATTCAATATTCAATTACAGGATGTATTCTTTACATTGGTAAAACTGGAATTACACCTGTATACTCTAAAGATGAAGATCGCACCTATATTTTACCCAGTCTGAGAGATCATTGCGTATCAGCTATTTGTTTTCCGTGTGTGAGCCATGACAGTAAAGCTGCCCCGTTCAAATTGTCATATTTTATCCATGTAAAACAGTTATTTTGTGAGGTGTGGACAGGGGTGTGGATCAAAATATCGATACCTTTTTCAAAAGAAATTGCAGTGGGTAAAAATTACACGTCAATGAGTTTGAGGCACTGGGACCTGAGAACATAGTTCTTTGCAGTTAAAGTGGTAGAGGTGGTGCTATTGCTTTTCTGTATTAGGATCAGGAGACAAATAAACTAAATTGCACAAGAATATCTACTCTAATATTTTTATTAGTTCAGGCCCATAGTACTAAAATATTGACTTCTTGACACTTTCAGATCAGGACAGTGACAGAAGACCTGCAACAGAAATTAATTACCTGAAAAGTGTATTTTTCCCTGTCCTGTGTGGGTAGTCATCTGAAAAGGGCTATAAACATGCCTACGCATTTGTGTAATCCAAGTCTGTTTCTCCTCTGAATTAAAAAGTAATCTTTCCATTGACTTGAGCTGTGGATGGATTTGTCGAACAGCAAAGTACTCTCAGGAAAGAGCACCTACTGATAGTTATTTTCACAGGTGTCTTTTTTACTTGAGAACTTTAATAGTGTTTGCCTAGGCTTTTCTGAAGGTGCAATAGTTGTACATGTGCAATGGAGAGGCAGCTGTACGTCTGAATTCAAAAACTTTGTGGGGATTTTGTGCGTGTATTTCTTCTTTCTTAAAATTTGTTATTGGAAAATCAAGACTGTGCACAGGAGAAAACCCTTCACGAAAGAAAAATATCACTATTTTCTTTTATCTTTCCAATTACATTTATATATTTTCAGATGGTGGTCTAAGTAGTCTGCAGTTTTGAAAAAGAGCTGTAGAACATATAGTACATTGCAAAACAAATAATAAATACCAATTGATTTTTTTTAGTTGCTTGAAGCTACACATTATTAGTTTTCAAAATGTAATCACCTTTTCTTCTCTGCTGCAGAATCAATGTTCAGCATCGTTTTTGTATATGAAAAGGTTGGAATAGTTTCTTCTCTTACTACGTGCAAACGCATACTTTTGAATCAATAATATTTTAATTTAAGCATAATAATGTTAAATCTTGGTAGCATACTTAATGGAAGTATTTTTGTTAATATTTATTTCTATCATTGGAAGAAGAGGGAAAATGTGTTTTCTGATAATATGCTTGGAACTAATACTATCTTTGATGATAAGAATCAGCCTCAAAAAGTGACCTTCCCAATAACAAGAAGTTCTGACTATTATTTAAGTGTTCTCTGGTGTATTTTGACTATAGAGAAAAGTACTTCCAGGCTGTGCTGCCCTTGAAATTCAAGGAAATTCAAGACTCAAGTTTGTAAAAATTATTTCTATTTTAGCTAGATTCAGCTCTAGCTAGACTTTGTGTCAGTGGCTTTCAAGAAGTAAGCTTTCTGTCTCCTGCATGGAGTTTTTCCTGGGCTGTTGTGAATTACTCTGTGGTACTCATGGGTATCATGTCACATTAAGATCAAGGACATGGCAGGATTTCATAAAAAGATGAAAGTTAGTGAAACTACTTGGAATACCATTAATGAAGTTCCAAGCCTGGTAAAAAAGCCTGTTTTGAAAGGGTATGACTCATCAAATATTGAACTTTAGCTACTGAGCTTTCTCTATTGGCAGCTGAATCCCTAACATTTAGTGAAAATTTGTTCTCAGTGTTTCTCATGAATCTGAGGCATCTGGTGCTATCTGACTTCTTTGAGCTAGAACACTCTAAGTGCAGTGATTGATTCCATATCGTGCTGTTCATCACGTTTCCTCCTTGTGAATTTTCCAAAATTTGTTGTTATCCAAAATTTGTTGTTACCAAAAACTTACGTTGCTTGTTTTTTCAAGTTTCAAATGCAACAAACCGTCCAAACCAGAATCGTCTTCCTCCAAAATAAAAACTGGTGACCTGAGGAAAAAATAACTCTTGATTTTGTATATTGCTCTCCACAAATAGACAGCAGGGCTCAAGCTAGTAAAGCCCTTTGAACAGTTTCTTCAATACATAGGTGATAAGACTCAAGTGAGGAATAAAAAAAAATTGATGGATAAGGGGAGAGCAACAAACATTGTCTACCTGGAGTTGTGCAAAGCATTTGACACTGTCCCACATGATATTCTTGTCTCTAAATTGGAGAAGCATGGATTTGATGGATGGACCACTTGGTGGATAAGGAACTGGCCGGACCATCACACTAAAAGAGTTGTGGTCAATGGCTTGGTGTCCCAGTGGTGAGCAGTGATGAGCAGTGTTCCTCAGGGGTTGGTACTAGGACCAGTACTATTTAATATCTTTGTTGACCACATGGATGTTGGGATTGAGTTCACCCTCAGCAAGTTTGCCAATGACACCAAGCTGTGTGGTGTAGTCTACATGCTGAAGGGAAGGGGTGCCATCCAGAGGGACCTGGACAGGCTTGAGAAGTGGACCCCTGTAAACCTCATGAAGTTCAACAAGGCCAAGTGCAAGGTCCTGCATGTGGATCAGGGCAATCCCAGGCACAAATACAGGCTGGGCACAGAATCAACTGAGAGCAGCCCTGAGGAGAGGGACTTGGGGGATGTTGGTAGATGAGAAGCTCAACACGAGCTGGCAATGTGCACTCGCAGCCCAGAAAGCCAACCACATCCTGGGCTGCATCCCCAGCAGCTGTGGCCAGCAGGTCGAGGGAGGTGATTCTGCCCCTCTACTCCACTCTTGTGAGACCCCACCTGGAATACTGCATCCAGCTCTGGGGCCCCCAACATAAGAAGGACATGAACCTGTTGGAGCGAGTCCAGAGGGGGCCATGAAGATAATCAGAGAATTAGAGCACCTCTGCTGTGAGGACAGGCTGAGAGAGTTGGGGTTGTTCAGCCTGGACAAGAGAACACTCTGGGGAGACCTTATAGCAGCCTTCCAGTGTCTGAAGGGTGCCTACAAGAAATCCGGAGAGGGACTTTTTACAAGGGCATGTAGTGATAGGATGAGGGGCAATGGCTTCAAACTGGAAGAAGGTAGATTTTGATTAGATATTAGGAAGAAATTCTTTAATGTGAGGGTGGTGAGACACTGGAAGATGTTGTCCAGAGAAGCTGTGCAGGCCTCATCCCTGGAGGTGTTCAAGGCCAGATTGGATAGGACTTTGAGCAATCTGGTCTAGTGGGAGGTGTCCTTGTCCATGGCAAGGGTGTTTGGAACTAGATGATTTTTAAACTCTCTTCCAACCGAAACCTTCTATGATTCTATGGTTCTATCATTCTACAATTCTATGAAAACAGTTAATACTCAAATCAATGCTTTGCATTGATCCTAATATGATCATTCCATTGTCACCTAATGGTACTTTCCTTATCTACATTTTTAAAAAGCTTTTCCTTAATTCCACAAGAAAAGATTTATAATGGGTAAAAGCAGTGTCAGCTGAAACCCAGTACCAATTTTTTTCTTGGAGATTATACTGATTTTGGCTGGGATAGAGTTAATTTTCTTCATAATAGGTAGTACGAGGCTATTTTTTGGATTTGTTCTGAAATCCATTTTGTTAATTCAGAGACATTTTCGCTATTGCTGAGCAAGTAACACAGAGTTAAGGCCTTTTCTGCTCCTCACACCACCCTACCAGCGAGTAGGCTGGGGGCACACAAGAAATTGGGACGGGACACAACCAGGACAGCTGACCCCAACTGACCAAAAGTATACTCCATACCATATGCCATCATGCTATGCAGATAATGCTGGAGGAAGAAGACAGAGAAGGGAGACATTTGGACTTATGGTGTTTGTCTTCCCAAGTAACCTTTATGCATGATGAAGCCCTGCTTTCCCAGAGATGGCTGAACACCTGCCTGCCGATGGGAAGTGGTGAACGAATTCCTTGTTTTGGTTGGCTTGCATGTACAGATTTTGCTCTACCTATTAAACTGTCTTTATCTCAACCTGTGAGTTTTCTCATTTTCACCCTTCTGATACTCCCCCCCATCTCCATTCTGTCTCCCCCCCATTCTCCACTCCCCCACCAGGCAGGGAGTGAGTGAGCAGCTGTGTGGTGCTTAGTTGTTGGCTGGGGTTAAACCACAACATAGGTTTGTATTTTAGAAATTTTCTACTTAAGGTATATGCTGCATAAAAGACTGGTTGTTTCTCCATTTTAAAAGTTACAGTTAAAACATTAGGATTGATAGAAGTGTTTTGCAGTCACCTCTTTCATCCCTTCTACCCTGCAAAAACAAAATAAAAATAAATGCTAATCTTTTCCGCACACTCTTTTCCTGTTAAGCTTTAAATGCTAGCTAGGACTTCCTATCTAAATTCACCTCATTCAAGCATCTCATAAGACTTTTAATCATGAAAATTTAACGGGTTTTAAGTATCCCGTTGTGTCAATGAGAAGACTACCCTAAAGACAGTCTCAAAGTTTTGTTAAATGCTGGAGAACTTATTTAGTAACATTTACATACTACCCAGAAACTTTTAAAAAATCTACAGTTTAAACTCTAGGAAGAGAGCAAATTAGCAGAAGAGTGTATGGCTTCTCAAATTAGTAACTCTACTGACAGCATTGGAGACAATGAGTAAGCTCATAAATTATTGTATTACATTTTGATTCTAATAATTGCGTATTGTCTCAAGTAAACCATGACAGTGACTTTACATACAGTATGTAAATTGCACCGGTAAAACTGTTAGAAGCAAATAATACATTTAGATGTACCTTATTTGCTAGCCTGAATTTTAGAAAGTTGTTTGTCATTGAAGATAAGGCAAAAAACCCCATATTTTGTTTCAGCAGTTTCTCTCACCAAATGTTTTCTTCCTCTTATCCTTTCTCTCCAGGTAGTAATTTGAAAGGCAACACTTCTTCCTTTGTTTAGCGGTTGCTTTGTGACCCCTTTTACTACAATAACTAGAGAAAGCTGCCTTATTGAACTGGCTGATAGCTCTAAAAGCAATTAAAAATCCTTAAAATCATTACAACTTTTACAAAAAATCACTCCTATATTGACTGAGCTTTTTCATTTTAACTGGATATAGTGTACATTTTTAAAGGATGGAAAATGGGACAAATTTTAAAAAAAACCTGAATAGCTTAAATACCATAGGCTGAATTAGAAGTCTAAATACCGAGGACATTTTTCAAAATAGAACAGCTTGTAATATTTTTGAGACAGTTTTTTCATGAGAATTTGGGAATGCATGATTTCTAGAGGATTATAATTTATAATGACTCATCAGATTATTTATGTACCATAACATAGCACCACCAATTTTCACATTTGAAACCTTGCATGGAGTAAGCAAAGAAGAATAGATATCATAATCAAAGAGTAGCTGTAGTTGTATTTAAGATATATCAAAGTATTTGCAGTATTATTTCTCACGCCCAACAGTAGTTTTGAACCCTTACAGTGGAAAGTTCAGAGTATGAGGTAAATTAGAGTCACTGTGATAGAGTCCTATTACAAAACCTATACTAAGAGAGTATGACAATTGAGTGTACGTCACACAGGTGCTATGACTATCACTCAACTTCAGATTGCTGTTTGAGTTACATTATATATATTTTATATAGTGTTATGGTATTGTTGAACTACTTTCAGGTTTGGGACTCCAAATTAGACCGAGCTGGTTTTCAAAAACATTTGAATACCGAATTTCCATAACAGAACTTATTGTTGAAACTGAACTTTGCATTTTCCAAGTTAATGTTTCCTGAGGTTTGGGAACTAGCTAGTCAGACAGTTTACCTAAAACTGATGAGATGGCATCTTTATTTTATCATACTTTTTCTCCAAAATTTCCAGTAATCTTTCTTGGTTAAAATCTTCAGCAGAAATATATAGAGAAATCGTATCTTATTTCTATAAACTCTAGAAGTATAAAGTAGCAACTAAGTATCTTTTCAAACTATAGTTCTGATCACACTCATTGATTTATTACTTTTTACCATTCTTATGCATTTCAGGGCAGCTGCTGGATTTCCAGGTACTTTAAACTGAAACTGTACCAACGAGTACAGCTGCAAGGTATCTTCAGTTAAGTTGTCTTCTTTCAAGATTTCAGCCAATTCATGTGGCATATTTCTTAAGAGCAGTGAAATCAAAAGGGGTAGAAACCCATAAGAAACTCCATAGGGAGGTGGTCACCTCAGTTCTGCTTATCAATCCAGATTCAAAGCTTGGAATGGGGGAAAACGGGTATCACAAGATCGGGGAAGAGAAAGGAGGATTACTTACAACGTTCACACAACATTACAGTGAAAATTTCAACTTTGGGAAACACATGTAGGATATTTTTTTTCCCTAAGATATCTTAGGCAACTTGCTTAGTCTCTTTTCAGCATCTGATACACCTGAATAACCAAAAATTGGACAACAGTATAAAGGATCTTAGAAATGGTCTGTGTTTTGGATAGACCTTAGAAATGCAGATATAAAGACCTACAGAACCGATGTGACACTTGAAAGACTGACATGAGGAGCTTTATGCACTTGGGGAGGACTGTCTAAGTAATGGTCCTTCTTTCTAGCCCAATCTCCTAGGCTAGGCCAAGAAGGCTTTCACCACAGAAACGATTGGTAAGTGCATACAAGCAGCTGCTGAGCTAAAAACAGCCACCTGTTCAAGTATGAAAGGTGAGAGATCTGTAATCTTTTAAACTGGTTTGAGAAAAAGCAAATAAACTAGAAATTGTCTGTCTGTTTTAACTATAGACCATGTCAACGTTCTGAATTTTATTGAGATCATTTTCATGACAATTTGAGGGAAGCTGGCTTATAAGCTTTGAGCACTTGAAGTTTGCATGACAGCATAGTAGTCATTTTTTCATTCTATACATAATCTGCAGTGGAGACTGTAAAAAACGACAGAAAAAAATGATGCTAAATCTGAAATCTCAACTTTAAGCACACAGCTCAGTTAGGAGGGTTATATCATTTGGAGTTAGGAAATAAGAGGTTATTTCATGTAAAAGGAACTTCCCCCATTGGCTTGCATACTATGACTCATATGGCCACCCCTGATGACAGTGCTTGTCAATGAAATATATTTTTGTAAGCTTTAAGAATACTCCATAAATGTCCATAATTTCACCAGAAAGGAAGTCAAGGTCTGTGAAAAAAATCAGGAAGGTCCATATTCCTTCAACAAAGAGCTAAGATGAGGGATCATTAAAACCTATACAAAAAGGCATATTCCCTCCAAAAGCTGGGCTTTCCTTGGAATGATTTGCATTCCATCACAATATAAAGCTGTAAGACGCTGAAAGACAGCTTTTGCTGCCTTTTTATGCCATGGGATATCAGATACATAAGTCCTTTGTGGCCTCGTGACCGGGTATGGGTATTTATCATCGCAGGCACTTTATTGTTTTCTCTCCAGTTTATTTGTAAAGTGCGAAGCCTGCTTTCGAAATCCGTCAGAAGATATACTCCTAGTGGAAGTCTCAACCTGAATCCTGATGGAGAATGTTTTATCCTTCCAAAGTCAGACTTTTACACAACAGTTTTCTCATATCCTTTTGTGTACTGAAAGAATCTGACAGAATTAGTACAGCTGTTACAGGCAACAATAATTTTGCTGCAATTGTTGCTATTTCACATATATCCAGATTATTTTAAGTATAGTCTTTCAACTGACTTCTGCAGCCAAATTAATCATGAAGTCATGGGCTTTACTAGCTCCTATTTACAATACTATTTAAGAAACTTTCTGTCAATTCTCTGCAACTTTCTCCAATTTGGAATAGACCCTGATTTCATTTTTATTCCAAAGACACCAAGAATTCTTCAGTTTGTCTGTAAGATGCTTCAGCAGAACAGGTTTTGGAGAGTTTTGCTGTTCATGCAGTCACCTCAATCCTCATTATTTGAAGAAATCATACCTTCTTGGGTTCTTTCTGCCCGAGAAAGAAACTTTTTCCGTAATAGGTCATAGAAACATAAATATACTAAAACTGAAATTCTTCCGTGTTTATAATTAGACCATAGGCATTGGTTTTTGCCTGCAGCTATGTTAAAAAATCATTTTTTCTGATTTCTGCTTCTTTCTCTTTCCTCTTCTTTGCATTACCACTGAGGGAAAGAGATAAGGTTGTCTTAAAGTTGTTAAGGCTACCTTCTGTGTTGATTTCCTTCTTTTTTTCCTCTGGTTATTACAAGCTTTTCAGGGTAGTCTTATCTCTGAATTTCTTAGGTTGAACATTTGAAGTATGAGATAACATCTTTACAATGTTCTTTTTGCCTTTCAGTCACTGACATGAGTTCACAGTTTTGTTATTGTTTCTAAACTCTCCAGCTGGGAATTCCTTCTGTTATTAAAAATTGTATAAAATGTCAAAACCAGAAAACAACAAGCATCCTATATGATAACTCATGTGATATGAAGATTTATAAAATCAATGGCTATTTCTCTTTATTTCAAATTTCAGAGACAGTTCATCAGACCAGTAGAAAGCACTTGGCACAGTCAGCTATTAAGAGATCTTGTCTCTTGCAGAAGTATCTGGGAAACCAAAGTGAAATGGAACCTCGTTGGGGTAGGCACTGTTCAAACCTGTTGCACTGGATTAAAGCTTCTTTGTATTGTGAGATGAACACAAAGCAGTCAACACATGCTTGTTAACCCAAACCCTAACACAGGCAATTAGTCTACATTATTTTTTGATTAATTAGCAGTAGGCTTATAGGGTTAGGCACTCAAAAGAATTACATGGCATGGAAAAATGGATATACATCCTTGATTCTGTCTGGACAGATCTGCACAATCTTCTGAAGGCAGAACTAGATCTCTTCTCAGAACTAGACTGAGTGTAAAAGTGCCCTGTTGTACACTCTCTAAATCATGTGCCATCAGAATTAGCATGTCAGCTAACAATCTCTGTGCTGAATGGTCCCAGAAAATGCTCTTGTAGAATAACAAAGATGGGCTCAATGGTTAAGTCTTTCCCTGCATTGCCTTTTTCACACTTCTGTAAGGTACTTTCCAAGAGTTAAGCTGCACTTCGGCATGTAACTGTGAGACCAACATTATGAGCCACAGAAGCAGGAATCACTTGATCCACCTGTGGAGACTCTCAGCAAGTCTCTGCAACCTCTCACCCATCAGTTCATAATGGAGTATTTTCTGTGTTATGTTGCTAATCATTTAAACACCCCTGATAAATGCCTGTGAAGTTCCATTGCACAGCAATTTGTGTTTGCCTCCTGCTCTATTTTCTTTAGTTAATTACTGTGTTGACAAGCTGTCTGCTCAGTTCAGTGGATCATCTTGGGAAGAGAGAGAATTTTAGGAACACATCAGCAAAGTCTTTCAGTATTAATTTCCATTGTCTTTAAATATATCTGGGCAAGTGGATTACTGATAATTTTCAGGTATGTTTTACTTATTTTAAAATGGCAGAGGGATTTATTTGTGTCATTGCTTGAGTTGTCCATAAGCAATATGTGAAATGACAGATAAATACTAATGAAATCAAGACCTCTGTATGTTTAATGTGAGGCATGGAAAATTCATAATAAAAACAACTTATAGTGACCTAAGAATAAAAGCCCTTTAAAAACCCCAACATTTATTAAGGCCTTTCTAATTGCAACATGGGGCAGAAACAGGTTGCTCTGCTATATTGACATGTCACCAAACCTAGAAAGAACAAGTTTCAAAAATTGCCCAATGCATTGACCTTTCACAGTGTAAATGCAAACTTAGGTTATAACTAGATTCAGATCCAGCAAATTAAGTTAAATAAGTGTGATAACAGTAGACCCATTTAAAGATAAACTACGTTCTTGGATAATTTCTGCCTATGACTTACAATGGCTAAATAAAGCCACCGCTAATAATGTAATTTACTTTCAGTTAAATATAAACATAGGGAAGTAATTAAGTTATTATTTTGATGCAAATAAAAGATTGACGCAGGTGCTAAATTTCTTTAAAGGTAATTGTTATGGAGGTATAAGAAACTCTCCTGAAATTGTCCCTGAAAGTGTAAGGAGAAGACAATTCCAATTATCTTTTTTTTTTTAATACATAAATCTAGCAAGCTAAATATCGTATACTTTGAAGTTATCTCTCATACTTAATATGCCTCATGGTGTACAATATGTGAAGACTTACTATTATGTTTTAGAAGACTATGAA
This sequence comes from Chionis minor, assembly GCA_013398295.1. Lineage (NCBI taxonomy): Eukaryota > Metazoa > Chordata > Aves > Charadriiformes > Chionidae > Chionis > Chionis minor. The sequence goes on along the minus strand of VZSF01000011.1, from coordinate 503,984 downwards.
TAGAAGAAAGTTTTCTAGATCCAGAATTGTTATTCAAAAAGTTCAGGACAGGAGAAGAAATTCAGGTGTCCATCCATATTACCATGATTATCCTTAACATTCAGACACAGAAAGCAAAATAGAAACGGTTTAAGAAATTCATATAGTCTTGAGCAAGGAAAAAGAAATAGCTGAAACTTACTGCAATTGGTGGCTCTACTAACCATCTTTAATGACAAGATTATGTTACACACATGGCTAGAACACTCCAAACCATACAATCCTCGGTAGAAATTGTAAAGGATAATTAGGTAAACTGACATTCTAGCTGAGATGTTTTAATTTAAATATGTATTTGTGCCATTAATGCAAACCTGTGTTTTCAAGAACTCTGTCTTTCAGCCTTACATCTTGTTCGGCAACAGCCCCAAATTAAAGTTAGGTAGTGCATATGGGGATGACTGGGGCTGCTCTGAGCAGGAGCTTGGGCTGGAGACCTCCAGGGGTCTCTCCCAACCTCTGTGCTTTTGAGGTCTTTCAACGTCATCTTTGCTGCCTTACCCAAATTGGAGCTACTCACAACCTTATGGAAGGTGGCCTCTGTCCCACCACTGCCCAGGCCCTTCCTTCAGACAACCGCCGGCATAGGTGACCAGCCCACCACTGACCCAAGGCCCATCACCACCAGAAACTGATCTCTAGGTGGGCTTTTTTTCTGCTGATTACAAGGCAGTGGCCCTCCCACTTCGCAGTCTTCTCCTGCCCGTGCCTCACCCCTTTGCTATTCTACCACTTGGGTAGAATTGGGTAATAAACAAGGCTACTAAATGTGAATGCACAGCATAAAAGCTAGCCTGCTGTTTTAAAAATATTGTTTGGTTGTTGGGAAGGAAAAGATCCATGGAGTTTGTCAAAACAAGGCTACTTTGATGTAACACTTTACACACTCAAAGCTTATAACTTGTACTCTTAAACTGTAAACTTTATGCAAACATAAAAAAAAAAAATCCCATCCACTTCCATTTCTCGTTAGAAACTCAACATGCTAAGAGCTTGAGACTAGTGGTAAACTACGCTGAAGAAGTCCTATAGCTGGCTTTCTGGATTTGCGGATACCATGAGAGTAAAACTAGAACTCTGATTCAGAATTGTTTTAAGAGACTAAAAATTTTGCTCTACTAAAGTTATTTACACAAAATTGTTCTTTGGGTGGTGTTACAAACACAAATATTTCTTACCGTGAACATGCTCAAATCACATGCATTTATGTATCACATTGTAAGATCAGTGCCACCTTGCATAGCTGCTTATTCCCAAAAGCAAATACACCTGCCATTCTACCTCCTGTCTCTAGGCAACATATAGTTCTAATGGACTGCAATTTATTTTTTAAAAAAGAAAGTTTTTCAAGCACAATGGTCCCTACACATGAAGGTAATTTTTTTAGACTTCAACAATTAGATTGATTTTGCTGAGTACGGGGAAACTTTCTGATTCCACAAACACAAGCATTTCTTCTAAATGTAGCATTTCCTACTCTTGTACAGTTTGCACTTCAGCAGAGTAAATGAACACTTTAGTCCAATTCCAACTGAACAGGTGAATCAATTATGGTAGCACATTACGCACTGACAAGTTTCTGTAATGGCATTCCTAGCAGACAAAGAGTAAAGAGATGAAATCTAAAATAGTCACACCCTTAGGCTTTCCCTTCATGACAAAAAGGCTACTAGTGGGACAACCTACGTATTATTACCTGCTCCACTGGTTCATTTGGTTAGGTTATTGCTTCTTTTCTAATAGAGTATCTTCACTGTAAAAAAAAAAAAAAAAAGAAAGAAAAAAGAAAAAGACTTAATGCTGAACTGACCTGATGAGAAAATAGAGAAAAACTTTGTTGTAAACAGATGGAAGAAAACAGTACTGTATTTCTGAGATAAAAGGAAAGGGGAAAAAAACCCATAAGTATTTGATGGTCAATAAGTGTCTGTAAATTATAGATATGCGATATACCTATAAAATGGCTCAGATTTGTCAAAGAACTAAGCCACATACTCCTCTGATATATTGTTAAGAAGGTCCAAACATTTAAGTTCTATATCAATGGTTAAAAAAATAAAAAGGTCCTTTTATATTGCATGGAAACCTTCTAAACAGGTCTAGACAGTGATTCTAATCCATGATTTATAGCAGGCAATCTCCCAGACCCAGATCTCCTAAAACAATTCAGATAGCTCATTCCCACTGAAGTCAGTGAGGTCTCAGCAGTAAGGCACAACGCTATCAGTGCTGGAGTGCACTCTGTAAGTCTTATGACAGACTTTGCTTGGAAGCTTTGCAATAAGAGAAAGGAGGGAGTGAAACTGCCTTCTCACATTGGTGTTACCAAGACAGGAGCCAAATTTGTCCCTCAGACTGGCCAGCAGTTGCTAAGCTGAGAGGAGCATCACTGCAGCATCCTGTGGGGTACACAGCGGGGTGGTCTCTCTCCCACGGTGGTTTTGCTTGGCTACATTGCTTTCCATATTACAGTCCAAACTCCCTGGCTGGGTAACGAGGCAATTAATTTGCCTTCCCTTTCCAGTCTCCAAAATCCCCTTGGCCCTGACATCTCCACTTCAGCTGGCATACTCAGTGCTAGACTAAAGGTCTGGAATCTACCCTCGCTTGCAGACATCGTGTCCCCCCAGAAAACATTCTTGCCTTGATTCTCCCATCCATAAAATGGGAATCAGTAGGGGAGCCCACATATCCCAGTCTTGGCAAATGGCCTGGCTGACTACTGCTCTCGGGATAGGAAGGTAAACATACATAAGGTGAATGGCTCAAAAGCCAAACCAGTTCAAGAGGCAATCAACACCAAACTGACCACATTTGAGAGGAGGAGGGCTGTCAGCCAGATTTGAGAGAAGCTAGAGAGCTACCAAGAGGCTTTTGAGAAAGTCAGTCAGCATGAAGAGAAGTATGAGGCATGAAAATTTGTAGCGGTGGGGAGATACCCTTGAGTGGTAGTGGCTGCAGCCAGGATCTGGTTGGGCACTGCCAGCTCTTTCTTCCTCTCACTGCAACCCCACAAGGGGTACAAAGAGCCTCCCCAGAGGTGCTGCATCGGACTGGGCACTGGCAGCGTGGGGCAGCATGCAGGACCCCTGCTCTGGGGTGCCTGTAGCCTGTGTTAGTAGGGTCTGAGGAGCAGCAGGGTCAGAAGCCAGGCTGGAAAGACTACAGTGGCACAGGAATTGGGCTATATGGGGCCACTCATCCTCCCTGAAGAGGGGATAGGGGCCTACAACCCACACCTGCTGAACAGGTGTGAAGGTAAGGTAGACTTTTTTGGAATTAGTTCTGTAATGGTGTTAAGAAATTTGTTGTTGTAACACTTTCAAGTGTCTAGTATTGTGATTCATTTGTTGTATTACTGATCCTGAATGCATAGTTCATTGAATGCCAGTTAATTACCAGTTGTTAATAAACCTGAAGCTTACTTCAATCTTGATTTGAACCATTACATAAATAGAGTAGGTTTGTGGGTTATTTCCTTGCAATAGGGTTCGTATCTATTCCTTCATCTTTCCCTTGCCTTGTTACTTGAGATTATAATTCTTAAAGTAAAAGACAAACTGAAGCCTCATCTTTTAACTGTGCACTATCCATAGTACAAATTAAGTTGGAATAATAAAACCAGTCTGTGTTCTAGATAAGTTTGTACAATATGGAAAGCTAATACAAAGCAATTTGCTAACATTCCTCAGGCTCGCCAATTGCTGGTAAAACTTGTTAATACAATTTCAGCAATTAAGATGCATCTATTTGTCTTCTCCTATTCTAGCTTCAGATTTCTTCCTGGATCAAACATGTCAGCTGTATTTACCTTTTTGTCCTATAAAACATCATCCTCGCTTTATTAATTGAGCAATTAAATGACTAATTAATCATATGGTTCCAGATAGTCTTCATCATCTGTGGGAAAGTAATGGAAGATCGGCAAGGAGGATTGTAAACAAGCTCCAGTGACTCGCACATGGAGTGATGGAAAACACATATATCACGCTAGTTGTTGTTCAGTCTTATGCTCTCGGCAAGGAGAATATCTACACTTAGATAACATAGGCCTGTGGTGGACTTAGAGGCACCTTATCAAACATGCCTGAGATTCCTGCCCTGCTGTCAAAGAAGATCAAAACACAGTGGAAAACTACGCCAGCTTGAATCCCTGAAATGCAGGCAAGAACAGCAGGTTCAGACACTCCCTCACTCTGTCTCTCTTGCTAACAAGGACCATCTCTCTTCGCCATGCCTGCATCCCCCAACTTGCGTGCCTCTGCCCAGGTGCTGCTTTGGAGTTTCTTCAGTCCGTGAGGTAGAGATTAAAGTTGTTCTTTGTCTTTCATCTGTGGTTTTGTGGTTGTTCCTGCATCCTGCCTGTGTTGGCTCATATATTATCAACTCAGCGTTAAAATAAGAAATTAGCTGTTAAGTCATTCTTTGTGCTTTACATTCCTTCCATAAATTAAGTGTTATTGAGAGGATTCTTACCTTTGCATAGTTTCTATTCAATACCCAGTCCTACAAATGTGAGTATAAGCTCTAATATTCAGTAGTTTAAAAAAATTTGGCCTACTTTTACTTATGATATCACAAGCATAACCGAGTGCTTGTGTTGATCCTCCCAAGTACTAATCTTCATTTAATGGTGTGACACGCAAAATAAAATAGATTAACAGTTTTGGACTTTATGGTCATTTGCCTGTAGAAGAAGTTTAAATCTTTTAAGTCACTTCAGGTCAACCACATCAGGTCCTCCAAGGGTTGCCCAGAGCAAAACTTGATGTTACAGTTGTGCTAATCTAAGGCTTACTGCCATTAGATTCCAGTGCTTGCACCTGATGTCAGTTTTGACATTTGTGAGCAGATTTAACCAAAGCAGATGGTTTTCTGCTTATTTTGTTTTCTGAAGGGTGAAGCATGAGTAACAGGACCAATAAGAAGCAAAGTTATTCCTCTCTTCCACACTTGGAGATAACATCAATCAGGAGAAACAGTAAGTATTTTAAATTAGCACTTGTTCAGTGCCACCATGTGGTTGACAAATTCGAGATGTGTTGGCTCCACAGGTTTGGACAGACCACCTCCAGACACATGTATACACACAGAATAATCCTTTCAAAGGACCAAGGCAAAGGAAAAAAAAAAAAAAAAGGTTACACACAGGGATCAAGACATTTGTCTCTAGAGAAATCAATTACTACTCCACTCCCAATCTAAGGAAGCTGTAAAAGAAAATAGTCCAGGAATGTAATGTCCAGCTTGCAATACACAAGAATTTTTGGAAGTCTCAAGTTAGGAACGCCAATAAGGTGGGGGTTATTTTCTTTGGGTTTTTTACTAGTCTTTTAGTTGTGAGTGGGGGAAAAGTCTTAGCTTCTTCATTAAACGCAGTGAATCAGTGAATGAATTCTGTGAGTCATAAGACAAAAGTCAGGCTTAGAAGAGTAGAGGAAGCCAGAGGACCTTGAACCACAGTGAATAGAGGGCCTGCATCAAGAAATACTTGGACTTGAGGAACTCGAGCGACAAAATAGGGATCGGACATCTTTGGATCCTGCAGATCAGTTTTCCAACTCATCAACCACTGTGCCACTGAATAAAAATATAGATCAAACATGATCTACATGGCAAAGACATATCTACATATGGGCATATGGGCATAAATTTGCTATATATTTTAAAAAACTTTAAGTAATTATATAAAAATATATTATAAAGGATTTTCCAGTCCCTCCTATTTAAGCTACATAATGATAAATACATTGGTTGTCACTAAAACTGCAGGCTACTGTTTCACTCTCCCTCATCTGAACCAGTAGCAATGATGCACTTTTGTTCAACAGTCAAGTTTTTGAATGTTAAATTAGTCTTGTTAAGAGCTGAGAGTTTTCAAACACTTAGGTGTGGCACATATTAACCTACACTTCAGTGTTGTCCAGTAGTATTATCAAAATCAGACAGACTATAACCCATAAAAAATGTAGGCTTTGAACTGACCAGTGGACTGTAAATTATCTACCCTCAGTCTAAGCTGGTTTGGGTAACTCCCTTTCAAACCACAGTTTACTTGGCAATAAGCCTGACCCCCCAAAGTACAAAACATTATCAGTTTTCTGAAGAATCACCGTTCAGCCCATTTTATAAGTTTCTTTCTAATAAACATATGACCCAGTGACAGCTAACATACAAGAAACAAGACTGAAGTTTAATAACAATGTGATGAAAGAGTAAATAGCCTGTGGGCGCAGCAATAAAAATGATTTATATCTCAGCAAGCCATGATGAAATAGGGAAGAACAAAGCATTGGAAGTCAGCATGTAACGCTGTCTTGCAATGAAAGGAAACATGATAAAGTCATTTACACTGGAATAGATTGACTAAGTCTCTCAGTATCAGGTCATGTCATCTCATTATGAAATGGAGTACTTCAAAATTAGAGCATTAGAAATTTTGATTGACCCAAATGTCCTACTAAGCTATTTGCCTCCCACAGTTTTTTTTCTCCACCAGTTTTCTGATCATTTTACTTCATTGCTTGGATCCCTTCACTCGCATAACCTATTACCTCATTGATAAGTACTGCCCTGCACTCAGGCTTTTGCAGCACCTGGTGGCCTCGAGATCAGACTTCTCGACCTCATCTCAAAGGTCAGGGCACAGCACCACTTCTTTATATCCCAGTTCGATAGCTCATTTAGGAAAAATTATTACTGTTATGAAATAGACTCATACAATTTCAAACTTTAAAAACCATCAGAATAGAAGCAGTGCACTTTAAAGGTTAAAAAACACAATAGCAGCTGCTTAAAGCATTTAAGTGGTGCAGAAGAGAAAAAAACACTTTATAGATAGGTGATGAAGAGATAATAATACAGAAGATGGATGTAAATGGATTTTCTAGGTGTAACAGAATCTGTAATTCTGTTAATAAGGCATTCTAGAAGTTAAAGAAAAGACCAATTTAATTAATATGATGAACTTTTGAAGAGATTTTGCAAGTTTTGAAGAGATTTTGCCCTGAGATCCATGCCAGTTTCCTTGAAATCAATAGCTAGTCTAGACAAAAGAATTCAAGTTACAATTAAAAGTGTATTTTTGGCATGCATCGACTTTGATTTGGAACAGTGACTTACAATATGACTTGTAACAAACCGCAATTTATAACAAGACTTAGATTTGTAACAACAGTTAAAACTAATTCTCAGAGAATTTTTGTTTACATTTACTTAGTTCCTAAGCAAGAAAAAGAAAACTGCCACTATGGTATTTTTGTTTGTTCAGAGAGATATAGCATCAACCTTTAAGACTGTGTGCCTTTTAAAATCATTAAGATTGAAGTTACCTGTACTCCAAACCAGCATTAAACAGGCCAGGTATACTAGGTCTGTTAGCTCTTTTTCTTATCAGAACAGCCTAACAGAATTTATCAGTCTGTCTTTAAATGGCAAATGACTTGCTGGCAGTGAGATAGTCACTCTATGAAGGCAAAGCAGAACTCAGCCAATGAATGTGAATGATTTTCTACTTCACAGCTTTTCCAATATTCTGTAGTTTTCCCAGAGGTGAGAAGTTTCTGGTGGAACTGGGGCATTAATTTTGTGGTGAACTTTTTGTATGATGTAGTAGCTCATAAAACTTTGGTAAGAACAGGTAGGCTACCTGGGTTACAAAAGAGAATTCTTCACACAGCTATCATGCATCAGCAGCAAAAGGGAGACTGACTATCAATAACGAGTTGCAAGAAAACTTGTTGTACAAAAAAGGTGGCAGTAGTTGATTATGTAAGATATTGTAATTCTGCTTAGGATTGATACAGAACATTTACTTCTACTAAATCATATCTGTATTCTGATCAATAAATTAGACAAAAACATCATTAAAACCAAATTAATCTCTTCAAATATGGTCTACAAAACGGATATCAATTTTAACAAAGAAATGTATCATTTATAAAACATCTTTAAAATACTGATTATATCGCTCTTACCTTTGAAGATTTTAATGCATATAAAAGAGTCTAGTATGTGATAATTCATTTTTAAATGTATACTTGATCGTGGTTCTTAACATCTAAACTAATTAGTGAAATTACTAAGAATTGGAGTGCTGACAAAGAGGAAGATAGGTTATATTTTTTATGCAGATCCAAACTCTGATCTCTGGAGTACAATGCTAAAGCCGGGCTGATCAACCCCTGTATAAAATATTTTCCTGAAGTTACTAAAACATCTGCTTGATCCTTAAGGTCTTCAAAGGGCAGTAACGTAGAGATCATTAAATCAAAAGAAAGAGGAGGAAAATCAGGTCAGATCTATACTCTGATGGAAGCATCTTGTAAATTGTTGCTTCTGTTCTACCTCTTCCAAGCACCTGAACATCCTTCACGCAAGAGGAAGGCAACAAACTCACCACTAGCCAATTGCACTTAAAAGCACAAAAATCTAGAAGGAAACAAGTAAAAGCAAAGCTTAAATTGCAGAGGTAGCGTTACTTGTTCATTCTTGCATGCATGCTTCAAATGCAAAGAGCTTTGGAGCAACAGTTTGTTTTCCATGTTTCCTCAAATTAATGTTTTGTTTCGGCTACCTCTGTGCCTTGAGAAGGGATTTAACCGACCAAGTGAACATGGATATTATTACCTCAGCGCTGCTTACCTTTGACAAAAAACTACTTGGTGCACAGCTGGTATGTTCCTAAAATGCAACTTAATGCCCTTATGTTATAAAATCAGGGACTGAAGAGTAAAACAGACATTGTTTCCTCACGCACAGAGGCAGTCACTTTAGTTCACAGCATCTTAGTTGCAGTGGACGGGATGTAGAAGAATGCTTCACTGATGAATCACATCTATGGTTAAAGTATTTCACTCCCTGGAGCAGGGCATGTGGTATTTCATAATGCACAAATGACTGAATTTTTCAGAACAGCATTTTGAGGCTGCTGCAAATTATTTTGGGTACTTGCAGTAAGCAATTGTGCTGTTCTGCGGTGACAGACAAAATGATGGCTTAAAAAGTTCTACAGAACATCCTGCTCCACTTCAGTGAGAATATAGTATTAGAACTGAAATTCCTTGTTTGGACTAATGATCGAGCAGGCCATAATTTGTCAGCGATCAGGATAAGATTTAAAGGTAGGGCAATAGTGCATACTAGATGAACTTGAATTTGAAAAACTAGATACAAAAGTAGTCATATGAGAAATTCTGACACATTAGAAACTGATCATAATCTTGCAAAACAAAATGTACTAAACAGTGAAGAAATATAATAAAGTTGATGTTATTCCTAGCTGCTTCATGTTAAACTATTGTACTTGCAGAACAATTACAAGCCCCTGTTGTCAAGCTGTATATTCTTCTGAAATGCTTTTAAGTTGAAAAAATCATTGACTTCTGTGTCCAAGCTGTATAGATATAATGTCACAGAACTGTTCTTTAAAATAATACATTGCTGCAAGGCTTGCTTCACCTCCACCTCCTACCCTTCCTTATGCTGAATATAGAAAAACAACATGTGCTCAATTTTTAGAAATGAAGAAAAAAATAAGCACCGATGAGCTTAGTGACACTGTGTTGCTCAGGAACACTTTCATAAATATTTAATTGCACTGGATATTTAGGAGATCTTTGTCTCAGGCATATGTGATAGAGGTGTTTCATTTATACTGTTACTTTTTTCAAAATATTTTTTTCTTTATTAATTTTGAATATTTTTTTTTCTGATGTCGGTAATGGAAAATTCACCCACACCATTGGATGCCTTTAGAGATCTGCCAAATTTGGATGAGTCTACCCCTTAAATACACCAAAATATCTTCATTTTAAATTATATTAAATCACAAACACCGATTTGGCCATAAATGCAAATTTCATCTTAGCTCTAAGTTGTACAGTTTTTATAGTTTTTAACCATCTTTCATTTATCTTACTTTTATAAAAAAGAGAAATAGAAGAAGTGCTGTCTATTCCAGATTTTGCCTGTAGTTTAGTAACAGTATCCTTATTCTGACTCTGTAAATCATTGGTGTTCATCAAACTCATACTGATGTGTATTGTTCTTTTATTGCAGCTACCCGAGTTGGATTCTTTCACAAAATGTGATGGTTTCATTTTGATAGAAATATGTCATTCCTCTGCAAATAACTGTTAAATACTAATATCCGTTTTTCACTTAAATGAAAGCTGCGTTATTGAGATCAGAGTTAAGCAAATCCACTATAATTGTAACTGCCATTGTAGTTAAATGGATGTGGAACACCTACAGCTCCTCCTGGTAATTTCATTGACAACACAGAGAAACTGCAGAGGCTTGTCACATATACTTAGAAAATATCAGAACTGGAGATGTTTTGATAGTGCCAGTTAATAATGGTGGAGTGCACATAAGATTCTCTGTACCCATATGTGAACATATGCTCTATTAGATGTACACTTGTTAGCGCTAACAACTCATTAGCATGTCTTGAAGCTGAGCAATCTATGCCTGTTTAAAGACTTTGATTTCAGCAACACTTACATTCATATAGGCCATAGTCATCAGTCTCAATCATGATTTCCAATACCATTAACAAAAAGTTTTACCTGAGAAGTTAAGAACTAGAGTAGTCAGGTTCTTAGATTTTGTAGGAGAAAAAATTTAAATGAAAGGGAAAAAAATAGAAAATGGGCAAGTGTAAATATGCCCAGTAGCTGTCTGTCGATCTATGCTTTATTAATTACTCACCATGTAGGAATTACTCAAATCTTCCTTGAATCCATATAAACTTTTACTTCCTCTAGACTCTAAAACAATAAATTCCACAATGTGATTCAGTGAAAGAGCCTCTGTTACCTTCAATCTTTTAGAGAAAACTTCATTGGGTCATTTTCTCTGTATTTCTCTTGTACAATTTGCTTCTTTAGACCACTAAATCAGAGCCGCACAGAGTCTAGATGTGCGGCTAGATACATCATAGGTTTTTACTGTTGCAGAGATACGGGTTTTGCTTTATTCACAAGCCCTTTCCTAACAATCCCCAACAACATGTACCACTTACCAGAGCCTCTCCCTCCCCTCAGTGGTGCTGAGATCTTCTCTATAAATGGCAACAGCTAATTCAGAACTCACATTTTTCATATGTGTAACTAACTGAAGTTTCTTCCCTTACAACCTTGTGTACATATTTTCCAGTCCCTTATTTCAGTCCTTGTGTTGATTATTTTATGCCAGTGATTCATTATTATGAGATCCTTCTGAAAGCTTTAATTATGTTGAGTAACCTTTTAACAATAAAACTTCATTATCTTGCAACATACTTGTATCACAAAGTTGTTGAGGTTGGGAAGGACCTCTGAAGTTCATCTCATTCAACAACCCCTGCTCAAACAGCAGTCCATATTTAGTTAGGTATTGAGTATCTCCACAGATCTGAGACTCCACAACCCTTCTGGGCAACCTGTTCCAAGTGTCTGGTCATGCTCGCAATAAAAAAAAAATGATTTCTTGTGTTCAGTGGAATTTAATGTGCTTTTATTTGTGCCCATTGCCTCTTTTCTAGTCACTGGTCACTGCTGAGAAGAGTCTGGCTCCCTTGTCTTCATTCGCTCCGTTGAGTGTTTATATACATTAATGAGATTTCCCCCTGAGCCGTCTCTTCTCCAGGTTTAAACAGTCCCAGCTGTCTCAGCCTCTCCTCATACAAAAGACATCTTTAACATCTTTGTGGACTTACATTGGATTCACTCCAGTAAGTCTGAGTTCTTATACTGAGGAGCCTAGCACCCAACACAGTGCTCCAGATGTAACCTCACTGGTGCCAAGTAGACAAAAAGACTCACCTCCCTGTAGTGCTCTTCCTAATATAGCCCAGGGTGGCATTAGCCTTTTGTGCCACAAGGGCAGATTGCTGGGTCATGGGCAGCTTGCTGTCCACCAGGAACCCAAGTTCTTCTCTGGGGAGCTGCTTTCCAATTGGTCAGCTCCCAGCCTGCAGTGGTGCCTGGGTTTACTTCTGCCTAGGTGCAGGAATTTGCATTTCCCCTTATTAAACTTCATAAGGTTCCCGTCAGACTATTTCTCTAGTCTGTCAAGGTCCTTCTCAATGGCAGCGCACCCCTCATATATTAGCCACTCCTTCCAGTTTTGTATCATCTGTGAACTTGCTGAGGGTACAGTCTATCCCATTGTCCAGGTCATTAATGAGGACATTAAATACTATCGCCCCACTGTCTACCCCTGGGGTACACCACCAATCACTTGTCTCTAACTGGACTTTGTGCCACTGATCATAATATTCTGTGACCACCTGTTCAGCCAGTTTTCAGTCCATGTCACTGTCCACTTTTCTAATTCATAATTCATTAGTTTGTCTATGAGGATGTTATAAGAGACAGTGTCAAATGCCTTACTAAAGGTAGGTTAAACAATGTCCACTACTCTCATTCACCACTCTCCTGTTATCCACCAAGCTAGTCACCTCATTGTAGAAGGCTATCAGGTTGGTTAAACATTATTCCCCCTTCACAAATCTGTGCTGACTACTCCTAGTCATCTGCTTGTCCTTCAATAATTCTAAATGGTTTTTAGAATTATTTGCTCCCTCACCTTCTTGGGGATTGAGATGAGGCTGACCCTGTAGTTCCCCTGAAGATCTTTCTTTTTGCCCTTCTTGAAGATAGGGGTGACATTTGTCATCTATTCTTGGAACCTCTCCAATCACCATGACCTTTCAAAGACAATTGAGAGTGGCCTCACAACACCACCAACCAGCTCCCTCAGCACTCGTGAGTACTACCCATCAGGCCCTATGGATTAATGTATGTCCAGTTTGTTTCAGTGCTCCTGAACCTGGTCTTCCTGCACCAAGGTTAAGTCTTCCATTTTCCAGACTCCCTCAGGTGTCAGGAACTTGAGATTCCTGAAGGCCAGTCTTACCAGTAAAGACCAAGGTAGAGAAGGCAGTAAGTGCCTTGACCTTTTCTGTGTCATTTGTCACCTGATCTACCATCCCATTGAGCAGTGGGCTCATATTTTCCCTAGTCTTCCTTTTGCTCTTCATTTATCTGCAGAAACCTTTCTTTTTGCCATTCACATCCCTTGCCAGATTCACCTGCAGATTGTCCATGGCTTTCCCAGCCTCATCCCTGCAAGATGAGACAGTTCTGTACTCCTCCAGGGTCACCTGATCCTGCTTCCATCTCCTCTACACTTCCTTTTCATGTCTGAGTTCAATTAGGAGCTCCTTGCTCATCCATGAAGCCTTCCTTCTGACTTTTCTTCATTCCCTGCCTGTCAGGAGGGACACTTCTTAAGCTTGGAGAAAGTGATCTTTGAATATTAATCAGTTCTTCCAGAGCTCTATTCTCTCCAGGGACATACTCCATTGGATTCTTCCAAGCAGATCTATGAAGAAATTAAAATCTGCTCCCCTGAAATCCAGTGTTGTGGTACTACTTTTTTTCCTGTTCCCTCCTGTTGCTCCATCTCATGGTCACTGCAGCCAGAGTTACCCCTGACCTTCACATCCATGGCCTTCCTTGCTTGTAAGCATCAAATCCAGCAGAGAACATTTCCTTGTTAGATCCTTGGTCACTAGAGTAGTTAGAAAGATTCTGAAAATGTAAGTTTTGAGCCTAGATCCTTGTGATACCTCACTGGCAATATTTGTTCACTTTATTAAAAACACAGAAGATTTAATTCCCACCCCAGTTCCTGTCTTTTAGCTACTCTTAATTTTTTTAAGAATTTTAATCTGCAATGAATCTGTAGCATAGAATAATTAATACACCTTGTTTCAGACCGCTCTTCAACCCAAAGTGCTGTTTCTTGGCCACAGGAATTTAAACTAATCTTGTGTTACAAGTATGTAAGTTACACCAAATTGTTATAAGGTATAATTCAATATTATCAGCTACATTTCCAAGATATCCTTTTAGTCTATTTAAAATTAGGATTTGCAATGGATTACCCTTCTAGTATTTCTTTGATTTTGATCCAGTTTCTTGTATGTATTTCTACCTATTTCACTATGTAATTTGAAAGATTTTTCTGCTGCTGCTGAGAAAATTGAAAGGAAATTTTAGAAAAACAAAAAGAGAATCAGGATTTTTTAAATCTTGAAGATCTATAAAGTATTATTGTCTATTGATTGATATATCACTACATCTAATTCTATAACCACAGTGACAATTACTCTCAGCTTGTGGTAAAGTAGAAGAAAATCAGAAATGTGGAGCAGGCATGAAAAGAACAAATACGATAATTACACAACTTAAATGGAACAGAAGAACAAAGATACAATAGTTTTTCATTAGAATTTTAGGAAGATGATTATTTGTTGATGTTTGAAGTGTTATTTGTAGTGCTAAAGAACCCTTGACTCAGATCAGCTACAGTAGACTAGGATATTCATGGCACTATAAACCTAAATACAACAGAACAAAACAGAAGAGTGAAGAGCAGAGACAAGATAAATTACAAGAAACCTTGAAGTTCCCAACTTAGTCTTGCATAAGTTTGTTGCTGTAATTTAAAAAAAATTAAGTTATATTTGGAAGAAATTCTACACTTGAATCTGTCATTTCCCTCTGCCTTCTCTCTGATTTTTTCCCCTTTGACTTGGCACTCTGAAAAGATTTGCACCAACTGCTCTTAAAGCATTTCTTGTCTAGTACAGAAAATGAGCTTTATTTTCATTAAGGGGAAGGGGGCGTATTTTCACTTTTCTGTGGGGATTTTTTTCCTCTCCTTTTCTCTTTTTCGACTAATTCATGTATCACTTTTCTCAGTGACTGTACAATATCATTGTTTTATATAAAATTATACGATGTTGTTTATTAATATAAAATATACAGAGAGTATACACATACTAGGAATATTTTACTTTATATCAATTTGAAATTAACTCTCCTTTAAATGACAAAATAAAGGATCTGGGCTTTTTTGCAAAGTATTAAGGAACAAAGCTATCTGAGAGAACAAACTTTTTAATCGAATGTTATTGGATTTACACGAAAGAAATCCAGAAAACCAGAAAAATAATCAATTTTTCTTATTATAACACTTCACTCACTAAACTGTGTGGAATAAATGTACCTGTTCTACAGAACTGCTTTAAAATTCACAATTCTGGATCTCATACTATAATTCTATTGTTTCGTTCTTGTCCTCTGAACACCCTTTAATATATGTTATATTTCCTAGGAGAAAGTGACAAGAAATTAAAAAAACAAATGTTGAGGGAAGGAATTATCTCTGTTGAAATTATGAGATTATTTTTCATCTTTGTTCACAGAATCCAAGGTTTCATTTAAAAGTGACAGAATATGACTGTACAGCTGTCATTTGTGAGGTGAAGGTAATGCAGATATTTCCTCCAGTGTTGCGGTCAAGTTCTATTATTACACCTCTCTGAACAGTTTCAAACAATCAGCCAAACTTATTCAGTGCATCCTGTCTTATTCAACAAACTTAGACTAGATGTTATTCTATCCATTTTCTCTATTTTAAACTTTCCATTCTAATAGCAATCCCACTAGGTTTAAGATTATTTAAAAGTTTCAATATTAGAAGGAATTTCTCTTCAAAAGATATCTGATGACTTCAGGGAGATTACAGTGTTCACTACAGTACCCATTTGATCTTACATGACTTTCCATCTGAAGAGCTGCTCTGGATATTTGTAGCTGATAGAGCTTACAACTTAGGTTATTCAAGTAACCTTAGCTTTTGTGTCTCTGAAATACATTCTTAATTCTGCATGTTACTATTGTAATAGGATTTGATCATCATGAGTACAACATGTTGCTAGAATGTGTTAGAAAATTACAGAAATGTTATCTAAGATCTAAGGAATATTTACCAGACAACCTTGTTGGGTTTTTTTTTGCACCCAGAATACCCATATCAATTTCTTGGAATCTGTTTTTGGTATGCAATTATTTACCATTTTAATGGGTTTTTTTTGTTTGTTTGTTTACTTTAATACCTCCAAGACCATTTTTCTCCAAAATTCAATGTTTCTTTTCATAGGTAGGGTTGAACAGATGCATCTTAAGACTTCACTGAAGTACTCTTCAGTGTACTGAATGAGTACACAGACATTTCTGGCATGCATATGCAAGTACACCAATTTATAAGACAGCTTCTATAAATACATATGTGGGTAATTTTAAAATCTGCTTCCCAGACAGGAAAACAATCATTTAAGTATGTGCAAAACCCAAATGCAGAAGAGGCACAAACATGGCTGCAATGAATTGATTTCAGAACTGGAATGCATATTCATTGACATATTTTACAATATTCAAACATCCCATCATTAGTCATTATGTTGATGAGCTGTCAGTCCGTCGAAGATCTGCAATCATAAACACACTTATTTATGTAGATGGTATCTTATACAGCCTAGGTCTAAGACAGCTTCTGCATTTGCATATTTCCAACACTGAATTTAACAGTAATACGTGGAGAAATAAACTCCAATCAACAAGCCTCCCCTTTTCTTTAAACCCATAAACATTTCTGAATTATTATAGTAACATAGCGTGACTTTTAACAGTCCACATTCAAAAAAATCCCCTAGTTTGCTGGGAGGCAGCTATCTTATTTAGACTATCACATCTCTAGTAGCTGCACTACCTGGTTTGAACATGCAGAAAAGAAACTGAAAAAAACCCCAAAAACCTTCACACAAAGTGAAGGACGAGACAGACGTATAGGCTTACCGGGTAAGTATCTGACCTCCTAATCCTTTTAGTATGAGATTATGAGAAAGAAATTGAGGCTGTCTATACCTCTCAATGCCCCAAAAGGGCAAGTAATCTCAAAGCCTATTAAGTATCACACAGAAAATGAAAGCAGAATCATGGAGAAAATATTCAGCAGTAAGTGGAGAGTCATTGCCCATAGCTGTAAGGAAAGTAGTTTGACAGTTTAAAACAAGCCTCTGCCTTTCCTGAGCACGTAGTGTTCATTCCTATATCCTCCTTTCCAAAGGTTCACTTTGATTTCTCACTTAAATTGATCCTTAAAATCAACTCTACAGAGTTAACGTGAAAAACTTTGCTCACTCAAAGAAACTCAAAGCTAACTCTCTTAAAAGGCTGCACATTATGAATGCCTTGTTTCAGACTGTTGACTAATTATTTTGTGGTCTTAGCCAGCCTGGACTGAGAAGACATCAAAGAATATTTCCAGGAGATGGCAAAGGAATTGTAGCATCCCTGTTACTGTCTCCAGTAAGTGCAGGGACAGTTTCTAGCCTTGTGACAGGAAAGCGATCGTGTTCATTCTGCAAAGCCACAGCATCCAGTCCCTAACATCTGTGCCAAGATAGGTAAATAAGCAAAAGCTAGCCTTATCTGTCCAATTAGTATTTGTACTAATTGAAACAAGATGGATAAGTCCATGGCCCTAGCAAGAGAAAAAAAAAAACAAAAAACCCAAACCACCTTAAAATTCATTTCTGCTTCTGATCTTCAGCAAAGACACAGACAGAATTTTATTAGAGTTCCTCCTCTAATTAATAACTTGTCAGATTATTGGCAAATTCAAGATCAATAGAACTACTTTGCATGAGTGCTTCCCATGGTAGCGTGTCTGGATTATCATTATTAACAATTACAACTGTGTACTTATGACCCAACCAACTCAGCAGATGTCAAACAATGAATAAATAGCTTCAGTGTGTTTAGTATCACTAAACTTTCAAAAAATAGATAATCAGTGAAAAATGTACCAATGAAAATAGCTGAAGCATCAAAACAGTAATGCTCCAACCTAGCAGAAACAAGATTTAATAGCAAATTTTTGGATGCTGTTGAAGAATACACCCATCCCCCTTTTTCTAAGCTATATTACCCCCAAAGAACAGACATACCCATAAATAACAATGTCTAACAATTTTAATGACTAATCAGCTATTCTTGTCACTTGTCACAATGACTTATGCAGCAAAAATCCTTTAAATCTTATGAGACCTCCTAGGCAAACCACTTCAAGAGGTACACTGTCTCAGCTTGAGGAAAAGAAACCTGTAATCACATTATCTCTATCATGACACAAGCCTGAGGCAAGAATATTGTCTTCTTACTCTCATAGAAATAGCAAAGAGCTGGAGGGAGAAGCTGCCAATAAATACAGCTTGGGTTTAGGCCTGCTCACTATTTTCATAGAATCATAGAATCGTAGAATGATTTGTGTTGGAAGGGACCTTAAAGATCATCTAGTTCCAAACCCCCTGCCATGGACAAGGACACCTCCCACTAGAGCTAGTTGCGCAAAAACATCATCCGACCTGACCTTGAATACTTACTTCCAGGGATGGGGCCTCCACAATCTCCCTGGGCAACCTGCTCCAGTGTCTCACCAAACTCAGAGTGAAAAATTTCTTCCTGAGATCTAATCTAAATCTCCCCTCTTCCAGTTTGAAGCCATTACCCCTTGTATATCGCTACATGCCCTTGTAAAAAGTCCCTCTCCGGATTTCTTGTAGGCACCCTTCAGACACTGGAAGGCTGCTATAAGGTCTCCCCAGAGTGTTCTCTTGTCCAGGCTGAACAACCCCAACTCTCTCAGCCTGTCCTCACAGCAGAGGTGCTCTAATTCTCTGATTATCTTCATGGCCCCCTCTGGACTCGCTCCAACAGGTTCATGTCCTTCTTATGTTGGGGGCCCCAGAGCTGGATGCAGTATTCCAGGTGGGGTCTCACAAGAGTGGAGTAGAGGGGCAGAATCACCTCCCTCGACCTGCTGGCCACAGCTGCTGGGGATGCAGCCCAGGATGTGGTTGGCTTTCTGGGCCGCGAGTGCACATTGCCAGCTCGTGTTGAACTTCTCATCTACCAACATCCCCCAAGTCCCTCTCCTCAGGGCGGCTCTCAGTTGATTCTGTGCCCAGCCTGTATTTGTGCCTGAGATTGCCCTGACCCACATGCAGGACCTTACACATGGCCTTGTTGAACTTCATGAGGTTTGCAGGGGTCCACTTCTCAAGCCTGTCCAGGTCCCTCTGGATGGCATCCCTTCCCTCCAGCATGTTGACTGTACCACACAGTTTGCTGAGGGTGTACTGAATCCCACTGTTTAATGAAAACATTTTCTTTTTTTGCCGTCTAATAGAAGTCTTGAGAATTTTTATGAAAAAATACCCCACGAAACCAAAAATTAAGTTGGAGAGAGGGTGGATGGTTAGACTTCTAAGAAACAGCTCAGTACCTGTGAGTTGTTAAGTTTCATAGAGATTAAACAGAAATAACTATCTGTGTAAAATGAGTAGTAGTTTTGTGTAGATATAGTCAGTCCTAATATGATGAACTCTCATATTCCTTGAGTCTACTTGGTTTCAATTTTAATAGCTGTTCAGATTATATCAAAGATTTTCTTCACAGCTGCACACTGCTGAAGAAGGGCCAAAAAATAAAAAAAAAAAAAAAAAGCAAAGCCAGGAAATCTTCTGAGACCAAATATTCTGAGAGATTAAGGAAAGAATGTTTTTATGAAGATCCATGCTGGATTTTATGGACAATTTCCTGAGATACAGAAATTTGAATTTTGTGAAGTTCAATAAAAAAAGGAAGGCATCTTCCTCTTTGAAGTGTTACGCAGTTGTATGTATATTTCGTGAAGTGTCATGACATGTAGCTGTATGGATATTTCTTCTAAAGGAACAGGCTTTTACACAGAAGCTGTTAAATGATTTTGTTATAATATTATGGAAATAAACCAACGAAAAATCTCATGGGCAATCCTCTCAAGTAATTTTTGACCACAGGAATGAAAAAGTTACAACTGAGACTAAAAACCAGCCAAATATGAAGTTTAAGAGTGTGTGACTTGATTTGTAATGTTGAACTCTGGACAGTAAAACTTGGGAGCTCTTCTTCAAAAGAGAAGATTGTTTTTCCCTTACTGATTTGCTTTTGCATCTAGTATTACAACTCTTGGTAAAGTGACTTTAAAAATCACTTACATGTTATTATGGGATCCTTATTCCCCCTCCTTGTCTTCTTACTAAAGTTTTTATGAAATCTTTTTGCCGTTGCTTTTCATGGCCTTATACAAAACAGGAAAAAGCCTAATAGTAAACTAAAGGCAGCAGTACCCAATTCAACCTGTGTGAAGTACCTACAGTGATGACATCAGTTAAAAAAAACTCTTCAGGGTAGAAATAGTATTTCACTGTTAGGTTAGACTCTGTGATCTGAAGATGTCCCTTTCAACCTAAGCAATTCTGGGAGTGTGTGATTCATGGTTACTGGTCTCAGTTTTCAAGCTGATTTTTTGTTTTGTTTTGTTCCCCACCACCACTGTCCTGTCCCCAAACAATGTCCAGCTTGGATGGTCAAAATTTATTCCTTCCTTTCTGGAAAAAATATGAGTCTAGGTAAATCTGGCAGCTGACATAACTCGAGATTATAGGCCCAACTATAATTGTAAATTTGTTTTTAGGAGTTTTCACACCTGTTGCTGACTGAGGAGAAATATGATTCAACCATCATTATATGCAGTATATTTTAACCATATTGGCCCTCAAGAAAATTTGTATCACAGTTGCATACCAATTGCTTGTTTTACAAAATGTGCTGCAAAACACTAATGAATATGCTTTGAGATATTTTCATGAATTGCTAAAACTAAACTCATCTTATTAATTAACACAGTTCATTTTTTGATGTAGTATCCCTGCTTCTCTTAGTGTTTGTGTTTAATTATTGGCCAGTTTGCAAGCAACAGTTATTTTTTTATTGAATGACTAAGGGTTTAGTTGAAATCTTCTGTGTTTTTCATAGATAATATGAAATAGAATTTGGCTTCTGGACCTGAAATACGAAATACTATGTATGAAATATTATATTTATTAACTCTTATGGCTTATGACTGTGTAAGTTCAATGTCAACATTGCCAGTTTAACTATTCAGCTTTTGCATTTAACTATATTTCTATGTCTCCAAGTTAAGAGGCTTGAAATGCTCCAAAACATTAGAAATCCTAAGGAGAAAAGGTGTTTTCCCCTTGTAGGATTACCTGCTAGCATTTAATGTATATGGCACATTTCATGCGTCATTTCCCAAAATAGGAGTCTGTGCATACCTTCATCAATAACATATGCAAAACATTCTTAGGGAATATTATTCAGTTGTGTACTCTGCCCAAAGCTGTCTGTGTTGTTATTTACTTTTTCCTTGTTGTGGAATTTGAAAAAAAAGCAGTGGATAACAGTAGTCAATTAAATATTTATTATCTTTTTTGGCAGCTGTCTGTCTCTGTACAAGGGATCCCCAATGTATAGTCAAGCTTAAATATAACTTCACAGGCTATGGTACATTAAACTGGAAAGCCTTTTTGCTATTTTTTCTTTTAATGCCAGATAAATAGCAATTAGGTTGAGCTGAATTCAAATAGGATTCTGCTTGGAGTTGTCATCAGAAAAATCAATATTTCATTTGATGAAGTTGTTATCCAGCCTAGTAACCTGAAAATATCAGGAAAGTCCATGCTGCACTTTCATTCCTATCCTTCAGTTATGACCAAATATATTATCCTAGTCATTTCCTTTTTGGATAGAAACAGTGATAGCAAAAGCTCCATGAGCCCTTTCAGGCTAAAGGACAACAGCATATAGACTGGAGCAAAGCACTGAGTCCTGTCTCTGAGGGTACTGTCTCCACTCACTTCTCATTTTTTAATAGTTCTTAAAACGGAGCTACGCAGTCCTGTTGTTGCAATGACATTCATTCTGTAAACATCTGCACTCAGGTGGGTGAAAAATATCCAGTGTGTAGGGCCAGTAATCCTCTAGATAGGTAATCTGGAAAAAGCAAAAATAAGGAAAAAACCCCAGGAACATTACTTCTGTAAATTTTCTCTGTGCAAGACCCTTCACTGTGAAATCACATGTTGTATCATGTCTATTCTTTCTTACCACTTTGCATTAAAAAGCATAAACTACTTTATCTACAAACTCTTCTCCTGAGCTAAATATGGCTATAACTTTAGGTCATAAATGTATCTTTCTTCTGAGGAAAAGAAAAACAGTTTTCAGTTAATGTTCAGTTTTTAAAGTCGTATCTTTCATGTGAAGAATTAGGGTAAGACAATCATATTCACTTGGCATAGATCATCAAACAACTATACAAACATTAGTGCTTATCCTCAGTTGTAAATGGTTAAATAGTATGTAAAATGAGGCAGAACACGAGAAGTCACAAAATAGTTGTAATTTTCCTTTCTCCTTCCCTTTACATTTCAAAGTTTTCCTCAATTAGAATTTTCTGTCCAGTATCAGTAGATGAAAATGATAAACTAAGTGTTGTCAAAATGCTCAAAATCCCTGTCACCAGTTTCCAGTTCTCCTAAATTACTCCTGCCTGGCATATCCACATCTATTAAGCACCACAGTGTAAGCTGGGAGAGCTCCTCAGAAAGGTGTGTTCTCAGAGAGATTAGCAAAACTGAGAGCGTGTGGGAAGAGTGTTTAATAATGCAGTCCCACAGTCCTTTTGACTCTCTGCGGGAGGTGCTTATGGAAGAAGCCAAAACAAGTCTCTGCAGCTACAGATGATTTTTTTCCCCCTTTTGAATAATTTGTGACAGTTAGCAAAAAGGTGTTGTCTCTGCTTGCAGGGGGTGCATAACATTTAGTGGATATAGAGCCTAAGGTAGGAAGAGCTGCTACTCTGTTTTATTTCCATTGCAAATTTGATATAACAGCATGGAAATGTCACATCAGACCCTCTAACTCTCTTTCAAATCCATTCTGTTTCTCAATATAACTGTTATCTCTCTGTTTCCGTTTTGGGAAGCTTGGTGTTTAGAAACTGAGGGTCAGCTACTCAGTTTGGGGTAAATTATCAGGACTCCTGGAGTTAGGGCAACTTACTCCAGCTGTGATCTGTCTTAAAGAACATAGAAAAGGAATCGATAAATAAGCTTTGTAAGAAGAGATTTATTTGACCTTTATCATAGCAAAACATTAGTAATTCACATTATGGTTGTCTATAACACTTCCACTCAAGAAAGCATTTGATATTTCAGAGACAATATATGTCTAACATAAGGCAAAAAGTTGCATAACAAAAATTCTAAAAGATATTTCCTTCTGAGCAGTGGTATTCTCATCTCTACAGCCCTCACAAACGTGGGAGATAATTGCATGGAGGGATTTGGTACTGTATGCTTCTTACATTTGTTGATATTTTTCCCCTTAAAAAAGAAAGCAGGGAGGAAAAAAAGATGATGATAGAGATACCTCATAGAAGCTTGTGAGATTTCTTTTGGGAAATCAAACTGTACAATGTGTATTGTGTGATTCTGTGGGGATAGGGAGGAGCTGGTTATATTACCTAAAACTGAGTTTGAGAGCAAGATGACATGACATGGAAAGAAGAGAAATGGAAGGAAATTTACTTTCCTTTCCAAAAAGAGAAGATTAAAACTGGTGTCTGAGGTATCTTCTTTAAATTCTAGTTCTCTGTGATTTTGTGATAAAGGCCAGTACAAGAAGGAAAAATGCTTAACTGAAAAGCCTCACTTTGTTCTGGGGGCTTGAGCTACCAAATGGTCATTTCCACTGCTCACATCTAAGTTTGAATACAAGCAAGGGTATTTAATATGACCTTCTGAAAGTGTGAGGGCATTTTGTCTTAGGAAAAAACAAACAAACTAACCAGCTCTTGTTTTAGAGTGATAGAGCAGTGTCCATTTGAGAGCTCATTCTTTTCTCTGCTATTCCTGTTTGTAGGACCGTAAAACCGAGTTGTGGGCACGTGAGACTTAATTGTAATCTCAGACATGCACGTATGCCAAAGTGCAAGCAGGTGGTTGAAAAATCCTCCCTGGCCCATGCAGTCACTAATTTTTGGTGCTAATGTATACATGATTAGAATACAGCTCTCAAAGCTTCAAGTCTGCAGCATCTGCAGAAACAAATTCTAAGACTAGGAAAAAATGTATTTTATATTTTAGAAGTATTATCTGAAAGATTATTCATATTGTATGTCATAACTGTTTAGTTAAATTCAGGTGGTAACCTACATAAATCAGCATTCATATTTATAGGCTGTCTGTGGATTTCAATTTGCTGAATTAAACTAATAGAAAAGTTAACTTTTATTGGTTTCCATGAATTTTTGCAAGATTAGGCCTTAAACATCTAAATTCTACATGAGTTTCTGCTTACTCCTCCTGCAGCAGCAAAACATACCTTGCTAGGCAGGGAAATCTTAATTTCATTTAATTAGGGCAGTTATCCTGACATTTAATCTATTAAGAAACAGGCATTTTTTACTGTGTGTGGGGAACAATTAGTAGGAAATATTTAAATACTCACATAACTTCATTATAAAGCCTGCTAGCTAGAGCTGAGTAGTGTCTAAATTATTGATACCCCATTTAAATTACTTAGCCCTCAAGAAAAATACACTTTTATTTGTTAATTAATTGAATATTCCTTCTGAGTGACAGCCTTGGTGATGCAATTTCTCAGTTTATTCATTAACAAAACCCTAACCATTTCGGTTGCTTTCTCTTCTTGGAAAAAGTAGAGACCACAGAGAATGAAGAGAGAGCACGTATAAAGAACTGTCTTTGAAGGACAATATGAGGAAATTAAAGACTAACTACTCACGTATTTGTAGGTGTCTAAATAATTGACAAACTAATAGTTGCTTTGTCTCGCTCCCTGGTGCTAATCAGTCAATGTTCTCTCCATTTTATAAGTATCTGCAAACTGTGATGACTTTCTATTTCTTTGCTGATCTCATTACTCTGATAAAATAAGGAGCAGAGTAAAAAAAAGAAAGCAGAAGTTTTTTATAGAAAAAAAATGCAGCTCATCTGTCTGTACCTGTTTCAGGAATGTGTTGCAACTGGAAAAGAGGAATATGTTAGAAACTCATTCACTCAAAAACCGGAATTTAAAAACAGCTGAGCTCTTTGCTCTATCTGCATCAAAATCTTTTAAGAATTGAGTACTGGATAAGAGAGGCGACGCTGTGCTCCCACTATCTGTCCACGTGCATGGCTTATTGGTTACTTGCCTAACTTCAAGCACTTACTTGTCCCTAATTTAATCATCCTTGATAACTGATGCAACAAGAAATATCTTGATGATATCGATACTGTATCTTTCAAATCACTAAATCATTAACTTTTTTTTTTTTTAATAGTATATTGTGGAAGATTAGACTCCTGATAGGAACTTCACCTAAGTGCCTTAAGTGACATGACATGAATTTTGATCTTTGAATCAACCTGATGTTGACTTTTTTATATATATATACATATATATATGAAAGACATTGTAGGACAAGAGCACTGTTTCCCTTTCTACGTCATATATAAACTTTAAATGCATCAATTTTGCTGGTGCAGTTCAAACTTCAAAATGCCCATCATTACAAAGTGCCCCCAAAACCAGCATATTTAATGCATATATTTAGGAACATTATGAATTAAAAATCCCCACTGTATGTTATAGACAAATGCATTTAGGGAGATAGTTAAGAATCAAACCCATTGGAAGCTGAGAGTAGAAACAGATAAAGCATATATTTCAGTATATAGTCGCTTTCACATCCTTAGCGATGAAAAGTTTGTGTTTCAGTTGCTTTAGAAAAAAGCAAATGTATTGGAAAATCAGACCTTTCAGGGCTGCTTAGGGTATATAAGAGCTTTTTGTTAGGAAACATAAAATGGCAGACTCCCTTGAGGAAAAATCTGGACACTTGTCCAGATTGTCTTTCCCTTCTAATACCTAGTGTTAATTAATGTTGACTGGGGAAAGATACAGCTACAGTACACTAAAAGTGTGCATGTTTCAGGTCCTGGAAAGATAAAGCAAAGTCTATTACATATGTATAAAGTGCAAATAAAATACAAAAAGTACAGAAATAAAAACAATGTACAAAAGTATAAATAATGCAAATGAGTAATGAGTGTGGTCATTTCAGGAAACACTGCAAGTCATAAGCATTAAAAAAAAAGTTCTGTTAAACTGAGAAATAGCTGTAGGCTGAACAGTTTTAGACCAAATTTTAATTATGAAAACCTTTATAGATATTTATAAATGTCTGTTGGTGCTGGCAAATGTCCAGCCTAGGTTTGAACCAAAGCTGAAATAAATTAATTACAAATGAAAAGCTAAGTTACAAGCACAACATTGCTACTGTAAATTCAAGAATGCTCAAGTTAGAAGTGCCAGAATGAATGTGGCCATGCAATCATTTGGATTTCCCTATATTTTAAAGATTGTGAACGTATGTTGCCATTGACATTCTTGAATCTAATGCACAAATCAAGTGGGGGTAAGGAGAAACTCAAGTAAATCTGAGACACCCATGAAATGAGTTTTCATTACTTCAGTTTTATGTGGTGCTTCTTATGTTGAAAGAGAGAGACCTCCTTTGCTTCAGTTGCTGCTGTAGGTGAGACCTCTAGGTAATGAAGAATACAGAATGACCACTTTGGGAAAGTGTAATAATAGCAACTTGTCTGGTGAGAGAGGCAAGGACCTGATTCAGTCTTTCTTTCACCAGGGCAGCATTCAAGTATGGTCAACGTTTTATCAAAGCTTGTCTGTCAGCCATCTCTTGTCTCACACAGCACATGCTAATAAAATAATAGGTTTATCAAGGCATAATCATGAGTGCCATCTAAAATGTCATGCAGTGAGATGGATATTTCAGCACTAGTAAAGACCTACACGTGCCTATACAAATGGGCAGTGAGGAATCCTGCAGCCCTGGAACGCCACAAGTTCAAAGGAGCCCTATTTCTTCAGATTGTTCCCTTGACCTTCAGTCTGGGCTCACCGTTTATTGACTGATTTATTGCTTCCAGTCAGTCATCAGTCCCAGTCCTGTCTCTTTCCAGTCCTTCCCAGTACCTCCATGCAATCCATTTAAACTCCAGTCTGGTGGATGATAGCTCAGTAAAGAGCTAGCCTGTCCCTGAAACAGTCAAATTTCCCTGATTCTAGTCTTTCTGCTTTAAACCCAGTACCCTCTATCAGCACAGTTTAGTGCTTGTTCTTCCAGGCACTTCATCTCATTTGACATTCCCCTGACTTTTGAGCTTCAGTCTTCCTTATCTCTTAATCTGACTTCTCCATTCCTGACTCTCCAGTGTGGTTATTATCCAGTCTGTCTGCTTATACTATGGTTTCCCACACAAGCCCCATTCTTCCTCTACTCTTTCTAGTTTTTTTTGTCAGAATTGCAGTTCTCTACTGCGAGCTAGTTACCAGTTTAGATCTCTCTGTTCTGATTTCTAATCCTGATTTTCCAGTGTCTTCACATCAGCATTCTTTTCTGTTTTAGACTCTCAGTTATAATCTAGTCTCCTAATCTTCTGCCTTTTTCCATCTTGATTCAAATACAGCCTTTTTAGATGCATGTTAAATCTTACAAGTAAGACTTAAATCCTTACACAAAAGCTAATTGATGTGAGTTGAGAATCTAGGCATATTATGGGGGAATTGCTAAGGCATCTGCTATGGAGGTTTCCTGACACTTCCAGCTATCAGACCCTGTTTTCAGTGGTTTATAACTTTGCAACACTTTAGAGATTAAATTTTCCATGCTGCATGTCTACTTTAGGCTATACTTAGCTAGTTTCACTCAGAACAATGCAGTTGTTTCCAGGAACAAGATTGTGGAAAATGCAGCAATTGTTCACATGATAAAAATGGCAATGTTGAGAAGACAATTAATTTTCATTAAGCCTTCACCTACTGTTGTTATGGCCACCACAGGAAAATCCGCAAGGAAATTAATTGTTCTTTCTTAGAGAAGGTTATGCACTGGCTGTGGCAGAGGTCCTATGCAAAAATGAGTGTGATCAGGTAATTAAAAGCTTCCTCGTAATGAAGGTGCACAGGGCAGAATTAGGGCTGCACCAGCAATCGTAGTCTAGCCTTAATTTTCTGAGTTTGTCTTCATGACTTAATGCTATTTTAGGATCATGGCATGTCTGCTGTGTGAAGCAGTCAGTTTGGCAAAAATATCTGCTTAATATTTGTTCTCTACATTCCCTAATTTATATACTCTCATTTGTCACCTCCATCCTAATATAGCAGTGATAGAAACTAGAATCAGGAATGAAGTTTTCAGTTTTTTTATTTAAGAATCCTCATTTTACCTTTTACCTTTAAAATAACCTTCAGTGCTAGGTACTCTTTTAAATTATATCAGCTGAGGGTATTTTATCCTCCATATTGTTATTATCTGTGATATTTAAAAAAGATTTCTTCCTTGAAATAGCACGTATGATGCAGTTATGGACCAAAAAATACTCTCTCTTTCCCAGTTTGTTATGAATAGATCAGACTCTGACCTCACATTGATTTTTCACTGTGGTGAAATCATTGACAACAAAGCTCATGTTTGACTCATATAAAGGTGTGATCAGATGCTGACTTGAATGCATTCAACGCTCAAACATGATATACTGCTTGAATGAATCGGTTCCCTTTCAAAAATGAGCACAGTTCTTCATGAGCACATTAATATTCACAAATACCACCCTAAACTTCAATTTCATGATTATGTGGGCGTTCACATGGGGCTATATCAATTAGCTTCAATGGTAAGTTGGATCTCTTTATTGTTATAGCCCCACTTTTTTTTACTTACCTTTCTGACAGTGGTCCCTGTTTTAAAATCCTGTTATATCACAGACGCATGGAGGTTTATCGGGGATTAAATGGAATTAAGCACCTAAACCCTATTAATACTCAGAAAGAGTTAAACAGCTAATTCTCTGGCAATTTTAAAAACTCGATGATAACTGTTATAGAAGCCAATTCCATCACTTATTTGGGTCAAAAAATAATTTTTATTTGCATTCCTTCTTTTTCTTCCGTTTCTTTGTCTAGTTGATTTCTAATGCTAGGAAAAATGAGTTACAGTATGTTACGCTGTGTCTCAGCTGCAAAGATAATGAACACTAGAAGAGTCCAATGGTGTGGGATCACTGTCTACGGTTTCCTCTGTTAGTCTTATGAAGCACACTGTGCTTTAGATAATATCATTAACATCTCTCATCGATTTGTTCTCTTGTCTTCTCTCTAGGAGGCATGTTCAGCAGAGCGCTTGGTTTTACTTTTGTAATTTGCCTGTATTTACACATATATGTGCTGTACGCTCTGTATAAATACATAAATGCATGTTCTATGTTGTGAATATATTTTATATATGAATATTTTACTTGTGTATATATCTATATATATAATATATAATATTATATATCTATATCTATATATCTATATCTATATATATATATCTATATATATATAATATATAATACTAATATAACTGCATGATATGTGTTCTTACATATGTAGAAGCAAACATTTAACAGACAATATGGTTTTGTTGTATATGTAGTTTACACTGAAGACAGCAGGTCACAGA
The DNA here is from genome assembly GCA_013398295.1 of Chionis minor. Lineage (NCBI taxonomy): Eukaryota > Metazoa > Chordata > Aves > Charadriiformes > Chionidae > Chionis > Chionis minor. The sequence continues at coordinate 474,563 of VZSF01000011.1, read as the reverse complement.
AATATGTCCTGCAAATGCTCTGCGGTTTGGGGTGGTTCCTGGTTTACTGTGGGCCTGTCTGGACACTGACATTGAAAGTTTCCATGTGTGAGAACAGCGGTCCTTAGTGGATGTACGTAATTCCATCAAACTTGGAGCAAATTTTAGAAGCCAGACAACATTTTATAGATAATGTTAGAGGTATTCAACATTGCCAATGATATTGCTCCAGGAGAGAATGAGGATTCCCGATGCCGGGGGATCATGTGCCCACATTTATGGCACCTGCACTTGTGTTGCTGGTGCATCTTTGGCAATAGATTATTCTTTTTTTTTGTAAAACATATGCAAAACAATGCCCACTCTCTGAAAACATGTCCTTTCCCAAATTAAAGCAAATAATATATTTAAGATGCACTGTAAACTTTCCATCTTGCATGTATACCTGGCTGCATACGCTCTGTCAAGGTATGTGCTGAACTTAGATACTAATGCCAGCAGTGCTCTTGAGCTGCTTACAGAAAAATATTTACGGTTTTGGGAAGGATACATTTATATTCAGTGTGAAGCCCCAGATGATGTTCCTCCTGGAGATCACCAGGCCTTTAGGTCAACACGAATTACAGTCTTTAAGAATTGGAACAGTGGTAGCCAAACCCTGTGTGTTAAAGCCAGCCATGTAGCACAGAATGAGCTGTCAGCATCTTCTTAGTGAGACAGATCATACACAAAGGGCAGTGTGCATATGAAGTAAACGGCAAGAGAAAAGGTACAGTAAACAAGGATTCAAGAGGCAAAGTGAAAAAATCTCTGCCTCACTAACAGACTGAGTTCCGCCATAGAGGGCAGAACTCTTCCTCCAACATGACAAGAGGCTGGGTAACAAAAGGAAAAACACAACTTCTCAGACTCATCTGAGTTTTTTGAATAATTTTATGGGACTTTTAAATTGCTTTCTAGGAAGAAGGTAAGCCTTAATAGAGAATATTCATAGAACTTTCTAGTTTTACAAGATTCATATCTGAACACAGATTCTAGAAATAATAGCAGACCTGTCAGGGAATGGAGCTGTGTCATATGGTCTGTGGTTTGTCCAAAAATAACATTGATGCAAAATATGAGGGATGACTAATTAGCACTTGCACAATAATGACTAGTAATAATTTGAAAAAATACCTGTTCCTAATCATAATCTTATGACAAACTTCAGATTTAAGAGAGTACCTTTAAATGTCATTGACTGAATTCAGATAATGAAAATGTACATTAAATGATCTTATAAGCTGTTCACAGACATTCCATGAATAGAAACAGAATTTTAAATTAGATCAGTAAATGATGTGTTGTAAATTATTTGTTCAGCTGCATTTATTATTCATCCAGTATGGCTCATCATTAAAGTTGTTATTTTTTTATCTTTTTTGATTTAAGAAGACTATTTTGTTGCCTTGACCATTCCTTATAGCAATTTTAATTATTTTAAAAATAATTTGATTAAATTTTTTCTGGAAAAAATTGTAAAGCCAATAGATCAACCTTTCTCCTATTTTTACCATGTCCACCAACACAATCTATTGGATTTGAAAGTAACATATAAGATACCTTCCAAAGTTTGAGTAATAAGAGCAGTAATAGGATTGAATTATTTAATTACTGCATATGGACAGCATCCAGGTTTAAATTCTAGGGATTTTTATTACTATACAAATTTATTTGTTAGTCACGCATGATTGGTTTTTTGAATTGTTTTCTGATATTTGTTCCTGATTTCCAGGTAATAGTAATCAGTGTTACTAATATCCATCCTGGACTCCAGGCATTTGTTAGGCTTCCTATTGGGAGATTCTATCACTCCAATGAAACTTGGGTTTGTGTGCTAGAATTGGCCTGTATGGAAATTGATATAAACCTTAGGCATTTGGACTAAATACCAGCGTTCATTGTGAATGGTGTCAAGAATACTAGTTGATGATCTGTTAGAGTGGAAAGCCTGAGGAACATTGGTCAGCCCCTGAGCTTGAACTGGAATCTGGTTTTGGCAGTCCTGTAGTTTTCAATCATACTGCTGAATGTGTCCGCTCATCAGGCTAATTTTATTACTTATCTAGCAGTCCATATCATTACAATGTTTTATGAGCTAATACCTTTTTTTCTGGTTTTATTAGGTCAAATACAGGCACATCACTTTCTCTGCAGATTTTTTTTTAAATTAACTTTTTGATGGGTTGTAAAGGTCGAGAATAAATCAAAAAAACCCACTGTTATTATCTTTTCCACTTGATACTGCACACATTACTTTTAAAAGTGTTATTGCTTTTCTCAGAGTAGATGTTTTAACATCATCACCTTTTCAAGCTCCTCCTTTTCCTTTTATTAGAATCTGAGCAATGCTAATTCTGTCACCATTCAGAAATATTGCACCTTTCTTGGGAAAGCATGGAAGATGCATAAATTTCTTCTTCAGAATAAACAGACACCGTCCTAGGCTTCCATTAAGGAGGACAAAAGAGACTTGCATTTGTGTTATATGTATCATTCTTTTACAGCCATTAAACAAACCATCATGAAAGAACTTGCAAAAACAGGATTAGTAGGTCTGTCCATGAGTGTGGTGTATGGCTCCCATCTAAAACCCACCTGAGGATAAAGTGGAAGAAAATGCCTGTAGGTTTGGGGTTTGTTGTAGGCTGTCAGGGTGTGTGTGTGTTTCTGAAACGTGAGGGCAGCAATTTCCAAAGTCTGCCTCATGTCAACAGCCTGCTAGTGGGGTTTTAACAGGAGATTGCCTACATGTATTAAATATTCTGAGACTCTTTAAATCACAGTGTTGGGTTGGTTTTTATTAAGAAATTGTTCATTTTTTATCAATGGTGTGTGTGTTTTGACATACTTGAGCACAATTAATCCAGTACTTTCTTGAAAAAACATGAAATTCAGTTAACATATGTGATGTAAAAGGGTGTGTCCCTATATTCATTGTAAAATAAAGAGAAAAGGAGAAGGATCAGAGTAGAGGTATACAATCTAGAAATCTGCAGAACAAGTTGTTTCATGTTTTGCTGCATTCATAATTATTGTTAACGTAGGTATTCTTTGTTTATTCATAGATATATTTGATCTGGCTTTCGAAACCTATTTTATTATTGACTTAAAAGTTTTTCATAAGAATTCATAGAATAACTTAAAGCACAAAAATATTTCCATTTATGTATTCTAACTTTTCTGGCCTTGAGGGGTTTTTTTGAATAATCCTGTGATCTTGCACTGCAGAAATGCAGAATGAAAGTGCCTAATTTATCTTCACTATGCTGTAATCTATTTTGTATACATTCATCAAATCTTGTCTTCTAAATTTACAGTGCAGATCTTTTTGTTTCTGTCATATGGAAGTTCTTTCATGTTCCTAATCATTTATATGCCTGCCTTTGAATCTGTTTAATTTCTTGCCTTTTTATTTTTATTTTTTTCTGTGGAAATAAATTATGCTTTTAATAATGCTTAGAATATGCAAAGTTCTCACTAGGCTTTAAGTTATAAGCTATTATGTATTGCTATTTTCAAAATTGTCTTTGGAGACTTATAAGAACACTGTATTTCTTCTTTTTCAGTTCTTTGTTCTTTTTGCTTCTAGTTTTTTCTTATTACTAGTCTTACTCTGAATTTGAAAATTGGAAAACAAAGGCCCCAGAAAACTTGAAAAGCTCTTTAGTTTTAAATATCTTGCACATGGATGGTTTATATAGAATTCTGAAACGTGTTCCCGTAGATCTTTCTTTTTTCTTTTTTTTTTTAATCAAATGCTAATATTATTCCTACATAAGTACAGTAGCTGATTGTTGTGACTGATGCTTATATATTTTCAGATGTTAACCAGTTGTGGGGTTTTTTTTACTAACCTGTTTTACTATTAATGGGACATCTCTTTGGGTAATACTACTTTTGGAAATTTATTCTTGAAATGAGATACCTCTGACACATAGAAGTTACATTATCTATTTGAGAAAACCTCAAAGTCATGGATTGCTCCCATCTACATAAAAGACAGTGGAATAAAAATCTCCAAGAGTGAAATTTATGTTAATTGACCAAATGGCAGGGAGACCAGACAAATGGAAAACCAAGCCAAGACACTCATCAGAAGAGAAATAAAACCAAAAGAAAACGTGAGTATTCAGGTGTGTAGAAGGCATTAAAAACATTCTGACAAGAAGGCTGATAACTAAGTGGAATGAATTGGTTTGTGAAAAAAGAAGAAAGATTTTGAAAAAGCCTTGTGGGAAGTAGCAGGTGGAGAGGCCAAGCAGTGAAGTAACTGAAGAAAAACATTCAGAAGGCTCTACAACTGCTGGTGAGCAGTGAAGTCCGTAACTGATGAGCTCTACTGCAAACAAACTTGCAAATCCATGCACGTTTTCTGTCGTCTAGCCCACAGCAATTAAGCTTACATGTAACTTGTGGATTATTTTTTACATAAGCAATGTTTAAAAAAGAAAAGGAAAGGGGAATGAAGGATCTGCATGAGAAAACAACCAGATATTCTGTTAGTTGCCGTATAATTTACTACCTACAACTGCTTTCTGACAGAATACTTCTTTCATCAGCATGAGCAATTCCTTGCCAGCAGGAACTATGATTGGTTTCAAGTGCTGTGAGCAAAAGTTTAAAAGAAAAAGAAACTCTATAAATTATTATTATTTAAAAAAAAAGAAGATTAGTCACTGAGAATTGGTTGAGCTGGAATAGCAGAATTAGATGTTGGAAATAACCTTTTTAGAAACATTGGGGAAAAAAAGTAATTTAATATCATAAATCCATTTCAGTCATGCCTTTTGCCCTCAATAAACATTGTTCTCATTGAAAGCTCTTATAGCTATACAAGATGATTCTTTGCTTTTAATATAGATGGAGTTGTGTAAGCTTTGGTGGAAGATTGTTGTTACACACCACAACACTCAGTACATGGTATTTAGTGCTTCTTGTCTCACGAAATTTCCTTGTTAGAAATCTGACAAACAGCATTTGTATTCATTGTTCTGTGAAACCAGTAAAGTTTCCCAAGCATGTGGAATTAAAAAAAAAAAAAAGAAGTCCTAACATGACACTAATTGCCATATCAGGAGGTATATAGGTTCAGTCATTTTAGTGCATTTTATTCTTTTGTTATTCAAATTGTTACTGTACCTAAGAATTTCAGACATTGTTCAGGACCATCTCATTACAACAGGCAGACTTAGAACACAAAAAGCTCTTCTCCAAATAGACTGAGGTATAATACAAGAAAGAAGGCATAGTGCTATAAATGTCTTGTATTTTTATATGCCAAGCAGATCTGCCAAAGGAAGCAATCAGACAAGTCCCCTGCTTCCAGCTGTTAGTTTCTGTCTGTTTGCTACCCTTTTGGCTGGCATAAGTATTTGAATGGTTGCACAGTGAGCTGAATCAAGGAGCTGGTTTAGTTGAAAGGTAACCTAGCAGGAGGAACGTGTTCAAATTTCAGTGCCTTGTCCTGTTTATTCTCCATGGGAAGCAAAATCAAATTAATCATAGAAAAGTGCAACTACACTTATTCCCAGCATGATTCATGAAGTTGTTCTTAAAGATTCTAAGATGAAGTTATTGATGTTTTCAAAGGTAAACTATTCAATTTCTTCCTCACTTTGCTATTAGTAGTTTTTTGTATGTCTGATTAAAATTTCTTTGCCGCATTATTAATGTTTTGTTCTTGTCCTATTTACTATGAAAGTAGATAAAAGATGATTCCCTTTCTCCTCTTTTCTTGTCTCTAGTATTTGAAGACTTCTATTTGCTCTGCTCTATCTCTTTCCCAGTCTAAGCAGTCACAATTTGTATATACCTTCCATTTTGCCTTTTTTTTCTAGCCTCTGAGTAATCTGCTTACAGTTCTCTGCTCAACCTTCTTCTTGAAAAAAATGTCCAAAGCTGTAGACGACACCAATTTCGAGGAAAAAGTCAATAACATCAGAAAGTAGAAACTTGGTTCTTTTTAATGGCTGGAGAGTAATCTTTTCCTTCCTTTGTGAAAACCCCTTGTCTAGCTGTAAGGTGTTATCTATTCCTTTCTTCCATTTTTTTGAATCTTTGATAGGACCACTAGCATTCTTAATTGCCTTATATATCATGCTTTGTATTTAAAATCAAGCCAAATTTCATTTTTATAACTTAAGTACTCATGTTGGAAAAATCTCAGCTCCACAATATGGATCCCAGGCTGTCTCGTTACAATTATATAAAAATATATGATACAGGAAATGCTCATTTCAAAGTGAAGTTGAAGTAGAGAATAGTTTAAAAGCCATTGCTGTTTTGTTGGCTGTATTATCAGTATTATCAATGTACAGCACAGGAACCAGCTAGAAAAAAAAAGTTTTACAGTTTATTTTCCATTTTACCTCTCTTTTGTACTCCTTTGTTTTCCATTATGCTATAAAATGGTGTTAATGCAGCATAAAACTCTGTTAATGCAGCATAAAATGCTATCATGAAATACAATGCCTGAGATTCTGGAAACAAAATTATAAACCAAACATCTTCTGTATACCTGCTTTAAATTCAGTCATAAAATAATAATAATCTGAAATTGTTGTCAAGATATTTCTTATAACCATTCCCATATTCTGCTTTTTGCAGTCAGAAACAAATAAGCCAAGATAAAAGTCACTTTGAACAGTTTCACTAGTGAATTTTTTCTATTTATGTATTTTTCAAAACATTTTTTAGGTACAGCTACTGCAAGTATTAGGATTGAAATGGGAAATGTATTGTCCTTTGTATCTAAAGATGCTTGAATAGGTTATTATTATTATCAGTTTTTTCTTGAATTTTGAGAGGATCTCATGTTAACTAGGCAGAGATTTTCTCCAGATTAACTTACTCCAGACTTAACATTTTCATATTCAAACAACTAACTGGAATTGCAGAACCTCTACTGGAGATCACACAGATATGCAGTGGTATGAAATGTCCAGCACTGGGCAGTCCTCTGTATTTCAAAGAGAATGTTCACCAAGGGAAGTCTGTGTTTTAGAGAGAATTTCTGTTGTCAGCATTTAAACTGTTTTGGAATCTGAGTAGTCACCTGACATAGGAGACTTAACAATACCATTCCCTGTAGTATCTAAGCACCGTGCAGGACCCAAGGGGCTCAAAAATATGAAAACAAAAGTCTATTTTGAAAGCTTGCACAATGCAGTTCAGGAAGTACAAATTTGTCTCTGTAAATTCCTGACCATAATATTTTAAGAAATTGTTTAAAAGTTTTAACATGAGACACCTGCATGAAGAGGGTTTGCGGAGATATTTGGAATACCAAGGACGTATTTATAGAAAGACAGCCCTGGGAAATGGAGCATTAATCTAAGAGACATCAATCTCCTCATAGTAAAGGAATCTCTGTGCACAATGTGAGCAGTGAGCCAATCACTATACAAAAGCAAAGGAACTCGGTGGTGCGTGAATGACATGTGAATTGAACTCACCTATGAATTCGATGTTAAATCCACTGTGTAAGTCTAGTAAATATGGTGCACTGGATTTGCTAATTGCCTATTATCTCTGCAGTTAATTAACTGATCACCTATCTAATTCCAAAATTTGAGAATAACAACAGAATATAAAGTGGCAATAATATCTGATTCAGGAAAAATGGTAACAGGCATCCAGTTATAGCTCCTGAATAAAGTCTCCTTTCTCACAAATCAGAAGGCTTTTTTAAAAAAATAGCCACAGATGCTAATGATGTCTTTCTAGTTGAGGCCCAGAATCAGTATTCAATCCAGTTGTTAAGGACAAGAGAGCTGCATTTTCTCAGTTGCCCAGTCTTTGGGAGTCCTCTCCTGGTTGCCCTCCAGACTCTGCTTTTTATTTATTTTTTGTTTTAGAATGAATTTGCAGTTCCTGCCATGTTGCAATTTTATCCTGGCCCCCTTGACATCTCCAAATGGCTTTGCACATGGTCTCCTCTCCTTCTGCTGCAAATCTCAGGGGGATCTCACTCACAAACGTGAACTCAACTTTGCATCCCCGTGATGATTTGTTTCCTGTTATGCCACCTTCTACTTTATCACTGGTAACTGCAGCACCAACCTGCTATTTGCATCTCAGACATCCATAAAACATTGATTTTGCACCTCCCTCCCTCCCTACCTCCCTCCCTCCCTCCCTCAATCCCATTGCCTATGTCATGATCAAAAAAAGCAAAAACTATATATAAATTCATATTAGTGCAACACTAGCCTGAGTACAATCTTTGCTCATGAAACGATCAGTATTGCCTCACTCTTTCCTTCTCCCCTTCCATCTTTCTGTATATATATCTATTGTCTCAAGTGGACTGTATTTATCTCCTCTAATGTCTGTTTGTGCATGTCACATTTATGATAAACAGTGATCACTGCCCCTTCTGCAGTAGGGCATGCCACGTGTGCTGGCACAGCCCTCAACACTAGTTTCTTATTTTGATATTCATCTAGAAAGCGCTCATTAAAGAATGAGGCTATTACTTTAAAAAAGTCTTTGTCACTAAGGAATGTTTGTATATTGAATGGATTAATTTATTTTTAGATCAGTGACAGTGCAGGAATGAATAGAAATATCCCATGTCACTACTACAGCTTAACATTTTGAAATGTCAAGCCACAGCCTGGGGCTGTTAGAGTGAATAATAAATAATACATCTGCTTTGCCTGAGGTAGCATATTGTATACAATTTTGGTGACTTGCCTGGTACTTGATAATAGAGCAGGCAAAGATTGTGGATATTTGGTAATATTGTTAATTACGGGAAAAATCCAAATAGTAATTAAGTTACTAACAGATTTAAAAGATTTGATTATATATTGGATTTCTCTGGATCATCTTTAAGAAAAAGCAGTTGGAAATTGATTTTCAAACTTAGGAAATCTCTAAAGAAAATTTATGAAATAATTTCAGTATCACAGTAAAGAGAAATATAGTTTTAGCTTCCCCCTTTGTAGTTTTGCATTGATTAATTTTAAACAAGGAGCAATGTATCATGGAAGCACTAACTGTATAGTACAATATTAGAAGATACTATCCTATGGAAGGAGAATAATTAACATAATTCAGATAACTAATCTAAATATATCTGAATATAACTCATTGATATACGTGTTAGGACAAATTGCAGTCTTCTACATTCATGAAAAATATATGCAAAAAGTATATCTGTTCTGATTGTTTTAGTTTTTACAAAGAGATAATCTCATGGCACAAGTTGTTGCAATAGGAATAATATGGCTCTTCATATGTGTTTGACAAAGGTCTGTTTTTCTCAGAGACTTATATTGTAACTGCTCTTAACCTTTTCTATTGTTTTCTTTTTTCCCTTCCCAAAAGCGAAATAAAAATCCATATTTTTCTGATACAAATTTAGTGGACAATTCTACACATGGAAAATGTGAGTGGTAGAGACTGATTTTTGTTCTCCCAAGAGAGGTATTGTTTTTACCCATGTTTGAAATGGGATGAAGAATTTAACTTCTAAAGCAGACCTAATATGCTGCTCAATTTGCATTCTTGTTAAGCCTGATTAGAAGCAGAGGGTGTTAAAAATAATGAATAGAAGTTTGACCTTATTTAGGTCAACATGGAGATAGACTTGTCTAGCATGTAGAATGTTGTGTTCAAGAAGAGCCTAATGATGTCGTTTAGTAGATGACAAAGGATCATTATCCATCAAGACCAGCATAATGCATTTACAAAGCAATGTGGAGGAACGAACACTTTATGTAACAGAATTATCCTAGATGGCAGGCTTTGGTGTAGATCCAGACCCCATTTTGTCAGGATTTTAATAAGGCTCTAGATATGTGAGATCAGATTCAGTTCACAGATCTAAAGGTCTGCATGCAAGTGGACTAGATTTCTAGGACCGCAGGATTTCTAGATTTCTAGGTCATTACACTCATGAATACAAGTAACTATTTCTTTGAATTTGTACACATAGTAGTCGTTGTTCTTCCTAAAATACCCTCATGAACTTTTACTCTTCAGTAGCTGTTCCAGCAGCGAGCGATGCACTCTTACTGCTGAGTGGATTGACAATGTCAAATTTGGTCTCCGCATCTTTGCTATACAATATCAGAACGAAGCCCTTTGGCTGGAGGCGGGGCGGGGTGGGGGACGGAATGAAGAGAGACACTGGGCTAGCTTGGAGTGCCCTGATTCAAATAGCGAACTTCCCAGCCGTATTTTTCTATACCTGATTTTACAGTGCAATAGCCCAATATGTACGATTTTCATCTTCCATCTGAAAAGGAAGTTACAGAGGGTCCAGAGACACAAAAAGTTTTTAATTAACCTCTCTGACTGGACATGTGGTATCTAGGCAGCTATAACTCACAGCATTTGAAACAGGTTACGTTTTGCAGAAGGTTAAGGCAACGCTCCCATGTGGTAAGGTATTGAAAGAGCATATTGCTTTACTTTTAATCTTTCCATCCTGATTTACGATGCAGATGCTTTGTCTCCCAGGAGATACCAGACACCACAGGTTTTCAGCCGTGAGAGTGTAGGTGCCCCCTGCTAGTTCTGTTTGATTTTAATACTAACAGCACTGCCACGGGTGCTGGCAATAATTGTTAAGTTCACCGCTTCATCTTTATTTCATTTCTCTGTGTTACCTCACCTAGCTGTTAACATCTGATAGTCGGAGCAAGGTCCTGATGCTGGGAAGCGCAGACACCCCTTCTAGGCTCCTGACTTCCACGAGAACAAAAGAAATTCACTGTCTTTACCAGAAACCACTACTAAACTAGCATGAAAGAGCACTTTGCTTCACTCAGAGCTTCACTATGAGTCCTAAAGCAGGATTCATATCTTCTCTTAAAGAAATGGAATAAAAAGAGAGAATTTAGTCTTCAAAAATTTTCATTCTCTTATGAAATTTCATATCAACTATGATTAAAAAAGGTTCCTTTGATGTTGTTCTGCTTTCCAAACTACATTCTTTGAAACTGGCTTCCAAAGCAATGACTTTAGGCTAAGAGGTTGGTAGGACAGAGAATAGTGCATTATCTAAGACAGATTTTGATAGTTTACAAATAATAATAATAAAAAATTATATCAACCTGACAGAGATAAAATAAATGTTGAGGATAATAAAATGTCATCCTTTGGGTCACTGCATGCTACAGAACTTGAAGAGGGTTTTCAGGTTATGGAACACTGACATTTGTCAAATTGTCAATTTCGTGTGAGTTCCCAGAGGTCGACATAGTATTACAGTATTTAAAAGATTTAGAGTTCACGAATAGAATTTCAAAGTACAAGCAGTAGAGAACACTTTTATGAACAGTTTCAAAGATTATTATAGGCTCAGTAGCCTTTTTTCTTGCGAAAAAGTGAAAGTAAGTGGTGGATAGAAATATAAACTAAGTCCTCAATTTCTCCTTTTATCTCAAATGAACAAACCATAAAGCACAGGTAGGTGAACACCTGATCTTCAAAACACCTATCTTTCAAGTGATATTAAATTAATCTTAGGTAATCCTTTACATTGTTCATTTACTTGTTCATATTTTCAAATGAGAAGAGATCTACCATCAAAGCCTGTGATTCAAATAAAATCATTCATCATGTAATCATTTCTTCTCCTTACGCTATACCGATAGATAACAGGTTTGAGTTGTGCAGCATTTTACTGTGTTTGTGCAAAAAAAAAAAAAAGAAAATTAAACCAGCTAGCTGATTAACTTTCTCTGCTATGAGTGGGAAGAGGCATTATGAGATTTGTCAACAGTTATGGGCCTTTTCTACAGGGAGCAGTTTGTGGGAACCTGTGCTAAAGTGGATAAATTCAATTCAGTTATGAATTAAAATAAGAATATCTCTATAAACAATCCATAACACTTTGGATACTGCTTATTAAAACAGAAAGAGGATAGTGGGTTATAATCAATGAACAGAAGAGGAACATCACTGATAAATAGCTACTACTGATTGATAGCTCACATATACAAGAAGAGAAAATACCAATGATGAATTAGGCCAACTGTCTTGACATGCCTGGAAAACAGATCTTGAGGCTTTCCTCAGTCATTTCCTTTGATTCCTCAGGAACTGTTCTCAATGTATTAGTGTGAAACCTGTTTCTTTCAGGAACTATGAGTTTTTTCTACTGAGTGAAGTAGATGTTACAGACCTTCATTCTCTCATACACTTTCCTTAGGGATCTTTCCCAAACCAGTATTTCTAAAGGGATTTCAGTCAAACTGTGATGTGGCTTTTTGGGTGGTCTCTAGAAAAGTCTGCGCCTTGTAGGGCAGGAGAGAAAAAGCGCTATCATAGAATCACAGAATGTTAGGGGTTGGAAGGGACCGCTGGAAATCTAGTCCGACCCCAGTGCCAGAGCACGTCCACCTACAGCAGGTTGCACAGAGTGGCGTCCAGGCAGGTTTTGAATGTCTTCAGAGTCGGAGACTCCACCACCTCTCTGGGCAGCCTGTTCCAGTGCTCTGCCACCCTCAAAGTAAAGAAGTTCCTCCTCGTGTTCAGATGGAACTTTCTATATTCAAGTTTGTGCCTGTTGCCTCTTGTCCTATCACTGGGCACCACCGAAAAAAGACTGGCCCCCTCCTCCTGACACCCTCCTCATAAACATTTATGAGATCCCCTCTCAGTTTTCTCTCCTCCAGACTAAAAAGACCCAACTCCCTCAGCCTTTCCTCACAAGAAAGATGCTCCAGCCCCCTAATCTTCTTTGTAGCCCTTCACTGTACCCTCTCCCTGCCCAGCTGCCTGGACCATACTGGTATCTAGGAAGTGCTGGCAGATAAGCCTAGCATCTGCCTTCCACCACTTCTTGTACGTCAGTGCTGCAGGGCCAGAAAATCCTGGCCTGGGGCTAGTGCTTCTTTTGAGCCAGTACTGTTTTGTTGTACTTCTGTAGCTGCTGCTGCCGATAGCCTAAAAACAGTTCACACAGTTGCACGACCTTGAGTCACAAGCCAGAGGGTATGAGCCAGGTCTCTGCATGCCAAGAGTAGAGAAAGCAATTCTAAAGATGACTCCTTAAGTGGATAAGGTCACTAAACATTACAGTCCTTTGGCACTGGGGGAAAAAAAAATCCTTCTTAAGTGACGGGGTTCTGATGTATTTTTAAGTGAGGTGTGGAAAACTATGCTATCTGGGAAATGCTGTATTTTAGAAGTGATAAAAAAAATTTTAAATGAAGGATAAAAGATTAGTGAATTAATTAGCTGCAGCTGAAATACTCAGAAACGGAGCAGAGCACATATGACTTGTTTATGTAAAATACTGATTGCATGTTGCCAAAACTGTAGGGTAACAGATCTATTTTTCTATTTTAGCTTTTTTTCCTGTGATGTTGACCAGATTTTCAAAACATAAGGTTAGGTTTAAAAGTGTTCGAAACCTATCAGGACGACCTCATTTTCAAAAACGTCAAGTTTACATTTAGGTACTAAAGCAAGTATTCTTTTTCTTTATTGTTGTAATTTCTGCTATAATCTAGTCATGTGCTTACAGTTACTGTGTTGTCTTGGAATGACCCAAAAAGACAGCCTATAATTGGCAATAGCTTTGCTTGCTTTAACAGCTCATGTCAAACTTTATTCTACTGAAATTCTCCTCCTGAAGGGGTAGGCTTTTTACCAATATAAATTCATTAACTTCTTAATACTTGATGTTTTCATCCTTTCTGTTTTATTATTTATTTTTCCCTACGTGCATTCTCATTATAGTAAGACTAATTCACTACATTCTTATTACCAAAGACTGCTGGATGTCCATGACTGATGCACAGAGAGTAGATTGCATATTTACAAAGGCATTAAAGCTGAGCATCCTGTACTATACTTCATATTGTTCCTTAGCAGTGAGTTAATAATATCTGTTATGAAACACAAGGCAATCCTTTGTTCAGCACTGACACTGATAAATATGGTTTTCAGATGTTTTGGTCATTTCCTCATTTGGTCTCTACTCCTTAGGGAACAAACAGTTAAAATTATTGCCAGTCTTTCCTTCTGATGATATTGGCTCATTGTTTGTTTGCCACCACCATTTGGTCAGGATGGAACTACTGGGAAAAATAACCTTCCTGAAAATGCAAAGTGCTGCCAGCTTTGAAGAGAAATGACACACGGTGGATATTTGCTGTTTAGTGTTTGCATTTCCAGGGTCTTTTACAAAGGACAATTTTTTCTACTGCTGTTTATATAGCTGCTGTATTTGCTGGATGTGAACCACAATGTTATCTAACACGTCTAATGCAGCCAGTGACATTCAAAAATCTGATGAATCCATGACCTTATTCTGCAAGGTGTTACATAAAATAATTTCAACCCCCACTGATATTAAATAGCGGTAAAGCTGACTGTGTTTTTGTCAGGTTCACTCCGCATTGTAGGTTGTTCTAATATTATTATTTTAACACGGGCAGAGGACCTTCATTATATGTCCAGTGTGTTTCAAACTTTCTTTATTATTTTCCATTAATTACTTATGTGTAACAAAAAATAGCTAGGGATATCTCCAAACAGTAATTTTAAATAAGGCTTCTTTTGATGTTCAGATAAAATATACCTGCTAGCAAATTTTGGAAATATGAACTATTGAAACAAGTGAGATATGAATACAGGCTGGGTGGAGAATGGATTGAGAGCAGCCCTGAGGAGAAAGTCTCGGGGATGTTGGTTGATGAGAAGCTCAACATGAGCCAGCAATATGTTCTTGCAGCCCAGAAAGCCAACTGCATCCTGGGCTGCATCAAAAGAATCGTGGCCAGCAGGTTGAGGGAGGTGGTTCTGCCCCTCTACTCTGCTCTTGTGAGACCCCATCTGGAGTACCCTGTCCAGCTCTGCAGCCCCCAACATAAGAAGGACATGGACCTGTTGGAGCGAGTCCAGAGGGGGCCACGGAGATAATCAGAGGATTAGAGCACCTCTGCTGTAAGGACAGGCTGATTTCAGTCTGGAGAAGAGAAGGCTCCAGGGACACCTTATAGTTGCCTTTCAGTTCCTAAAGGGGACCTAAAATAAAAATGGCGAGGGACTCTTTGTCAGGGAGTGTAGTGATAGGACAAGGGGCACTGGAAGCAGGTAGATTTAGATTTTATATTAGGCAGAAATTCTTTACCACCCCTTCATCTATGAGGGTGGTGAGGCACTGGAACAGGTTGCTCAGAGAAGTTGTGGATGCCCCACCTGGAAGTGTTGAAGACCAGTTTTGATGGGGGTTTGAGCAATCTGGTCTAGTGGGAGGTGTCCCTGCCCATGGCACGAGGGTTGGAGCCAGATGATCTTTAAGGTCCCTTCCAATCTAAACCATTCTACGATTTCTAGTTGTTTGGGGTGGTTTTGTTTCTTTTTTTTCTTAAAGTAACAATTGGCACCTATTGACTGACTAATAATACATAAAAAAAATCAGAGGTTTTTTTTTTTTTTAAACTTTTGTAAAGNGGTTTGAGCAATCTGGTCTAGTGGGAGGTGTCCCTGCCCATGGCACGAGGGTTGGAGCCAGATGATCTTTAAGGTCCCTTCCAATCTAAACCATTCTACGATTTCTAGTTGTTTGGGGTGGTTTTGTTTCTTTTTTTTCTTAAAGTAACAATTGGCACCTATTGACTGACTAATAATACATAAAAAAAAACAAAGGTTTTTTTTTTTTTTAAACTTTTGTAAAGAAATTAGACATTCCTCTTAGGAATAAATTAATAATCTTAGCCTGTGTCCTGACAACTTCTCTTCTAAAGAGGTATTTTACCTACTTTTACAGTTACTGTTAAGTGTTCCAACATTGGGAAGAGGAAAGAACCAAGGCATAGTGATGCTAGAATTTTATCATGAATCTTAGGTTAATTGTTAGTCTTCTTTAAGTACAAGCCCCTGGAGTCCCTGCCTAGAAGAAGCCTAGTTTTATTATTAAAAAAAATAAAAATAAAAAATAAAAAATTTTTGGTGGAGAAGAGTTGGAAAATGTGAAACCTACAGGTTCAAAGAACAGATGGCAAATTGAAAACCTACAAGGATATATAAATACAGATTGAACAATCTATACTTTTCCACTGCAGGAAAGAGTTTTGGGGGCCTGACTTGCTATGTTTTGAACTGAAAACCCATGGCAACTACCATAGGAATTACATGTCATAATCCTTCTCTTTTTTTTTTTTTAACTTTCTCCGGAAATTTTGTTTCCATTTGTTTTGAACTAATTAGGCCTTTAACAAATCAGCATTTGGAAGTGGGAACATACTAATGAGCTTGAAGGGCAAAATGAAGTATCTTTGCACAAGAAATAAAAGCAACCAACTTCCATGTTGCTGACAAAGTTGTTGTTGAACCAGCACTTTCTGTGGATAGGTCAAGATATTCTTTCATTTTGCTACCATGTCCGCACTATTGGAAGCCCACCATCACAGAGGTACCACAAACACCCTTTTCACTGTGATCTTCCTCCATACCACCTGGTATTTCCTCTGCTATCTGATTGTTCACTGCTTTAACAAAGAAAAAATGACCCCCTTCTTTGCAACAAATTTTTCTTCATCCAGGAGGATGCCTTGCCTGCCTTCCAAGGTCCAAAAAGTATCCAGACATCTTTAGCATTCTGAATCTCAGCTGTGATAAATGTCACACAGCACCAAAGTATGACCTGTATGACCTCTGGTCATCCAAAAGACTGCACTTGGTGATCAACAAGGTTTTCAGTAAGGTTGTCAGTAAAAGCTTGCTAATAAAACTTTATAGACATTGTAAAGGCCATTTTTTCCCAAAACATTTAAGAATGTTAACGAGTTTAAACTGCATTTCCTTAGGGATCTCCGTGCTATATAACACCGTTTGGGGGAGCTGTTTCACTGCAGCTGTGTAAGACTTGCAGCTCCTCTTGGTCCGATTTATGAGCGTAGCAACAGAGGGAAAAGGGCAGGTCAGAAGCCTGTCTGTGACAAAAGGCAACAATTAAGCTTGACAAGCTAGTAGAAAAGAACAGATTAACTCTAGAAAAGAAAAATTGAAGGGGAAAAAGAAAAAAAACAGATTAACATAGTCAGGAGAATGTACAACTTAGCTGGGCACTTCAACATTTCTTGCATGTCTTCTGGAACGGACTGAACAGGGAAGACGCCACTACCAAAGAGATCTAGCTTTTCCAAAAAGCAGAAACTGAGGGAAAGGCAGAATAATAATCTAAGAAAGTGGATTAAGAACTAAAAAATACTTTCCCATCTCTCCAGTTTCCCCAGCTGTATGAATTTTGGGTAAATAAATCAAGTTAAGTCTTAGTTTCAAGGCAGGATTTCCGTGTATGATTCATAGACTGAAATATTTCAGTAACAGAAACCTCTTGCATCGTCCCATGTTACCACAGTGTGATGTGGGAAGCTCCACTTCAGACTAGTTGTGTCTTGTGCTCTTGCTTCTCTGTCTGAAATTTCACAGTCAGAAAAAAAATCTTTCTTGATCATGCTCCTAAATTTGCTCTTACTCCAGCACTGTCAAGTATTTATATTCTCCACTAGCAAATATTTATGGATAGTTGTTATATCCCTTCTCAGCATGGCTTTTACTAGGCCAAAAATTTTCATTTGGGCTTTTCTTGCAAGATACGATTTCATTTCCTCTGATGATCCATGTAAACCTCTCTTTTTTTTTCCCTTGATTTTCAGGCCATTATTATTATTATTATTATTATTATTATTATTACTACAACTACTACTACTACTACTACTATTACTACTACTACTACTACACTGATCATTGAGGCAGCCTGTTTTTTCCAGTGTGATATGGCAGTCTCTTCTAAAACAGACAGTGTTGTCCAAATTTTTTATTAAAAAAGGGAGTTGAAAAATCATATATTTGATCAGTGTCATTATTTAAAATGGCATCTTCACTGAAAATCTCACTCAGTCACAGTATTTTCTCTAAAGTTTAGTGGTTGTTATCAGTCCTTTAGTAGTTTCTTACCCGTCACTATTACTTTCTCTCTTTTCCAACTCTTAGTCTCCCATGTGACAGTACCAATTACACACTGAAGTCCTGCAAGATGAAGTTTCTTTTATTTCTCTTATTTAGGAAATTTAGCTCCCATGTTATCTTTGCTAAGACCTTTAATGTCAAACCCTATTTTCTTTAACTTCCACATCCATAGTTGCTCTTGACATAAAACTTTGTTATAATGCCTTGCACATTAATGATCTTACATCAACAGTTCTGAACATTTGGATCAATTAATTATGGGCCGGGGGATTTTAACTTTTTTTGTTTTTAATGTGTGCTACAGTTGCTATTCACTAGATATTAAAAACAAAACCAAGACTCTTATCTTAAAAATCTTTGTGTGAATGCTTGTAGTGTTAGGTTTATGTTTGGACTTCACGATCTTAAGGGTCTTTTCCAACCTAAGTGATTCTATGATTCTATAATGATTTTGTGTGTCACATATGGAATAACTTGTTGGTTATCATTGGTCCCAACAAATTTTGGGTCATTAAGCTGTTTGAGTTTTCCTTCAAGTTTCATTGTGGTGCATTCTGTTTTCCTGTTGTCCTTCTCTTTCTCCCTAACTCAACAACAGCTTCTTCATTGTGAAAATCTTTATATATTAATTTGGTTTTGAAGCCATATTAAGTTTATCTTCAATCTTTACTTACAACCTTCTTCATAGTAATCTTACTTTTTTAATTTTTTTTTTTCTGCTGTATACCTGAAGAATCTGAAGTTATTTGTTTGAAAATACTTTCCCTGGTCTTACTTGTCTTTTACTTTTCTATTTCTTGATTCCTAAAGCATAATTTCCCTTGCTAATCTGGTTGGATGGGTTTTTTCTGCCTGCATATAAATCCTTCATGAGAGAACTGTTGATTCAGTTAGGCCCTTTTTCAAAAGATTTTTTACCCTGTTTTTTCCTATCATTTCCCCTGTGTAGATTGCTGACAATTTTAGTATCTTGAACTTGAAGGAATTCCAGGCCTCTGCCATGTTCTGGGGTGCTCAGGTTTACTTCTTTCCCTAACTTTTTGATATTCAGCCTTTTGATACAGAGAAATTATGATTCAGAATATAGCTGAGACTTCTAAGTATACCATAATGAATAATAAGTGGTGACAGACAAATCAAAATAAAAGCTAATTGACTTTACTCTTCAGATGTTCTTTTCCTATAATAACTACAAGCAAAAGTTTGAAATTAAATTTAATATGAAAGGAAAAAATAGTTCTTCCAGAGATTATTATTTTTTATATTTTTGGCTTACAAAGTTATAAACTGATAATCTTTACTTCAAATTTTTCTGTTGAACCTGTTTCACAAAACAAGAGAAAAGACTCTTGATTGCCTGTTATTGTCCTTGGGGGAGGGGAAGGGTGACGCATACTTTGGAATAATTAAATATTTCATTACAAATTTGGTCATTTTCACCACAGTTAAATATGCTGAACTGCCTTATGTCTCTACTGAAGCAGTTGACAGCAAGAGATAATTCGTGGGCAGTGGCAGAGAGGAAATATGAACCAAACCAGCCCATCCATTAAATGATTAAAAAGTGAACCTGAAGAGCTCCAAATGGAGACCTGGCCTATTTCTTTGGCCACAGGAATGGTTGAAGGTGGAGTAACACCACCTTTTCTTGATGAGGATGTAAAGGGACACAGAATAAAGAAACTTCATCTGTTCTATGGACACATGCATAAATTCTCTTTACTTTGTGGATTAACTTGATGAAAGGATACAGATATGGCAGGTATCTCACTGCTGCTCATTCCTTACCAGTGAGAACTGGTTTTGTTCTGTTTTACTGAGACTACTCACCTTTTTATTTTTTCAGATGCTGAAAGAATAATGGTCGCTGAAAACATTAAGTAGCTAAACCTTTAACAGTGCAAGCATGTTTCTGTTTAATTCAGAGTTAAGTTCATGAGCTTGTGCTGGCAGAAACATCTTCCGTAGATGTCACTCATTGGACCATTGGACATATTTGTCCTTTTTTCTTTATGATTTCAATTAGAAGGTTCAAAAATCAACAGGTTTTTTATTTTTTTCTTCATGATTTCAGAGAAGAAAGTTGCTAATGAGCAAACTTCTAATTTGCAAAAAAGCTGATGGTCAAATCCCAGATGCAGTCTGATGTGTCTTCCTGTCTAAATCTGCAAAGCAGCTGTAGAAGTAACTTGGCTTGGGTAAAGCCTGCTGAGTATTTACATGATTACGTAAAGCACTTTAAATCAAAATTTACAAGCAATCAGAAGACTTAAAAAAAATGCAGTTAAGAAGTACAGCATAACATCCTTCTCCAATTTCCCCTCATTAACTACTTCATTTTTATGCATTCTGAACAGTTCCTGATCTTAAGTCAAAATGTGTCCATGATCACATCCAAAGTGAACTCTTTCACAGTCTACATAATACTTTGCTAGATTAATTGCTCAGTTTGTATGACTCAGGCACATCTTCCAATCGAAGTAATTTTAGAAATAAGATTATTTTGTTTTTACCATGATTAATTCAAATAAATTTAAGTGAAATGCCTATCCTTTACTTTTCACTGTAAATGTTGAAGGGTATTGGATCCATAGTCTTATTTCAGTCTTAAAGTAAAACAATTTGCATAAACATTAATAAATTTGCATAAATTATTTCCCCATGACAATCTGTCAAGTAATTTGAAAAGAGTCATAAATGATGACAATCAGTTTCATAATTACCATTTATGTTAATACTCTCTCTACAGCTTGAACTCTTTTCTCCTTTATGGGCAAATTCAAATGTACTCACACTGTAGTAATGTCTCTATTGTCTTAGTTTAATTGAAAGTAGACACTTTAAGAGAATAAAATAGATATAAAATGATTATTTTGAAAATTAAAAGTTCATAATTTCCAACCTTATGAAATGGCAAACACCTAAAATAACTTGAGCTATCCTGCTAAATTCTTACTAATCTTAAAAATGACAAACCATGTAACATTAATTATTTTTAATTTCCTGTTTGTAGATTGATACTTTTGTAGATAATTCTGTGTGTGTTTTCTTGGGAATGTTTAAACTTGTATATTTTATTCTGTACATTTTGAAGTTATAAGCACAAATCTCCTATTTTAATAAAAGAATGGTGAATAATGAAAATATTTTTGAAATTTAATTTTAATCAAAGTTTTTTTTTTTTTCTCATAAACCATACCAAACATAATAAAAAAGGAATCTGTGATTAGAGTTGTCATATACCATGGTGTTATGCTGGAAGTTGAGGGTTATAGTGCGTCAGGACAGGACAACTTTCTCTTCAGTTCATTGCACATTAAAATGGGATTCATGAGACTGCAATAAAAGGGATTATTCTCTTAATAGTTTAAACAAAGGGAATAAATCTGAAATAGTAATATGTGGTATCAGATTTGATGAATGATTCTGAATCTAGAATTTATTATATGAAAGGTCATTAAGTGATTAATTGAGCCTGATTAACAGATTTGGATTTTCTACTCTTACTGAAATCATGGGGACTTTTTTTTAATTTGACATGAGAATAAATAAATTAGGTTCTTGATGCTTAATTACCATTTACTATTGGCTTGATATGTTACAAAAAATTATTTGATAGATACCATATCACAATTGTAAAATACCCCATGGAGAAACTTGTAATTTGTCAGAACAGGACAGAGGAATTCTGGAGAATTCCGAAGTACATAGATACAAAGGTAAAATTTAGTTTTGTGAAACTTCCCTCTTCCCGTGTGATGCCTCTGTGTAACCTAGAGCTTTCCATATAAACTTGGAAATCAGGAAACAAAGCTGATAGCAGAACTGTGAAGAAGTACGCTATAAATTACCTGTAGTTAAACTCTGTGTTTTAATGAGTATCTCCTGTTTAAGGTGAACTTGAATAGTAAACACACTAAACTGTCACCCTTGGAAAAGAGAGGAACTGTTGTTATTGATTCCTTTTTTCTGAGGAAAGGAAATTTTATCTAGGAATGTTTCTAGTGAAAGCTAATTTGAAAATGAGCTGTATAAACATGTCCTGAAAATCTTGGAGTAATCCAGCTTCTCTTTTCCAATTTTCTCAGCTGCAGGTGAGACACCTCTAGGAAAATGTATGTAAGAAAGGGCAGAAAACATCACACAGGAAGAGGAGAAGGGGGAAAAACCCAGTAAGAAACAGCAGACAGAACGTCAGCCACAAGAGGAGGAGAAGTTTCTCTATGGCAGGGATGGTGTTCCCCTGCAGCCCTTATAAGAGACTGTGGTGGAGAAGGCATTTCCCTGCAGCTCATGGAGATAATCATGCCAGAGCAGATATCCACATTTCATCCTGTGGAGAATCCCATGCTCAGGCAGATGGATATCCCTGAAGGATATTCCAGTGCTGCCCAGTGATAGGACAAGAGGTAAAGGGTACAAACTTGAATATAGGAAGTTCCATCTCAACATGAGGAGAAACTTCTTTGCTTTGAGGGTGGCAGAGCACTGGAACAGGCTGCCCAGAGAGGTGGTGGAGTCTCTGACTCTGGAGACATTCCAAACCTGCCTGGACGCCATCCTGTGCAACCTCTAGGTGGACCTGCTCTGGCACTGGGGTTGGACTAGCTGATTTCCAAAGGTCCCTTCCAACCCTTAACAATCTGTGATACTGCGATACTGTAACTGTGGCCCACAGAGAGACCATGCTGGAGCAGGGGAAAAGTATGAGGAGAAAGGATGAGCAGAGAGAAACCCCTGTGTACTGATTGCAACACCCTTCCTCCATGACCCCAGGCACCACTTCGGGAAGAGGATTAGAGGAGTTGGGATTGAAGGAATGCAATTGAGGCTGGAAAGGGGAGAAGGAAATGTGTTGCTTTAATGTTTGTCTTTTTTCCTTCCCACTACTGGAAAATACTTGATGTACTTGGTAATAAATTAAGTGAATTTTCCTCCGGTCTATTTTGCTCATCATGGTAATTAGTAAACTATGTCCTTGTCTTTATTCTGACCCAAGAGGATTTTCATTCCTTTTCTTACTCTTTCTCTGTAACACTGGGGAGGGAGACGGGAGTGAGCAAACGACTGGGTGGGAGTTTGTCTGTTGGCCAAGACTAACCCACCATGACAATCTTTTAACATTATTGTTTTCTCACAGTACTTTAGTAAGAGGTCGTGCTAATTACAGATTTATAAAATAAGCATATTGTCAACTGAAACAACAATTCATTAAGATTCTTATTGTGGAGTTAAATATACCCATATATAGTTAATATTTGAATACATAACTTGTAGAATACTGAGTCTAAAAGAGAAAGTGATGTAACTGTTGTCCTGCTTTCTTGGTGTTCAGACATCTGTGGTTTTTTTGCTTCATTCGGAGTTGCAATGTTCTTTGAACACAGATGTCGTCGTAATTTTTTCCATAATTTATCACAGGCAGACATGACACTATATAAATTTTAGGTAAATATAATGGGAAGATTATGCAATGTTGTGCTTGAAACCAACAGCCCACATGTCAGTTTAAGGAAATTGTCTAAATCAGTATTTCTAAATTTCAGTATGAGTTTTTCCTTATACTAGCTATTGGCTTGGATTTGGTTTTTTTGGGAAAAAATGCCCTTATGGCAGGATGTAATATCAGTTTGTAAAAACTTATTCTTAAATCTCCCTTGAAAACATTTATAACTCCAGCTTCATGACAGTCTCATTTGATTTTCAAAATTGGTGACATTCATTTATTATTCCTTTGATAGTGTTATTTAAGAATAAAATGGAGAATTTTGAAGCACTACATTTAAGGAAATGTGATTGAAGTACTTTTCTACTGTAAAATACTCATGTCTTCTATTCCGTAGAACACTTTCCTATATCCTTTTTGAGTAATATTCATATGCTTCACTGCTCTTCCTTCCATCCTTACTTTTCCTCTCTACCTCATGTAAATGAATTAGAGGATTTTGGGATACTTGGAAACCAGAACCCTGTCAAAAATAATTCCTTCTTCATTAAGATAAAGCTGGAAGTCTGCCACAGCACTGCCAGAGATAGAGATTTCAATTTTCTGGTAGGCTGAAGCATAAAAGAGAGGAAAATAAATGCATTCTAAAATTCACCTTTTCTTTTCAACTGAATTAATTATAATACACTGTATCTGTTGTGCTGTGAATGCTACTCTACAGAAGTCACAGTGGGACTTCTAAACCTTGTCCAGCTTTGAAGATATTGGCAGTTGGTTTGCTATGTGTTTTCCTGTTAATCAATTTGAATCATCTGTGAGAGCAAAAGGATGCTGGATGTTGCCTTCTTATTTAGCTTATTTGCTACTAAGAAACTATGATGCATTCAGTTTACTTACCATTTGGTATAGTAAGGTTAATGTATTGCTAGGTAACTGAAGAATTGCCTCCTTGTCACTTCCATTGATTGCCCAACTTCAATAGATAGTTATGGGTAAGACTGAAAGAGTCTGCATCGTTAGTCAACCCAAACTGCAATAGTTGAAATAAGTGCATTTGGAGTTTGTAAACTGAAGTTAAATAGAGATTCTAGACCATAGTTGATGCATTTTCAAAAGTGCATTTATCTGATGAAAGCAATAAAATTCAAAATTATAACGATCTGGTTAAATTGTAACAGTACTTGGCTAAGAGTTTGCATTATGAATTTATTTCAGAGAGTGACTGACTCTCAGAGAAGACCAACATGCAGCCAAATTTGACTCCGTAAGTCTGAGTTCTGCTTTCCCTCCATATACATCTAGGACACTTCTACCTGTCCAACAGAAACAGATTTACAAAGAAAAAACTGAGATTGGCAAGAAAATATTTTCAAATCACTCCTTACTTATTCTCTTGTTTTCCTGAATCTTTGTCTAACTCTACACATATAAAGACCCCTACTGTTAATGATGGGAATATTTTAACTAAGGGGTTACAGACAAAATTATTTCTGAGGATAGCTTATGTATACACAGATACTCTCTTACTGACCTATATTACCTGTGATGGTAAGACGTTGGGGGCAGGGGGTCGTATCTACTGGAATAACATTTTCAGAAATTACTGTAATTTCTTGTTCATCAATAATTTTTTTAATAGCTTTTGCATCATAAGATTCACCAATACTTGCTTTATGTGGACGTACATGTTGTATAACTACACACACAAAATGGAATGTGTGACGCACACAGTGCTTTCTTTTAGACAGTTTGGTCTCAGTGTGTGTAGCATTTATCTCTCAGCCTTTGGAGACATAAACAGCAGAGCTTCCTATCAGCCTATTTTCAGTACAGCATGTTTTGTCTTTAGCAGCACTGAGTTACTGAAATTGTGCTAATACAAGACTTAAAAAAATTTTGTCTGTGCATTACGGTTGTTTTATCTCATATTTATGGATTCGCTCTTCTAGGCATGAACAGTGGAAGGCATACATACATATGCAGAATATGTATATTTCCTGACTGAATTGGGGATTAAAGGTTTGGTCATACCGAGTCAAGAGAATCTTTCCATTAATTTAAATGTGTGCTGCATAAGGCTGCTGGGGTTTTGGGTATCTGCATGCATTTGTAAGGAAAAGAGATAGAATGACTAACTGTGAAATCATTGAACCTTTAGAACAAGGGAACAATTACATTAGTCTAGACAGGGAATTTACTTGGCTTCCCTGTTCCAATAAATCACCGCTCTATAATGCTTAGTGCAATGGATGAGATCACACAGGCAATACTGCATTCAAAGCCATGAGTTTGCCTAGCACAAACTTATAGATTAGAGAGTTTGATTTATGAGAGTATTAAGAGTAAGAAAAAATTGAGAACTATCTACAAATATCAAAAGAGGATCTTGATTTTATGTTGAGAAGAATTATTCAAGGTACAAAAACGATACAAAAGGCACAAAATAAAATAAGAAAAAAGAACACAAAGAGGGGAAAGACATTAGAAACTACTACAGAAAGCAGTTGTAGTCTCCCTTCTCAAGACTTCTAAAACTAGACAGGGTAAAAAGTTCTAGAAAAGTGTCAAATCAAAAATGTCAAGAAAATGGAATTATGTGGTTATGGTTTTTTCCTCTTAAAATTGTATTAGTAATTTTTTTAAGTTCTTTTTTAATGTGAGAGAACAGTACCATGTTAGATGCATAGTGCAGACATAGTCTGCTTAATTCACCATTTCTCTCAATATATTTTCTCTTACTTCATAACATTAATGTTTCTTCAATTAAAAAAAGCCATGGATTTAAATAAAAAGAACAAGTAAAATATGTTAATATCTAAAGGACTGTTTTGAGTAACCAGGGTTGGATGGGTCTGGAAATTTTTTAAGCTAAAATCCAGCCTGCATCTCACAAGCTAATTGTGGCCTTGTCCTTTGCGCTAAATGACCATTACTGACTGAAGCGCTAGATATGCTCTTGAACTGTTTCTTCTAGTATGGCGTCATCTGTATGGAATCCAGTTTGTACCCTCTAGGGTCTCTGTGCCAAGTAAACCAAGGCACAATAAATGGGGACTCACATAAAAAGTACAGTTGTGATTTGAAGTAAAATCCTGACTAAATGCTTACTCTGTCAGGGGCTCAAACGGATGCCTTTAAGCCTTTACTAGCCTTTCTTGTTTTGTCAGTTTCCTTATAGTCTAAATAAATATGCAAACTTTTATTTAGCATTTCTTACTTTATGAGACTGGGCTTCATACTTAGGACAGAAGGAGAGAGCTTTTGAGGAAAATCAAAGTATGAGAGCAACACAGGAGAAGGTGAAGAGAGAAACAAAGAGGATATGCTAGATTATGGATTGTAAAACTGAAATCTAAATTCTAATTCTGAGTTTGTACATAGTCACAGAAACACTGTCATTCTTCAGCATATGTTTGTTCTAACTATGGCCTATTGCAGCAGTAACATCTTATAGTTTAAATGTCCTGATGACTTCTGCTTTGTCCCCTGTGGCTTGTCCCATGTTCAAGTGAGGGTTTTAGCAAGTTGATCATGCTTTAGTGATATGCAGTATAAACCAGTCAAAATAGTTTGACATTAGAAATAAATAGAGATCCTAGAAAAAATAAAGCCAAAGCTGTGTTCCTTTTATAAATACGTCAAAATGAGTGAATTTTGATCAAGAAAAATCTTTCCCCGCTTTTCACTAGACTTTCTGATTAGTAAATATAATGTACAGTGAGGTTGTTTTTATGAGAAACACACTTTGCTAGTTTTTAATGTAAGAGTTTCAGAGTTGAACTAATAGTTTTGCTATACTGACGAGAATGCTTTTCCAAATTTGGTTGATTCCACAATTTCCATTGGGAAATTATTTTCTTAGTGATTAATATTTTCTCTGTCTGTGTCTCTAGAAATTCACCAAGGAGGCAAGATTTCATCTTCTCAATGTTCCAACTTTTATCTAAACACTTTTTAAAAAGTATTCTTGAATTGTAAAAGATCTTACAACCAGTAAATGATCAGTCCATGATAACTAAATTAAGAACATATTATGTGTGTGTGTATAAATAAGAGGAAAAAGAGATTTAAAACCTTGAGACTAAGTCAATTTTAAGTTCCTGTACTTTATCACAGATAGGGAGTACAAAACAAATTGATTGAAGCTGGAAAACCAAACAGTATTTTGAAATCTGCAGAAAGCTTTGCATCTTTGTTTTTCAGTTTAGGCATATTGCCTGAGAAAAGGGGGAACAAAAAAGGACCAAAATGTCACTCTTTTTCAGAGCTTCCCCACAGCTGTTGTTATAGGATGTCTCCAGAAAGCTGGAGAGGGACTTTTTACAAGGGCATGTAGTGATAGAACAAGGGGCAATGGCTTCAAACTGGAAGAGCGATTTAGATTAGATCTCAGGAAGAAATTTTTCACTCTGAGGGTGGTGAGGCACTGCAGCAGGTTGCCCAGGGAAGCTGTGGATGCCCCATCCCTGGAAGTGTTCAAGGCCAGTTTTGATGGGGCTTTGAGCAACCTGGTCTAGTGGGAGGTGTCCTTAGCCATTGGAGGGGGTTTGGAACTAGATGATCGTTAAGGCCCCTTCCAAGCTAAACCTATGATTCTATGATTCTGTGAAATTGTACCCAAAGGGAGTGAGATGGAGAGTTAGGTTAAGTTGTATGGTTTTAGCATCTCTCCAATGACTGGGGCAAAAACACAACTTGGAAAGGACAAATAGTGTGTAAATCCTCTCATTTTCTGCACCTGATGCCAGCAAATATATGCAAAACTCAATTAGCACCTTGCTTCTCAACATCAGAGTTCTACTCGGACAGCGAGATAATCTGCAAATACAGAGGTACAGAAAAGTACAGGAAAGAGAAAAAGTCTTTGATTAGTCCTATCATCTGGGAAGAAATGCTGCATCCACTTTCTCCGCTATCATTTGATGTATTTTAAAAGATCAGATGGTGTGCAGAAAAGTTATTGTCAAGAAATCAGACAATATAGCAAGACTATGTTGTGCAAAGTGTTTGCCTGTGATTTTTACACACACGTGTGCTAAGAATGACAGTTCTTTAAGGACTTTCTTCCTCTGCAGAGACTCCAGACAGACTTTGAAGTTCCCTTCACATGCTGTATTGTTTTTTACATGTTACATGTTGTTTTATTCTGGGTCCCAAATATCTAAGAACAACAGAAGTCATAGAATCATAGAATGATTTGGGTTGGAAGGGACCTTCAAATATTACCTGGTCCTACCCCCCCTGCCACAGGGAGGATGAAATGAAATTAAACCCTAATGAAAAATGTATGTAAAAAGGATTGTTTCCTTTTAGGCAGAGAAAACTGTGGGCAAAGAAGATTTTAAGGGAAGTTTAACTATACATTTAACATATACTAGGGTCAGAATGTACAGAAATATGACAGAAATATTGTCTATTATATGACTATAATAATATACCTAGATATTTGTGTGTAGACACAAAGGAAAGTAGAAGAATTTTTTTCTTTTTCTGATCAATCTTGTTTCCAAGTTTCTATTTCCACATGTGTTAACAAATACCTTGATATTTTTGAAGAGCAATGAAAAGAAAACTTTAGCATGTTGATCTAAGAAACAAAGCCAAGTATTAGCTATATTTTGGACTAATAGCTAGCAGAACATGATGCACGATACTTACAGTGGGTCCAGGGCTCCCTCTGTACAAACTGCAGGAAATCCAGAGCACATTTGAGCTGCTGCTAACCCCACTTGAGCTACTACTTTGAAGACACTGCACCAGTTCCACCCAATGTATAAATTAAAGCTTCTGTATCGAATGCTACCGTCCGTTCCCTCTTAATAAGAGAACTGTTTAAATTAGAAAGTAAAGACATTTATCATGTCATTCCTTCAACCTGCAATAGATCACAGGGTGCCTAGCATTTGAGGAATACCACAGGACAACAGAGGTTTTTATTTTATTTTGAGCTTATGGAAGCTCCTTGTTAAAATATTGGCAGTGTGTCATTGTTCAAAGGAAGATTATATGGCAGAGAAAGGTGTCTAGGTTCATGTATAGATGCATTCAGAAAGCTGTCACAGCAATTTTGACAGGAAGAAAGGTTTCTTTACTGTTCATTTTTGAAGTACAATAGCATTTTCATCTCTTTGGATACATGCTTCTGTTTATATTTTGAACCAAATGCACCAGTGATCTACATTTTCTCATTAAGATCTAATGCTTAAGAATTACTGAGAAAGTATTAACAATAAGCCTCCATATGGAAGTATAAATAATTCACACGTTGTGTGTTTTGTTCCATCTCTTAGGGAATATAAACTTGGCAACAATCAAGGTAAGTGTCATCATTAATTACAGTTAAAATGCTGAAGTAGAGATACTTTTCCTGACAAAGCAATGCACATAGCCAAACTTTGAAAGAAGTTTATAAAGAGACTGAATAGAAATTAAAATTATAACACTTATGTAGTCAGTTATGTAGTTACTGAACTCTCAATCATACATAAATACACAGTTGCTGCAAACATTAGAGATAATTTTTCTATGGCATGATACTTTTGCAGGATTCACAAAGGCATCTGTGCAAGCGTCATGCATTTTAAAATAATGAGTGCAATCACTTCCAGAATATGTGCTGGAAGTATTTGTTCACTATTATGACTCTGTCTTCACTCTCCATGCTCAGCAGACAGATTTTTCTAGAAGATGCTAAGTGTTTAAAAGCAACTCAGAACATTTCAAAATATTTTCAACCTGTGTAGAAGGCATTCTGCAGTGTTGTTTAACTCTGCTCTAGGTTGTGAAGTCTTAATTCAACACTCAAAAAATTGCCAAAGTTTTTGTCTTCTATTTGTTTGCTTTTCTTGTTTTTTTCTTCTGTGGGCTTTTTTTTTTTTTTTTTTTTAATGTGCATACAACTTTGCTGAGTTTGCATAGCAGTTGCCAGGCACTTCCCTGTCATGCGATTTATGGTCCCTGGACCATAATATAATTTCACAATAACTGTTCCTGGCACTCTATATCTGACCATTTTTCCCCTCTCCGCAAGTAGGTTATGTAACCGAGCTGCAGTTGCTCAAGTGTTTTGCGCAAATAAAAGATAAGGGATTTTTTTTTCTTTGTCTATTCTGTGCTACTGAAGTGTCTTTGTCACTGAGCAGATGCTGCATTGTTATGAGGACTACGCTACCAAAGCGCACAAAGACATTAAGCACATCTGTGAACATCTTCTGTCTGGATGCTCTAAGTAGATGTAAAGCCTTTAGCAATCCCAAGAGCTGATTAGGACGTTCGTTATATCCCTCTCCCACCTCATCTTAACTGGTAAAACACATTGTTTGGTTGTTTAATGCAGAGCCATAGCCTTGGACCTAAGTAAAACCTAATCCGGAAAGTGCCATAGGGATATAAGACATACACTCAGGTAGGTAGATAAAATTATGATAAGAGCTTGTACATCAACAAACTCACAGCCATCAGAGTCCAAGCAGATGGCTTTTATGTTTTTTTTTAGTTCCAAGAAGGAGTAAACCCAAACAACTGGAATTTTTTTTTTTTTTTTTTTTTTATCTTTTCTTCTACAAACTCAGACTCCTTACAGGATGTAAACCCCTTTGATTTTCTTTATTTAGCCCAATATCATATGAACAGTGTCATAAGTTTTAGGACTAGAGGGAGGAGACTGTATGTTAGTACCCCCTGCTCATTGGTATCCAAGTGGTAGTCTGAGATCTTGGGTGGCCAGAGACCCTAAATGTCATGCTCTTACATAGGTACTGCATTCTGAGGAAAAACTAATTTGATAAATTAGTATGAATGTGATAAATTAATATGAACTAAATGCATGTCAGATTTAATTTATTGTAGTTTTTAAGTCTCATCGATACAGCGAGAAGATAGGAAGTGTGATCTCCACAGCTGCTCTTCTCATTTTCCATATTTTATATTCTATGGTTCTATGATTTCTCTTGCAACCACAAGACTTCACTGATGTGAAGCAGGAAGCAGGACAACATTGAGTATTCAATGAGTCTTCCTTGTTTCAGCTGCTTCTCGGTCTTAGTAACTAGAGGATAATATTATAGGATCTGACTCAATCCAACTGAGCTCAGAGGAGCCACTGGTAAAAGACAGCCTGTCCTGCTCTTAAGCTACTATCAAAGCTAGAGAAAAGCAAATATGTCTAAAAGTCCTCAGTTAGTGACAGTTGTTTCCTTTGGTTTTCTCATCTGTGTCAGAATTAGAATGGTAAGAACCTCCTGGGAGCAGTATAGTAGCTGTTGGTGACTGGAAATCCCTGATAGGGCAGAGGGTGAAAAAGAAGATGAGAGATCAGCTTTCCAACTCTGTGTTCTTGGAAATCCCTTCATGGAGGAGCATTTCCAACTGGGGGACTTGAAAGGGGCTTTTCTAGTGTTTTCTGAAAAATAAAGTGGGAAATAAAAAAAAACAAAACAAAACAAAACCAACCCCTAAAAAACCCAGGACAAAAAAGCTGCTGCAAAACACTTACTTTTTCTTTATGCTTGACTTTGTTTAAATGTTGGGTCAGCTTCTCTGATCTGCCAGGAGTACATGTGTGTTGTTGAATGTTTACATGGCACTGTGTCCTTACAGCGATTGGAGGCAGCAGGCAGATACGATAACTACCTTAGTGAGGGATTCAACCACTAGTGTGCAGAGGGTATCTTCTCTCTGGAGACAGATAAAGGCGGTTGATCATGAAGAGAATGACTGGGAGAAGGGCCACAATTTTTTTCCTCTATAGACTCTACAGGGAAATGACCTTACAGACATTCTTTCACGGGAGCAGTGCAGATGCAGGTTTATTTTCTCTGCAATATCAGCCCTCAAGCAGAAGTTAAATGAGAAGAGCATTTAGGCTAGGGAGTTTGGACACTTCTGGCTTAGATGCAGCATGTTGTCATGGAATTTTACCCAGGTATTGCCAAATATTCAGTTAAATTATGTTACATTAATGCCTGTAAAGGTGGTGGCAGTATGGCTCCACAAATCTATTCATTTTTGAAACAGTTCAATTTAAAACAAGTCTGTTTTCTCCAATCCTCTTTGTTCTTTTAGTTATTCCTTTGCTTTCACTAGTAACTGGTGTTGCATCCTGAACAGTTCAGTTTGTTCCTAAAATATTACAAGTCCCCATGTAATGACAGGTGACTTTTATAGGAACTAGCCCAAAGTTTTTTCTATTTTATAGAGGGACACTTCAAAACTCCCTATGATGGTTTTCTGGATTCAGTGAAAAGATCTACAGGCACTGTTATCACTGGAATATTTTGCATAAAGCACCAAACTGATTATTCAGGATAACTTTTAGTAATTACTGAATAACTTCTATTGCTCTAGTCAGCGCTGAAAGTTCTGGACCTCGCCTATTCAGAACTTAATAGTAAACTCATAGTTATAAACTAGTTCTCTTTGATTCTTTGTTCCACTTTGCTCAAAAAGCTGTTCAATGCCTTTAGAGCAGAACATAGAGTGATACTCTGTTGAACTTGAACCTCAAAGCTGATGCAGTGATTATATGGAAGCTAGCACAGGGAGATGAGAGCAGATGATTTTCATAGTCAAAGGAGCAGTGAAATTCTCTGCAGTGGTTTTATTAGGTTTGTTTTGCTTTGTTTTTTTTCTTATCTGTGTGTGTTTTTTCAAACTGTGTGTTTTGTTCCTTTTCTGTAACCCAAGCAAAGGATGATGAAAACCCCCCACAGCCAAGCTATTTACTCATGCTTTCTATAAAATAAAAGTTTGCAAAAACCAGTAAAGAATCATGATGCACTCCTCTAGCATTTTAACCATTCATACAGCATCTTTGAACACATCCTTTTTGCTTTTCCTCCTGTCTTCGTTCAACAGAAATGACCACTTGAAGTATTTCCATTACTAAAATCAAGCAGTGACACTGAGATTATGCACTGTATTTCAAGATTTCATACTCACTTTGATGTACCGAAGAGCTCAGAACTATGTAAAGTAGCCAGGAACAAGAGGGACTGACAAAAGTAGCCTCTGGCATGGCTATACATTATTAAAATTGAGAGCTGGTAGATACTATTTTTCTGTCAGATAGCTTTGAATCAGAGTAAAAGCATCTTCCTGAAAAATCCTTTTTGAACAGAAACTTCGGTGTCTTTTTCTCCATTTTTTTCCAGTTATTATCTCCTTTATCAAGACTCTTGAAATATCAGAGGATCATTGTACAGAAAAAATTAAAAAACTGTGGTTTCAGATAATATTGAAAGCACATCTTTAGATCATTCCTTAAGTAAAAGTTCCTTTGTGCTATGATCAAAAGTCTTATGTGCTCATCATATGAAACACCATAATCAGAGATCTTGTGTTGTCATATATTTTACAGTCACATCTATATAATAATTTTGGTGGCAAATGTTAGATATTTTTAAAGCTACAAACACTTCAAGGTATTTTACAGTATCTTTTCTGTGTAATTTACAGATTTCTCACTTAATGATGGTTTTGTTAGATAAGACAGAATTTTAAACAGCCATCTTTTTATCAATAAGATAAAAAGCACAGATCAAAGAACTTCAACATTGTGAAGTTGATGGACTACAAAACTCATGGAAAAATCATTTGTAGCATTATTTTGATATATTGTATTACTATGTTTCCTTGTTTTCCACTTTTAATTTCAGCAGTTAATATATTTTCATAGTGTCATCTATAAATGAAGTACAGTATGATTAAACTATTTTGCAGAAGAAACAGCATTGTGAAATTACAGAATCACAGAATATTAAGGGTTGGAAGGGACCTCTAGAGTTCGTCAGGTCCAACCTTCCTGCCAGAGCAGGTTTGCCTACAGCAGGTGCCTACAGCATAGGATGACATGCAGTCGAGTTTTGAATGTCTCCAGAGTCAGAGACTCCACCGCCTCTCTGGGCAGCCTGTTGCAGTGCTCTGCTACCCTCAAAGTAAAGAAGTTCCTCCTCATGTTAAGATGGAATTTCCTATATTCAAGTTTGTACCTATTGCCCCTTGTACTATCACTGGGTATCACTGAAAAAAGACTGGCCCCCTCCTCCTGGCACCCTCCCTTTAAGTATTTGTAAGCATTGATGAGATCCCTCCTCAGCCTTCTCTTTTCTAGGCTAAAAAGACCCAACTCCCTCAGCCTTTCCTCATAAAAAAGATATTCCAGCCCCCTATTCATCTTCGTGGCCCTTCGCTGCACCCTCTCCAGCAGTTCCCTGTCTTTCTTAAACTGGGGAGCCCAGAACTGGACACAGTACTCAAGTTGTGGTCTCACCAGGGCAGAGTAGAGGGGGAGGATGACCTCCCTTGACCTGCTTGCCACACTCCTCTTGATACACCCCAGAATGCCACTGGCCTTCTTGGCCACAAGGGCAAATTGTCTGTTGTACGATTGATACCCTAGATTTATTGTCTTATGGGAACCAGTCTTCTATATCATACTGATTTACAAGTTTTTATTCACTTCTATCCTTACATAGTGGTTTAAACATGCTTGCTAACTAAAGACAGAACCGCTGTAGCTTGAAAGTAATTAATAACAGAACCTCAGAGACAGGCGTTTTGTTCTAGCATGA
Source organism: Chionis minor (assembly GCA_013398295.1). Classification (NCBI taxonomy): domain Eukaryota; kingdom Metazoa; phylum Chordata; class Aves; order Charadriiformes; family Chionidae; genus Chionis; species Chionis minor. The sequence goes on along the minus strand of VZSF01000011.1, from coordinate 439,586 downwards.
ATGGATTATAGGGATTTCTCCTCATAGTTAACGTTATCTGTGTGTGTTCTTTATCCAAGTATCCAAGTTCTTCAGACTGCCTCTTCTTTTTTTCCATTTGTAACCGAGATTACAAACGTCATACAGTATGGCAAAAGTCTTTATCCGGGCTTTATTAATCTCCAATTTAGTCACCAAAGGGAAGTCCAGAAAGTATCCTTGTGAGGAGAGAAATTTAGGCTGGCACTTCCCTTTGACTTTAGAAGGCTACCTGCTAGAAAAATTGCACACTAGTCATTTTCTTCAGATGAAGAAAGATAATGTATTTCTTCTCAGATGCTCAAGGTTGACTTCTGTGTGTTTTCCCCTTTCTGAGCACACTCAAATCCTCCATGTCCCATCAAACTTCACAAGAGTCCTCTCCACCTGCAAAAGGTCTTTTTACCCCTAAAGCCTTCCTCATTCTCCCAGAAATTTAATACTTCCGGTGGTAACTATTGTCTATGCTACAGCACAGCCTTAGCTTGTAGCTTGTAAAATATGTTCGTCTATAAAGCGAAGGAAGGTACCCAGACCTTGTTTGAAACAGACGTACGTGCTGCAAGCACCACAGATCAGAATAATAAGGGAGATAAAAAATGATAATTTGTTGCTCTATTCAGAAACATTATAACTTTATGTTCAGATTTTTCAGTTTAAATGCAGCTTTTAGAGTCCTAATATCGCAAGCATTTATTCCATCTGTTCTTATGGAACTAGCTGATCGTTTTCAACTGAGCTGCAGCATTTCTATCTCTTCATTGCAGCATTTGATTGCAAAAAGCTTCCTGTACTGAGGAAAATGTCTGCAATACGCCAGTCACAGCATATCTCATTGCATGGCACAATATGCTTTCAAAAAGTTGATAAAAAAATCTGCATTTATCACCATTCTGTCCAAACAATTAAGCCACTACCCTGAAATCCCATTTAGCTAAATATTCTGTCTTAGTATCTAATATGCCGAGTCAATGCAAGTCATCAATCCTGAATCCTCATCCAGTCCAGTCTTGGAGTCAGAAGACTTCATCTATATCAGTTATCAAAAATTAAAATTTCTTAGACAGAGAACAGGTATGATACTGAGAATTCCATGCTGGATTTTGGTTCAAAATAATTTTGTGAACCAAAATAATTTTGCTGTTCTTGGATGTTATACACCTAGATCAAGGTAGAAAGCTGCTTTGGCAATACCTGCCAATGTTACACAATATAATAAAGATGTTTAAATATTTAATTTATGTAACTGATGTATTGAAGGAGAAACTTAGAAACTACCATTATGGAACCAGGCATTAATTTTTGTATAGACCTATAATCAAAATAAGGCTATGAATAAAACACCTTTGAACAGGAATCTTCAGATAAGGAATCTACTCTTCTTGCTTAGGAAAAGCTCAAACAATGTCATTCAGTTTGATGAAGAAACATCTCTGTGCATTCCTGAGTAATGCTTTTATGCTTGATAGAATTCGTCTAAAAGAAGGAGATACTTTGATGATAGCAATTCCGATTTATCCAGTTATGGTTCAGGTTTTTTTAATTAGCACACATCATTTAGATTGTCATATAAAAAATGTTGATATGTACAAGACAGATATTTCGGTCCACGAGGTTCTCTTTGTAAAAAATTAAAAAATATCTCTAAAGTTCTAATAAAGAGCTGTTGAAAGAACTACACAAAATGCAGTGGGATCTCAGTCCAGTTTCTAAAGAACATAAGTAAGACACCACCATAACTGAAGTTTTCTGCAGAGAAACAATGTGTACCTTGGAAATACACTGATGATATCTAGTAGGTGAGGTTAGTAATAGCGATGTGGAGGTTTAATACAGAACATGTAAGAATTCAGGTGGGTAGGAACATTTTTTTTTTTATCCTTGAGATGAAATGGCATTCTTTGCAGCATTTTTGTGTAATTATCATGCTGACTAGTTTTTTTGAAGTCAGTCAGGTGCCTTGGTTGGATTAATTTGTACTTTTGCTTTTGGGGACTGTTGGCATGCATAGTATTACGGATCAGTTAAATAGCAACACTGATCTACTATCCGCCATGTAAATCAGGGACTTTAAGCAGCTTACACACACTGTGCTACCAAAAGGAAGACACGGGCCCCACTATGACAGCTAGGCTAAATTAGACAGACAGATACAATACTTTATCATTTCAGAAAGGGAAATTCTGCCTTTGAAAATTTTCAATTCATCTGCAGTCTCATTATCCATTACTTCTGTTCCCTTTTCTTTGTCCATTCATTAAAATGTTTTGCATGGTTATTGTGCTAATTGTGGTCTTGGGCAAAAAAATCTATGTGAGCTCCCAGTACTGATTTCTGTAGAAATAAATGAAGACCAAATAATATTGCCCCTCTCAGAATTCTTTACACATATCTTTTTCATTCTCATCCTACAACTCTGAACACGAATAATCCTTTTTCCTTTTTCCAGTTCTCATTGACTTCTGTTCAAAATGAAAGAAGATACTTTTCATGACTCTTACAGCAAATGTTAAGGGTCTTCCCACCATGGAACACAAACTGCAAAGGTAGGAGCTTTATCAATCGTCGTTACACTGTAGGCTTTATTTTAGTTACGCTGAACTTTGCTGTTTTTCGGTGAAAATAGTTTGTTTTAGCATGTCCCCATACTTTAATTCAGATGAACGAAATTATATCATCTCTTTTGACCTAATCTGTTATTTTTCCTTTTGACTGAGAAAGTTTTTAGAGGGCTTTCATCCATAGCGATGTGATATTACTGGTGGGCAAAGACACAAGAACTTGAGCAGTAAAACACACTGAAACTATGGGGTTTACATGGAGAGGGCTGGAAGAAAAACCCATATAAGGGAAGGAAACCTTCATAACAGGAGATTACTAGATGGAGATGATTGCCAACTTATCTCTGCCTAGCACTTAGAGATATCCACCTCTGGTATTTTGGAGTAAAATTTTGAAAATGGTGAGAGATCTGACCTAGAATGTCATCATGTTTCATTATAAGACATTTTACTAATATACCAATTTAGTTCACTTTAACTGATTAAACTTAGATTTATCTTCTTTCAAAACCTGAGTATTGAATTCAATGTCTTGCTCATTAATAACCATATGAAAAATTTTTGAACTCAAGATGAATTTCTATAATTAGATTAATGTGTTGTTTTCTACCTGGTGACTCACTGAGAAGAAAAAACAGAGTTTGGACTGTTTGAAGGAAGTAACAAAATAAATACATATGAAGAAAATTGAGTAAGAGGAAAAAAATCAATATAGTTAAAATTATAATAATGAGGCATTCCCTTTTAGAGTTTTATATAGATTCAACATGTTGGATTATACTATATGGCATAGAACAATGGAGAAAGCTGCACTAGAGCATTTATTAACAAAAATCCTGTATAAAACAAATTACATGAGTGCAGTCAGACTCCTAAATACTGAAAGGGTACTACTTCTACTTACAAAATTTTGCCCACTATCCTTTCATAAATTATCCATGCCATATATATATTTAAGGCTGTTTGTTTGACATCAGATTTAAAGGACTAATTTTTGGCTTTTAAATATAGAGAAGATGGCCTCTTAATCCCTGTGGGAGGAGCTGGAAAAATTTCCAAGGAATTTTTTGTGGCTTTGATTAAGAATTATCAATGAGCTAACACATAAGTAATTTTTCCATACTTTCAGGACTTAATCCTCTCTGTCTTCATAGACCACCTTAATTCTCATATCTGTGAAGTACATAGACTACAGGATTACAACATTTTCAGTCTGCTATAACAAAATAAACAATCATCCCCTAGTTGCTTTTAAGTTCCAGGCAGAAGACATAAACTGTCCATACCCTGGCAGCACTTTGAGAATGTTAAAAATGATTCATATGGTCTGAGATGTCAGAAAAGCAACCTTTTCATTGATTTACCAATGAAAGTCAAATAAAATATTTCCAAACTGTATAGCTGAAAATGGAAGATTGCCAGAAAATGACAGGATTGCAAAAATTCATCATGACAGGCCAGTGAGAAAAAATATTTTGTGTATTGTATAGAAGTTGCAGAATAAATTTATAAAATCAGAATGATTTTATAAACAAAATATAGGGCAAATATCACCTGTATGGAAACACAGTTTACGACATTTACACTCCAGAGAAAAGAAGTAGTTAAAAATTCACTTTAAATTCTAGAGAACTGAAGTCCTCCAGAGTGCTTGGAAGGCTCTCTCCTCCAAAAACCCTGTTTGTGTAATGCAGTAATTCCTTGGCCAGGTTGTAGGATCCTTCCACTGAATCTGATCCTTTAAAGAAGATGCTAAATTAGAATTCTGGAGTGTGTTTCCTTTGCAAAGGCCCTCTTTCAAATACAGAAGGGTCATTAGGCTCTGAACTCAGGAAAATGAGACGCTATGCCTCTGAGTTTACACTTCAAGTAAAAAAATGCATGACGCTCAAAACCTGAAAGCTGCATTGAAGGATCAATAAGCGCTGCTGTATTAAACAGATAATCAATGCTAAAAATTGTATGCCTCTGATTACCGAAGTGTGATGATTCAAACACACCAAGAATCTTAAGAGGAATGACCTGAGCACAACCCATTTTATTTGTTGAGATTGATTTTCCCTAGATCAAAAGAATAATTCAAAGGTAAAATTTAAGCATAGAGAAGGTGATATCTGTAGGCTCCTTCCAGATCTATTTCCATATAGTTATGTGGGAAGATCTCATGCAGTTTGGTCCTCCAAAATTTTCTCCCATGTAAAAATATGGGAAAAAAAAATTGGAGGAAATTATTTTGACCATCACTGGTATGTTCTTATGGCACTCATTAATCATAGTCCAGAAATAGAACATGAAATTACTATAGTTAGGGTTACAAATGAGAAACATTTCTGGGAAAAAAGTAAGTAATGATGACATATCCACGTTGGGAGGAATTAAAGCACTTTAAAATCAAGATATGTAATTAGGGTTTATATTTATTTATACATGGTTATGGCTCAGCAATATGTTTCTGTCTTTGTGAAGATTCCCACAGAAACCAATAGAATTGTTTATTTGATATGCAATTGGCACATATTTCACTGCTTTAATAAAGTAAATATTACAGCCTCTTAACCCCTGTGGGAGGATCTTGATTAAGAATCTCTTTCAGTTATGAAAGTAGATAACATCAAAACCAACTTCAACATACCAATAGGTGTTATATAACACAGATTCAGCACAGTAACTTTCTATCTATTGGGCAATATTTTGTCTGTTTCTGCTACTGTCCTAAAAACTCAAGAAATTTAAAAGCACTATGACACGAAGAAAGAAGTTCAAGTCTGCCAACTCATACACTCTGAATTGGTGTACATTTAGCTTGTGTTAAACTTTATGTTTTTAAAAAGAAATGTGTAATTAATTCCTTTTTAATTAAAATGAGAAAACATTATCTCACTAACATTTCAATGTTTTACCTTAACAAAGAGCTTGTAGATCGAAATGATTAAAAACTAATGAATTTTCTTGAACACTAATAAAAGACATTGGAGTGATAAGAAATACCCATCAGCTGTCAGATTATTGCTAAGGTACACAAAATAGCTTTCATAAGAAAGAAGTTCTAGGGGTGGAAAAAAAGGAAAATCTGTTTTGAAGCTTCGATAATCCCAAGTGCCATCCAGCACTGAACAACCTTCAGGTGAAATTTTAACACTTTGAAGCTATGACTATATTGACAAAGTAGTTTAGATAGGTAGGAACAAAGCTCCGGAAGAAAGCAGGGGTGCTGAGAGGCTGATATTCATACTGTAGGTATTTTAGGAATTTATTTTTACTTCCTAGTAGCTTCAATCTCGTCATATGGACTAAATGTCCATTTGCAGTCAGAGAACATCTAGTATGGTTTCATATGAAAGCAATCTAGTTCAATTGCCTTGAGATCATTTCAACATGCAAACTGAGTAAGAGAGCATAGCTGGGACGTGCATTCCTGACCCAGACTAAGCCCATAATGCAGATGAACCCTAAGGTGGTGTCAACACAGTGCTGTGATTCTGAGCAGTGCTGCAGATCAGTCAGGAAGCACCCACTCAGCCTGGCTTAATGAATATTGTTCATTTGGTTTGCAGAGCTCTTTTGGTTCGTGCCAGCTGGATTGCTTTTGGAGGAAACTGGACTATCACCAGATGTGTTCTAAAGGAGACATAAAGGTCTGAACCAATATGGCCTTTGGACAGCATTGGGAAAAATTTCAACCAGGACACAAGACTAAAACTATCCCAAAGTAGGAGTGTATATAAGCTTCATCATTTACCTTCTTCAGTACACAGATTATCTCTGTTTATGTCAATTTATTAATGTAGACACAATTTAATACCTAATGTGTTATGAATGGTGATAGTAATTGATTCTTGGTCTATGGTTTAATTTTGCTATCAAAAGCAGTCTAATCCTAAATTAAGATCTTGAAAGGCCTTTGAAGATTTTTTTATGGTATCTTAAAGGGGTGGGACAGGAGGAGAAAGATATGTCCCCAAAGAGAAGTCAATAGCTAGGAGTTTGGGCCTTTCCCTGGTGGTGAAACAAGCCAAATGATCTGTGAGGTTACAACTGGGATTCAGCAGGAGATGTTAGGCACCAGTTCATCCAATATCTTTTGCTCCAAGTTTAAGTTTTAGAAATATTAGATTGAAATTTCTTGGAGTCCAATTAGAGTCACCAAGTTCCCCCTACTTATGGTTTTGTAGGGTTTTCTTTACCTCTCCTTCTACTGTTCCCACTGAGTTCCAGAGGTCTGGCAGTACAGAACAGCTTCATTGTCCTTTTATTTATGCTAAGGTAGCTCAATTTGGTTTTTAGCTTGTCTTTGAACAAAATCTTCTACTTTGATAATTTTTCACTTCTTCTCTGTCCAGAACATAGGTATTTTATTATCAGCTGATAAAAGAGAATGGCTGCTCAGCTGGAAATTTGGAAGCTGGAGAAACTTGGCATCTACTGAGTTTTGTCTTTGAAATAAAAAGGACACAAAAAGAAGAAACTATTGCCTGTCTGTGTCTGCCTTGCTTAACTTCTACACAGTTGAAAATTCAATGAGTACCCTTTAGAGCTAGGTAGGAAGTTATTTAAAATATTTCCTATGGAAAACTTAGAGCATGGTATACTAAAACCTTTAGGAGAGTTTTTTTTCTGGATTATGCTTGTACATTTCTTTGGTGGATTAAATATCGCAAGCAATGGTTTACCAGGTGAAACCCTACTGTTGATAATGTATGGCGTTTTTCATTTAAAGATGGGAAATAAAACCTTTTGAATGCTGACAATCATTTAAAGATTGGTGATAAATAATCACTATACACGTAAGAAAGGAGCTGAGATGTTGCACTTTCCAGGCCAATGTTCCAACTACAACAGTTAATTGGTTTATGCTCCTATATTACCCAGCTCCTCAGAAATAACAGTAGTCTGTTTATGTAGAGGTGTTAAGTGGTTTTGCCACAGTACTGAAAAATATACTGTAAGACAGCTGGGCTTTCACCTTTTAAAAGCATGACGTGCATCATTTGTGTAAGAGAACTTTCATTTTCTGAGGTGCATTTGGCATAAATGACCTAAATCGTGATGTTCTTTTTTAGAGGCTTAAGGTGGGTTGGGTCTTACCTTCTTAATGACTATATACTGTTATGTGAAATATTAGCCAGACTATTTCTGGTTCTGGTTTATCTGAATACTTCATATAAAAATTCAGATTAAGTTCTGAGTCGTGACATTATTGCTAAAAGCATTTTGTTTTAGCAAGTTTCTCAGCTGACTAGTACAGAGGAAATAGGGGGTAATAAATAAAAAGACATGCAGGAAAACACAATGTGAACATTAGTGGTCTAAAACAATCTCTGAACCAATACTTCATGACAACTATCTTCACATTCTTGTTTTCTTACTTGTGGCAAATATAGTGAAATATCTTCTAAAATGCCTCTTACTGAAAAAAAGACTGCAAAATCATGCTGAAAGAAATTTCCTTGATATTTTCCTGTTGGCCTTAATGAGTATTGCAAATGTACATATTGGATAACACCAAAAAAAAAAGGGTATAATAATCTTGGACCTCAGTTCAATTTGTTATTGCAACTTGAGGCTTTGTGTATGTGCCAAAAATATTACAGCAATTCACAATTACAGCTATGTAATGACCTAGATAGTGACAGGTGGATCACATTAGTGGGTTCACCAGCTAGAGCAGATGTTTCCTGTCGACTTACCACTCATTAGAATAATTTATATGTAATAGGTTTGGAGCTTTCAAACTGATGATACAATAGGTATATGCTGGTAAATCCTATTGCATTACAGTTATAGTATCTCTGAATATTACAGTGACTAATAAATACACAGTGTTTTCCAGTATTGTGATTTTCTTGAAGTTTGAGAAGAAATTTCTTAGTGAATAGGATTTTTCTTTTTTTTTTTTTTAATTGAAATATAGAAATATTTTTCTTTCGTGTTAAAATAAAAATAAAAAGTTGAGTTTGGTTTTTTTTAAACTAGATCTCCAGGTAAGAATGGGCTCCTGTTATTTTACCCAGAAATTTTACTCTGCTTATAGTAAATGAGTAGGATGTCTATCCTTGCACAATAAAACCTTTTCCTTTGAGAAAAATAAAGATATTTCCCTACCATTTTGTAGGGTTTGAGAATTGCAGCGTGCTGAGACAGAGAACAACAGTTGCTGGAAGCAGACATGCCTACTTTGGCCTATGGTCAAGACACCAGAAAGCAGTGGGAGTCAAAAAGCGAGGTTTCCAGATCAGAGACTTTCCTGATGTAACGTGGCAGCCACTCGCAGAGCTCCTGCTATCCTGCAGATGGCTGAGGCAGACATACCCACCAACAGCAGCCAGGTCCCAGCTCTGAGCTCTTCCCTGCTGTGGTGGACTACGCCACCATGGGCAATCCTGTGAGCTTCTTAAAAAGGCATCTGGTTTTTGATAGCACATTAATTCTTCCGCACTGGTCTCATGGAAAGTTGCATCAATGGCTATTTTATAAAGCAGCTTTCGGGACTCTTAGCAGAAAATAAAAATAATTTACCATCCAAAGTTATTGATGGCAATAGCCTTTTTCTAAAAGTAGAAATCCTCATCCTGCTGCATACAGGGTTGCTTGTCTATTTGGTTAATGCAATTTCATGTGATTTGCAGCCTATTTTTCATCAAGATTTTCAAACATGTCCCATTTTTTAAATTGGAAAAATGGTTATAACTTTCACTGATACAGAAGTGCTTACAGGTATTTTGTGTGTCTATATGTGACTGAAATAAAACCGGCAATCTGCTTAATCTGGAGTACATAAAACTATAAACATATTGTTAGGTACATAAGCTGGCACTCTAGAGCATTATAAGAAAACAGCAGATGTTAAATTATCATAGACCCAGAGAGATTATGAGTTACATGTCCCTAGGAAGTTTATACAGATAAATCTACAGGGCTCCATAATAAATTGAGCTCATTTAACACTTTAAAAATATTCAATAATATGTTGTTTATTTCTTACAGCAACTGACTTTGACGATATAATAACGTTAAAAGCAAAATCAGTTTTTTCTATAATTACAAAGGTTATTGTTAAAGAGGGGAGGGGAAAAAAAGCCCTCTGTCTTTACATAACACTGGCAAGAGCAAGCAGATAGAAAAAATCACAGTCTCCATCGTACATTTTGAGTTCTGCAGAGGCTTGTGCTTCTAAAAAGAACGTCCCAGCTGCAGCCTTTGCAAGGACAGAGCTTTCAGAGCTCTGCAGAGGTCAGTGAAAGTGACTGCCAAAGTGTGTGCCCCAGCCACCTGAAGATAATGTCTCCATGGCCATTTTCTACCAGCTGAGACTAAATTTTATATACCAAAAGAAAATGCCCAAACAGTGTACCAGACAAAGTCAATAGCAATACTTTCCACTTTTTGAATAATATTGAGTTATCCAGGAGACTGATTTTGATTTGCTTTCCCAGTTTTTCAGGGTATATTCCTGTCCTTCTATCCCTGGCTCCTCAGGAACAACTTCATTCCAGTAATTATTCAGGGACCTGTTACCCTTCTCTAAAAGGCCTGGCTTAATTACAAGTCCAGGTGCCTCTCTCCATTCCTTCCAGACTACAGCAATGATTGTGTTGTAAACATGGTTTAGAGGAGTTGAAGTATCTGTGTGTCAGCTAGTAGGTGAGTGACAACATTCTTTTGTGGATGGATGGCAGTAAAGGTGCACTGATTGGTTCACAAGCATTTCTTGTGTTGATTATCCTTTCTGTGGAATAGCTCCAAATGAGTAAGAGCTCCTTTGTAGTACATTAGGACTTAAGGGATGAAAATGATTCACAGATAAGGACTTAACCATATCCACCATAACAAGGTGGTTTACTGTTGGTTTGGTACTTGGTTGTTGACCACAGAAGGCAAGGAACAGGCACAGCAACTGCCATCCAGGATCTCTGGATATTTTCGTAGAAATACTTGGATGCTTACGTTTGTTCCAGAGTCTGGGGGTTATTTTGTTTCATGTCATATTTATAACAGAGTTTTTTGAGATGGTGCAAGGCCAATCAGAAGAGACAACAATTTATTGTCTAACTAGCAGATGTACCGCGGTTTTTTAACTGCTCAAAGACTTTATAGCATTTGGTCTTGAAGTTGGTGACAACCTTTAAAACAGGAACAGCTACTCCTTTGCAAAATTGGACTTGGTCAGCTGCAATTCATAAGTTTATTTTCCCCTCATAAGCTTATTTTCCCCTCACTTAGATCTTCAAGACAAATTATTTCCTTCCAAACCACCCATGTCTCCTCTTACTTTATTTCTTACTGAGATTCTCTATTGTGGCCTGGGAGTTGTCCTGCTTACAGGACAACAAGAGACTACTAGTACCTAGAGCTACTGAGCACAGCTGAGACCACTGGTTGGATTTGCAGCCATTTGCTGAAGCAGTTTTTGACAAGGACAGATCACAGTGTTCATATAATGGCAGATTGGTACCCGACATCCATCTTATTTAAACAAGAAAAAATGTCTAGAATTATTTTTGTAAACATGCAGGGATTTTCTGTCTAATGAATTTTCCAGGAACGTACACAGGAAGACCAGCTGGGACACAGATAACATTTATGAACGAAAAGGAGAAAATACATTGGGAATGAATTGGTAAATATTCAGGCACGTGAGCAGAGTTGGGATCTACAAAAGCCCTATGAACCTGGAGCTCCTGATTTACTCACCATGGTTCCTAACTGAACAGAGAGAATTTGGTTTCATTGACTCTTTTAATATGGCACTACCGTAAATAAGTGCAGTGGATTCAGTTTACTTCAATTACCATTTAATGATGACAAAGTTGTAGCCTACCTTAAAGCCAATGAGTATCATATACATAATTTCTTTTCATGTGCTGGCAGAACCTAGCTCTGGTAGATCTGACAAATACTAGATCTTGACCCAAGAAAATGCACTCAGAAATCATCCCCAACTGGGATATAAAAATAATATAGCTGCTTCAAAGCCAAGACGTTTGGTAGCACAGGAATATGAGAGGTGGGGTTTTGTATATGCAAAAACTGGAAGGGATAAGAGAGAGTTTCATGTTTAACACTAGTTCTGTCCCCTACTGAAACACAAATGAGAAAAACTGGAATGAAAAAACCTGTATTTTAGGAAAAAAAAAAAACAAACCCAAAAAAAAACCCCACAAAAGCTTTTTCAGAATTTACTTATGTTGGATAATAATACAAAATGCAAAATCATGTTTTATACATTATGGGCTTAAGTTTCTGCCTTAGTTCACAACAGTGTTCTGGAACAAAGAAATCATCACAGTGCTAATAAATGTATTTAAAGTATTTTGTAAGCACCTGTGTATCATATAATGTAATTTGTAGAGCAGGTTTGTTGCTTTTACCTTTTAGATGACACTTAGAAAAATAAGTTTTCTGTTCCATTTGGAGTGCCATATTTGCTTGGTACAGCCTGAGCTGGGTAAAAAGCTACCACAACAAGCTAACAAGCTAAAAAGGTAGCAAAAAAACAAAATCCCCTTTCCTAGCCTATCTGCTGACTTCTGGACTAAATGTGATTAAACTGACTACTGCCCCCATCCATCAGTAGTACAGTGCTTTTTCTGCAATTTTTTCCTGCTGTCTGTTTGCACTTTACCCTCACCTGCATTTATTCCTTTCCTAAATTGGCCAAGGTAGGCCACCCTACTTGACATCCACTTCATCCTCAGGAAGACCTGATGCTGAAATGTGTGAAGAGCAATTCCATTCAAAGCTCAGTGTACAGTGGATTAAATCGTAAAGACATCCCTCCCAGGTGCATGACCTTCAGCAGGAGAGGCTGCTGCCAGCAGAACTCAATATGTAGTAGCTCATTTACCAAGGGCTGGGGCATAACTCCTGTACGTGCGTTGGCAGAATGATGGGAGAGGCTCACCTCAGGAGCTGGAAGGCTTGAGAAAGATGATGAGAAAGGAAAGAACAGGGCCAGTACCTGGGAGACAGCAGTTCTAGAGTAAGTGAAAACTGGCAGGGAACTACGCAGAAGAAGTCTTAGAATTTTAATCAAATCAGAGTTTTGCCAGGTAAAATTTGTGAATGTTGAGTGTCCTAATATAGGGGGGAGGCAAGCATTGTTTTATGTAGTCTGCCTATGGTTATCTTTCAAAAGCTAGGTTGTCATCTCTCTTGGTGTGTTCTTTTAATAAAAATTATATATTAAATGTAAATGCTTATGTATATTAGTAAAATATGTTTCCAGGATGGCTTTTGGCTAATAAGTTGCCTCGTAGCTTGAGGAATGTTGTAGTTTTGGAACAAAACCCCCAAAATTGCTCAAGCCAGTTACTCTTCACTTTATGTTCATCCCCAGGGGCCTGTTTTGGTAGTCTGTATGGCCAGCTTTAAGTTTTTCTCAGTGGGCAAACTGTTGAGTTGATTATTGTAGCCATGAAGTGAATGTGATTCTTTTAACCTTGGAGTTTTTTTCTTTGATTGTTGCATTTTCTTCTCTTTCTTCTCTCTTTTTTCTTTTTTTTTAACCCAATAATCTTAACACACTCAATTGTTTTTATCAGTGCTTTACTTTATTTTGAGCATCAATGTATTGTGGAAATGTTTTATTCATGTCTGACTTATTTTCCTTCTGAAAATGTCAAAAACATTGTAGGCACTTCAAGCTTAGCGCATTCACAGTACTTCAAATTGAGTCTTTCTCCCGCTATAATTATTACCAGCTGGGTGTTTTTCCTCCTCCTAATTTATCTAGAAACGCAGAAGAAAAGACAGGCTGGCTTTATAAAGACATAGGATGCCACATAGTTTAACTACATCTGTATATGCTTCCTTTTTCTTGCAGGTGCATAGTACACGGGATCTAGCACTGAACACAGGCTTCCTGTGTACTTATTTGACCCTCTTAGTTTCCCATCCTTTAAAAAATATTGAACATTTTTGAGAAATGTTGTGAGGCTAAGGATGCTTTGACATTAAGTTGAAGAGTTACTCCAAAATCTAGAAGACTCTGCCCTAAACCTTGAAATACGACGTGCAGTTGGAGGGAAGATCTTTACTCACTGTGTGCTTCAAGCAGCTGGCATTATTAAGCAATTCAGTTTTTAAAGAGAATTTCTTATCTTTTTTTAACTTGCGGACAGTTTTATAACATGCTGAGCTTTTCTTATTTATTCCACAGAGAAACCAATTCTCCTATCCTCCATGATTTTTAGGTGCATTTTGCCCCTTTTTCTTCGGAGGAAGGTATAGCAGAAAGACAATGTGAAGAGTTTATAAATATCGTCATTGTACAGTGAACATCTATTCTTTCTTTTTTTATTTCAGCATCTCTTTCCAGGTGTATGATACTTCTTAAAGTGGACAGCTGGCACCTGTCCCCAACGCACCCGTCTCCAACTTTTCTTATTTTGATTTTTCTTCTAGATGTAAGAGAAGGAAAACTGGGGGGAAGGCCGTACAAAAGACTATGCTTTGTATAATGCAGATCAATACATTCAGTGTGCTAAGACAAGGTCCTGCTCATATAAAACTAATTTTGTGGAAACAGGCTCAGGCCCTCCATTTGTACTGATTTTCTATTGACAAACTGAATTTTTCCGCCATGTATTATATATTGGGGGGCACACTGTGGTTATTCAGAAACAGCTCAAGAAATTGGCCTTATTTTTTTTTCAGCCAATTTGTGTGTGAATCATCCAGGTAATCTACAAAGAAAAACTAAGGGGGAGCAAATGAGAACATTTCTTCTACAACTGAAAGACAGAAGGTAGAGAGATTTCAGCCATATTTTGTTTTGAAAAGATTCTTAATGTTTACTCTAGGGCTACTATAATTGAAGGCTATTACATGGCAAAGCACTGTAGGCCGCTGGTCTGAGAAAGTAAGATAGACTGCACCATTATCTAGATAAATAGGTAGTCTATGGCTATGGCAGCCATAGCAGGATTACCGGCCATGGCAATACAGCAGGCTGGGAGCTGCTACTGTACATAATGTGGCTTTTCTGTTTGAAGCATGCATTTAATCCACTTCTAGATTGTAGTTATCTGAACTGTGAAATTCTTTGAGGTTGTGTGTGTGAAGTCCTAAAGAAATGTGAAATATTATCATTGTAACAATGTCTGATCATTTTCTTCTCTAGGATACTAACCATAGGGCTTCCCCTGCTGCATGTGGTTTTGTGTATTTAAAAGTACGGTGCCTTTTAGTGCAATTTTGGAGAGCATCCTGTAATGAAAAATGTTATAGAGGACGTTAATTAGTGAGAAAATGTAGAAAATCAGCTGAAATTTCCAATTATAAGATCCTATTTTCAGTCTGCTTAATACTTTGTTAAGTTTTAAATATTTATATTTTTTTCTAGCTACATATCTGTTTCAAGCTGAATAGTTTTAAAACTATCTGTGTATATAATTTCACTGTTTCACTCTAGAAGGTTAGAGAAAAGTCTTGTCTTGCCAACAGGAAAGAGAAATATAATGTATTTAGGTCCCTAAGTCTCTTGACAACCTCCCATCTTGTGAAACAGGGGTTTGAAACATGTCAAAGAGGGAGTGGAGCAATCAAGTTAGTGAAGTGCCTTCAACTGGCATTGAAGTTCGCCCCAATTCAGTTAGGCTATAAGGCTTTGAAAAATCTCATTTTGTAAATATCCCCTGCAGACTTTGAAATTGGAGTCCAGCAACTACGTTCTTTAATTAGATACTGCGTCTTCAGTCAGAATGTCTTAGCTGGGGCCCATGGGGCGCTCCCTACGTTGCCGTTGCCATGCCTTTCTCTTGTTATCAAGCTACCCCTGCAGCCAAAAGTAGAAATGTGTGCATCACCTCCTCTTGGCACACACCGAGGATGGAAACCTACCACTGTAATCTGTTACGCGTGCCAAGGCACCTCAGGTTGGTCCTTATACAGCCCTGTGGAGTCACCATTAGTCACAGTGTGGGCAATTTTTTGCTCCGTACTCCGTAAAAGGAAAACATCTAGACGTAGGTTGTTGTACAAAGAAAAGCTGCATAAAGAAGTGTTAACTCTGACAAATCAAATGCATAACATGAGGAAATGTGATTAAAAATAAAATCAAGACTGAGTTTACCTGGATAACCTTAAGTTGCCCCTCACATGTGAATGCTTTATGATACCATTTTAATCACATACTTTCAAACTATCATTTCATAAAATGTCTGTTTTTTTGGCTTATATAATAAATAATGCTTGGAGATGAATTGTAGTGATAGAAGAAATGAGACAAAAATCTGTCATTCCTCTATCTCGTTTACTGCCGACATTAGAGAGCACTTAGTGAATGTGCACCTGCAGGAAGACAACCAAATTAAGGTAAATACACTTCTACATTGTAAATTATGTTCTGATTTAAACTGGAAAATATAAGGTACTATTAGCTGTTATTTATGCACAAGACTACTTATTAGAAACTGACAAGTTTTAATTTTTTGCATGTAGATCTAGAAACTGACTCAGCTGAATGATTCTTGAAGGTTTTATTTTTCTTAAATCAGCTTCTTCATTAATTATTAAAGAAAATTAAAGTTATGCCCGCTGGGAAAGAGATTATGATTACGTGAATAAACATTAAATCCAGATTGTTTACGGATCAGCACTTAGGCTCTTGTCTGCTGTCTTGTATGTTGCAAGTTTGGTCTCCTTTGCACTAGAAGTAACTAATGGGAAAAGAAATGACTGCTAGAAACGAGGCACAATTTTTAAACTGGAACATTAAAAAGACTATTGGGGAAAGTACCTGTCAGTATGGGAATTCTTAGTTCAGAGATCATTTGCAAAGCCAATGTTGCATGCCTAGAAGTTAGGAAAATTGGGCCCATTTTGCTGTAAATGTCTAAGGTTGAACAAATTGAAATCAGAACCATACCATTGTGACTACAAGGGTCATATACCACATTGAAAGCAGTATGTACAGTTATGGTCACCTGAACCCTGCAACCTATATTTAAACTGAAATAAACCAATACTGAAGGGAATAGTCAGTGCATAGCCAGTACACATGGAAACATGCATTTGTTAACAATCCTAGCAAAAAGTGAGAGACCAGAAAAAGAAACTACAGCCTGACATGAAATATGAGAATGGTTAGTAGATACACTGTCGTGATTCAGTGAAGCATGATGTGCCCTTAATGTGTAATGAATAATTTTAGAAGAACAGTTTGTTACAGGTCAAGTGGATATGTTTCTTGATCACCCCAATTTAGTGAGTCAAGAGGGTACGTGATACTGAAAATTTGGACTGTAACAGTAGCATTTTGTTAAATTTTTAAAACATTTTTGAAAGTAGTAAACTGTGGTGTCTAAACATTAATTAAAGTTAAACTAGATTAAAAACTACATTAAGTTGTCTTCTAAGACGCAGTTGAGTGAAAATCTGAATAGAACTGTGTTTGTCATCTGTGTTTGTACGGAAACATTAGAAGCTCTGAAGTTCCAAGAAACAATGCTAAGATAAATAAATCTTAGAATGATACTTTGTGACCTTGCATGGCAAATATTTCTACACAGCACTAATTTAATCTTTTGAAAAAGAAGATGTCTTTATTTTTCCAAAGGAAGTGGTAATTAAAGAACTTGAAACAAATACTTTACTTAAAAATCTACTCCTGTGAGATAGGAAGAGAAAGCTTGAACCTAATAGAAAGCAGAGAAGAAACAATGTATTCTTAGCTTTTCTGGATCTTTCTGAGGGCATTATTATTTAAAATACTCTCATTGAGAAAATATAAAATTGTGATGTGGTGGTTTATGAACATGTATTTCAAAAAAAAAAAGATAAAGTTATACTTCTTAGTTCAAAATCAGTTCCATAGATGAAGTGGAACTACTAGGCTTTCCTTGCAGGCCTCATTTCCTCAGCACGTTCAGTTTCAGCCTAATCCAAAATGATACGAATAGATTATTTTGCTGACACTTTGGCAGAAAACAATGAAGACAGTCCAGGGGAGTACATGGGGGCTGGAAGCTGGGAGTTTTGGAGTAGTTTCTGGAAATGTGTGTGACAGTGATAAATGGGCTGATTAGATATCCCTAGACTCTTTTAAATCTCTGGTCCAACAGTTTCACTTGTTCTAGCTTCTATTTTAAACATTTGTTTTCCAAGATAAAAGACCTGATGTACAAGTAAGTTGGTAGTAAGAGGTAAATAAACCAAAGAATTACTCTAAATGAAAATCTTGTGCTCTAGAAAATGAGAAAGACCTTTACTAATAAGATTGAAGGCCATGCACAATAACCGGTTTGCACAAACTGAGAAGGGAAAGCACACTTATTCTGAGCTTGGCATCCCAGAGAAGGGAATAGGTCTGTGCTGATAGCAGTAGGGGGGGATGTAGCTACTCAGAATTATTACATCTTGGAATTTGGCATAATTTGGGAACCACAGGGCTTTTACATGTACGTTTAAAGGTACATTAAAATCCATCCTGGATCCTCTAAGCAAATTGATTGAACATATTAGTCTAATATAGGTTCAACCAGTTTGCAAAGATGCATAAAAAAACCTGAGCAACATCTCAGTTAGTGGTATCTGTTGCCTCACTGTAGGCACCCAAACTGTTTTCACATGTATGCAAATCTGTTTGTTTGTGCATGTATGTATACAAAGAATAGAGGAGAATTAGATTCTTTTCAATGAAGTAGATAGTAGACCATCCAAGGTTCCCATTGCTAAATCAGCCACTAAGAACTGACAGTGATGAATATATAGATCTGTTCTTCAAGAAGCAGATAACTGAGCCTTCAGAAAAGTAGTCCATTTCTATCCAGAATTTGAAATAATGCACTCCCCTAAATAATTATGTGTTTTGGCAGAGTCACCAAATATGAAAAGGTACTAATTTTATCTTATGGTGTGAGCAATCATACAGAATGGAGCTGAAGTTCCCGTGTCATACAATACTCCATGTCTGAAAAGGAGCTATCCCTTAACACCTATCCTGAACCTCTGCCAACTATAAGGTGACATCTGAAGGATAAAAATAGCCTTTGGCTCATGCAGAAGGTGCAACGAATGATTATTATGATATAATAATATATATAGAGGCTGTATCATTCACAATTGTCCTAAAGAGTTTCTTGATGGCTTAGAAAAATATAAATTTTAAGAAAATGTGTTTTTCTTCTGTTTTGAGAGGCCACAAGAAAATAGGAAAGAAAAATTTCTTTATAAAGTTTGCAAAATAAACTTTTTAAAACATTTTAAAAACTGGGAGAAACAGCAGGAAGACATTTCAGTCAACATTTGAAAGAACTCTATGCAGCGATTTATAGAAGCATATACATAAGATGCCTAAAAATCATCTTAGAGAATCAGACATCTTAGAGACAATAGTTTTGTCTCGGGAACACCATACTGTAGAAGATCACAGGCCAAACTAAGAGGGAATTTCAATTAAGTAAGAACAATGGAAATACATAAGTCTCTTTAAATAAAGAAAAGAGATTCAGCAGGGATGTCTGTGTAATAAGAAGGCAGTTTCAATGCCTGCACTTCAGAAATATCAGCAATGCTTCAGATGCCCACAGCTTCTAAAAATGAAAAGAAAAATAAAGATAAAGTTACTGTGAGAAAACAGGAGGCTACAGTGAGACAAGGTGCTTTATAACTGGTACTCAGTATTGTCTGCATGCACGTGCACCTAGAACAGTGGTATTGAACTGTAAGTTATTTAACAAGTGAAATGCAAGTTATAAAGGTGAAAAAAGTCTGTATTTTTGACAGACATATTTAGACTTTAAAACTGAATTAATTTTGTTACTCACACCTTAACAGTAAAAGTTGTAGGAAAACATAAAGAGAAAACATAAGAAAGGAATAGAAAGTAACCCTACTGTAGTATTCAGATTATTAAAATATTTATATATATTTAAGAATTCATTTTAGCTGTCTCAGCAAGCTTATACAAAGGAAAGTGAGTGTTTTATAAAGTTCAGTGGCATATTGCATTTTGAGCATATATAATAAAAAATTTCTTTCCTGAAAAATGAAAACCAAAAATTAAGAAATATAGTATTTATAAAGCCTCCTTCAACTAGAAAACAGAAAACACACAAAAAACCACCCTCTTAAATTTATTTTTAATAGCTTTTGTTACATGGGTAAGAGTTGCCTTTCGAGGGTGTTTTCAGTGAGGAGACTTTCAGAAATAAGGAGTGTAGTTTAATTCAGGTAGGTCCCTTGAGTTGAGATGGTTTACTCACCTGTTTAAACACCTTGACATAACTATCTAGGCTGGAAATTTAAGAAAAATGAATCCTCACTGTATTTCTAGTATAGTCTGATTCTGAGACAAAAATACGCTATTGTGCTTGCAGACGATGGTGCCTAAAGAAGGTAGTGCTCCACTGTGCAGCATCTCCTAGAATCTTCACAGCATAGCATCCGAGGGCTACGTTTCTGTTATGTCCCAGTTGCTACTAAAATGTTAGTTTCTTCGCACTGCTAGCCTTTGTGATGATTACACAGAAATTTATATATAAAGCTTTGAGATTGGAACGCCCTTTCTGTTCATAAATATAATGTAACTCTGTACTGACGAATTGTCCTCTGTTTCACGGTCTTTGCTTGTGTTCTGAACCAAGGCTCTTTGGCATTTTGCTTCACCTTTTGGGTGGAAATTCAGGTTGGTTCCACTGGGGTTGACACTTTGCCGGTACCTATTTTTAGGGATATGTTTAATTTATATTTAAGAAAAAGAGAAGTTTAAGAAAATTTGGTCTTATTGAACATTACATGGAACTTATCTGTTCAAAATTGTTATTTTTTATACTACACTCAACTTCCTCTCCTTTGCAAATGGCCCTGAATGAGCCTGGATAGCCTTGACATGATGCAGACTAGTGAGGCAGCCAACATGCTTTCGAGAACATTGCTAACCCATGCTCTATGATCAGAGCTTCAGCGTTGCAAAGGTTTACAAGAAAGCACCACAGATTGGGATACTGAATATGCAAGTCCTATGTGCAATGGCCAACTGCCACGCTCCCAACTGAAGCTGTCACAGATGCAATTACTGTGTAAAAGTTATAACAACATTGATGGAAGAAGTAGCTAAGGGGGTGTTCTTCAGCCTTAAAAGACTTGGGAGTAGAAAGAAGTATCCAGATTGCTACTAATTTTCTCTCTAATATTTAATGACTTGTACAAGCAGAAGCAAAGGATTTATTTTCTTATATATAATAACAAGCAAATCATGCTATAAGTTTTCAGACTCATTTTTGTTTAGTCCTAGCAAAACAAATTACTTGCTATTGTAAGATTAGGAAAATGTGTTACAAATAAAATAATCATACTAAACTCTCCACTTCATTAAAACTGGTTTTCACATACTATTTTCTTTCTTAAGGAACAGTGACTCTGGGCTATAAAATGCAACTTCTTGATATTTTTAAAAAATAATAATGACCCCATCTGATTTCAGATGAGATAGAGATTACCTTTAGATCCTGATGTAATTGGGAATAAAATAAACCTTCACAGTAGCTTTACTAGACTAGAAATCTAAACCCCTTGATATGACAATAGGCAAAATTTATGATGGTCTTTTTTTTTTGCATTCTCACATTTATCACCTCTCTGATACCTAATATGTAATATTTAAATGTTGTCATGGTTGACATACCAGGTATCACATAAACTTGCCACATCACGTTTAGGTTCTCCATATAATGTTTATAAGGATTTCTTCATAAAGTTTTTTGTTGCAGATGTTTTATCAGTTTCACAGACAATGGCAAACTTTAATAGGAAAAGTTTATTTTCCATGCATTTTCTCTAGAATCATCTCTTAAATCATCCAACATTTACCATTATTTTTTTTGTGCTGCAGCAATATGGACAAATCTTATCTGAAGTACTGAAATTGAAGAAGCTTTACTGTAATTTTTTTTCTTTATGCATACACTGAAACATACATTTTTGTCTCTGCTGGATTCAGTCTTTTTCAATACAAGAAATTGCTCAGAATTTTGATTTACGGTCTATTAATAATAATAGCCGGTGAGCCTGCTTAGCAACCTCTTTATACTTCTGCCATCAGCAATGTTACCTGAGATACTGTAAGGAAGTCAAATTCAATTCATTTCTGATCTCCGTGGGTACGATCTCTGGCCAAGATAATTTTCTTTCTGGCAGAAGGAAGCATCTATAACTATTACAAGGTTGGTTAACCTATATAATGTGTGGTAGAAATGAGAAACTTTCTCTGAATCCAGCCGGTTATTAATAAGGAACAAATCCTCTTACGCTGTCAGCAGCACTTTGCTAGGATCAAAGTCAAATTGGTGACTGACCATCTGTCTCTGTGCATATGTATTTCACATAGTTTATGCCTTACCAGTCCATCAGATCTCACCTTGAATCAGAATAATTAACCACATCAAGTCAATCTGACCTGGCCAAAACCACCAAGACTTTTAGTGCTGTCCTCAATGTAGTCAGGAGTTCTGTTGGTCCCGTTTTCAAATAGTAGTTTCTGTTACCTTGGATCATTATCAAAATATGTTTATTCAGGTTTGTAAGATGCTGTCACAACTTTGCCGTATGAAATTTACGTTTTACATTATACAGTGACTTGTTTTCAAGCTGTTGACTAACAGTGCATTATATACCCTTAGAGCAGTTTTTCACATGTGGCTTCACTTCAGTACAGAAAAGATTTTATTCAGATGGAGGTTTTCAACCATTCTTTTGAAGTATGGAATAAAAAAATGGACCTTCCTTAGAGAGATAAGTGGGTGCTTTATTTGCTTACAACTTTGGTCCAATAGCATCTAATGCATGACAGAAGAAGCAGAAGTATTGTCAGGCTCCCAGGGATGCTTACACAACGCAACAGTGAAGTTTGCTTTCTTTGGCTTAGAACCACAGTCTCAACTGGTTTACACTGCATGACCTCTGCAAACTCCAACGATCTTAAGTCAGGAAATCAGTTTGTTATCGGTCTTATCCTACCTAGTCAAGGAAATAATTATTTTTTTATTAAAGTAAAAGTAAAGAGAATTATAGATAAGAGCAGTAGGGGGTTTTATGTTGAATACATTAAATGAGAAACAGCTATAAGTAAATAGACTCAGAACTAGTGAGATTGATTTTTGTATACTGTGACAATTAAAGCTGGAACTACTATGTTTGGATACCAGTTTTCTCAATCAATTTGTGACTGTTTATACAATATTGATAAGGTAATATTTACTTATAGCATTAAAAAAACTCCATCTAAGTTAAGCAGAACTATAAAGCAGTAAATATCAATGATATTCCCCTCTTTTTCCTAAAGATAAATGAAAGTTGAATTAAAATATATCATACAGAAACTGCAGAAAAGAGGAAAGATGGACTCTATTCTCCATGCCCACAGTTGACAAGACGAGTTATAATGGGCTTAACCCTATGAGCTCAGAGAGTATTCCGATTAAATATTAAAAATCACTTTCTTATGGCAAAGATATTAAAGCAGTAGAATAGATTGTCTGAGTTCACCACCATAGATGATCTTTGAGAAAAGGCTAGAGATATTTCCAGCCTGCCAGAATCAACCGGGTAAGAATGCACACAAACCATCAATTCTCTGAAAATGTCAACATTTAGAACTGCACCCAGATCCAAATGTCAAATATNGGGGGGGGGGGGGGGGGGGTGCGTAACTGAATAATGAGGTTTTTTCCTCCACTGTAGAAAAAGGAAGAAAATTGATTTCTAACCCTCTTCTAGAATCAGCCTTGCATAAGAAAAACAGCTCTGAGTAGCTAAAAATCCATACCTCGTTAAGCAATTAAAGTTAAAAAGAGACTCAGATGCAGTCTGAAAAAAAGGGAGAGAGTCTTGGTGTGGGTCTTGATCTACCTGCCCTATAGGCAAATTAAAAAACTTACTGCATCTTTAAAGTTGACTGAGTTGTTGATAAGATGAAAAAAGACCAGGCAGCCTCAGGGAATGGGAAATATGTCTCCGTTGGGAAGAGCTGCTCTCTATGAGAGAAAAACGGGTGCTGCTCTTAACCATGTTGTTTCTGATCTGTAACTAGTTGAGAATTTTGGTCTCAGGGCTGTCAGGATTGTACCTCTAAGCAGCACTAAATTCCTTCAGAAGTTATCAGGAAAAACAGCATAGATGGAAATATTTTTTTACTCTGTGAAGAAAACAAAAGGCTCATTCAACATACTTTTTAATGTTTCTTTTATCTCAAAGGCAGATCAAAGGTTAGTTATATTAATTTTACAATAACTCAGGCAAGACACCAAAACTTATGTTTGCAGTAGTCACAAGCTGTTTGACCTTGGGCCACCTTCCATACATCAGGTGAGAGGGTTCAGAAAGACATTACATGAAGGGGTCAGCACTGATAAAGACCGTTCACTGCACAGTCTAGCACGAGGCACCCCAGCTGTCAACAGAACAGTATGACAGCGTTCAGATCAAACAAGTAATCCAGCTAATGAGGCATATCTCAGGAACTTGCCAAGCAAGTAAGCATGTGAGTGATATGGGTACTTTGTCATGGATTAATAGAATATTAATCAAGGCAATGTACAATTTCATACACTGGTGACAGAAGGATTAGGCAGCATGGGAGCGTTAAAGCTTCAAGTACCTTTGTGAATGCAGGGTCTAGTTTCTTTGCTTTTGTTTGAAGCAAAATGAATAAATCCAAATATCCTGCAGTCAGTGCCTCTAATTTCGAATGGCTTCCTCAGGTGTCATTTGGAAACTTGGTTAAAGAGCATGATAAATCTTCTGTGAAAAGTTTCCAAAGGAACACCTACACTACGTAATTTTAAGCAAATTAAACCTGTGTGATCTCAGTCAGTTTCCTTCTGTCTTCATATTTTAGCCTCTTCAGGGATGGGCAGTTGGACACTTTTTTGTGTTTTCTCAACAAAGGTATAAAGTTGCTGAGCCTTGATAAACAATCAAGGAGCCCACAGCCTATTGTTTCTGTGGTGGTTGAAACATCTCAAGAAAATAATAATAAATAGTGTTAAAAATTGCAAAAACAACTTTGATAACAAAGCACTTTTTAATTTTTTTAAAAATAGACTAAAATTATTGTAGTTAATGGGATCTATCAAGACAATTTTTAAAAGTCGTATAAAAAGTTATTGCCAGTGTAATAATTGTATTTTTCAGCTATTCATTCCCTTCAATGGTACGCTAGAAATCTATAAAGAAACAACACATGCAGTCTCATAGGTGGATTTTTTTGTCTGATAAACATAGTGAAGTGGAAATTCCAGGAGCAGCAGGACTTCCAACAGTGAGGAGAAAGGCATTCACTGAAAACACTATAATTTTGTATGCAATTAACTTACTTTCAAGAGAAGTGATTAGTATTTCTAGGGCCCAGATTGTGTTTGGTCAGATGGGGCAAAGGATTCTTTTTACATACTGGAGCCCCTCACACAAGCACTTGACGCAAACACTAAAGTTAGATCAGGCAAATAGCATGGGATTTGCAGGCAACACCAAGGAAATGGCAAAGGTATGGATATAGTGTTATCTGTCACATCCAGAAGTAGATACAGGCTATCAGAGGTACCCAACAAAAGAAGAAAGAAAGAAAGAAAGAAAGAAAAAAAAAAAGGACTTTCTTATTCTTCAACAGCATGGTGCCTGTGTGTGACCAATTCCTACTCCTTCTTAAATATGTGCCTGAGGAAGAGGATATTCTTGTTATCACTAAAATTTTTTGCTTTTCTGTTTTTTTCAGGAGAGGAAAAACACCGGGCCAAGACATGTCATAATGTTTCTGTAATGAATATCTTTCTTGGATTTATTGTTTGTTTATTTGCTGTACTTTTAAAAATGGAACTTCTGATTTACCCATCATATTGTGATGAACAAGGACAGCAAATCTAGCATGAACTTTCAGGTCAGTGAAATGCTTTGTAACTTCATCTGCATATTTGTATGCCTTCTTTTTCTCCATGTCTCCATTTTTCTCATGCTTCTGCAGATCTTTTCCCATTTACTCTCCCTCTTGATTCAGCTCCTTGAAGCAAGATTCAGCTTCAGTTACTGCTATAGATATCCACGGAGAGATTTCCCTGTGGTAAATATTGTAGCTACAACTGACGTACATGCTCAGTGTATATGGGCAAAAATGTCAAATTCATATATATATCAAGCTGAGATTCAACATCTGGGAAGATTAGCCAAAGAGTCTTAAGGAACTTGGATAGACATCTGAAAACCCTTCTTCTTTTAGAAGAAAAAGATTTTTTAGGATGTTCCGTTATTAGCAAATTTCAGTTATTTGTTTCTGCTTTGTAAGAAAGTTTATTTCAGGGTTCTCTATCTCTTTCATGAACTAGAAAGTCTATCCAAACTCCTTAGTATTTTAATATTGTGAGTAATATTAAATACAATAATTTTTGAAGAGACTCAGAGTATTTTTATGGGATTTCTGAGAAAAGGATTTTGAGCTCAGTAACTGGTATTTGACACTGATTAGGCCTCCCGGCACCTTGCTAGATCCAGCTTACCAGAATTCACTTAGCAATATTGGTAACCCTTGTGTTGACAGCTGGTAAGATACCAACAATGTTTTCCAAGTTAATTCAATTTAATCTCATCAATAGTGTTACTTGCTGTTAAAAATAGCTTTTGCCACCACCATTTTTTATAGTAGTTATAACACTTATAAGACTGCTTTATACTTACTTGTATTCTCAGTGATGGATTCTTTTTCATTTTATTCCTTTGAATGGAGTAGATCTAGAGGAAGACATAAATTATGGTATAGCTTGTGAAGAAAAAGTTATGCTGCCTCGTGACTGAATCAAGTAGATCTTCATAACAGATTCATGATAAAACTGAGAGATCAAGCAGCAGCAGTAAAGTAAAAGCTGATGTATGGTAATTTATTAATGTTACTTCTAAAAATGCTATAAATGTATGAGATAAATTCCTAGAAAACTATAAGCTGTAATATGAATATATTTAGAAGGATAAGCTGACTTAAAAATGCTAATAAAGTACCTGGCCTGATGGGAACATTTAAGAATTACCACTGAAATGGAACGAAATTGAAAAAGCAAACAAATTTAGAAGAAAATGGCCTAGAACTGTTTGTGAGTTTGTATCATTTTATGTATTATTCTACAGCATTTTGTTCTGCATCCTGTTTTCCATTCTTTCAGTTTTCCTGTTGCAAACTGCCTATAAAGAATTGGCAAGTAGTTCTGATATACCAAGCATCTTCCTGAGACTTTACCCATCTTACTTGCACTTTGTTTGCAATCTGGGGCTTCTATCCTTTGTTTCAGGCTCTTCTGCCGTGTTTTTCTGTAATTGTTGGCCAATGTCGGTGTTGCTCAGATGCCTCTCCAAGATTCACGTGACTGACAAACTGTCATGCCGATCCTGCAGCTGCATATGTTTATGTTACCCTAATTTCTGGGGAGCCTTAAAGAAATATAATAGCTCGGCTAGTCACACAGAGAGGTCTTGTTTGGTTCTGATTAAGTGTAGAATGAATAAGAAGGCCACACTGAAGAACATGAAGAAAACAAACGCCAATCAGGTGAAACAGTGGATGGCTCAAAGGCTTATGAAGGCACTGACATTACAGAAATAATTTGAGTTAAATTTGAATGTTCTGAATAATTATCCTGACTTCATTCTTCCAGATCCTAAAGTCAGTTTCAGGTTTAACACAAAAATACAGTGGTCATTAAAAGGTGCAGGTACAGAATTGCTTATTGAGAAGGGAGGAAGAGTCCAAAATATGCCATTATTTATTTTTATCACAGAGCGTTAGTATGAATTTCTATGGAAACTTTTCAGAAATTGTTCTTGGAGAAGGTCTTAGGAGGGTACACGTCAGTCCTCTGGCTCCCTACTAGTCATGCCCATGGACACAAAGAAACCAAGCTAATCATACAGATTACCCTGGCTAATGCTTCGGGGTTTTTTCTCTGTGACTACATACACGGCAGATTAACAAGGTTCAACATCAGCTGTCAGAAAACTCCTAGGGAAATGCTGCTTATGTGCCAAGAAGAAGGTATTGCATATGTTATTGCCGATGATTGCTGCCATTTCAGAATGTGCAAACTGGCTGCTCCTCAGCAGCTGCGACAGCTTCTGCCAGTTGAAAAGTACAGTGCATCCTTGAAAGAATAAAAATCCACTAAAAAGAGATAGGTGGCATTCTTCATTGAAAAGATCTGGCTGTGTTTTCTGAAGGTCTTCCCGTGAATGTGTTTTCTCAGACAATAAAAATCCTACAGATTCTTTTGATAGATTTTAAATCTGTCTTCTTTTGGATTCAGGGAGAAGAAAGGTATAGGTATATTACTGCCGGCAGCCAGACACCATTAAGTTCTTTGGAGAGAGGAATTGAGATAGGCTATCTGCAAAGGTAGTCTTATTTCCTATACTTTAATAAAATTCCATATACAGTTCTGAAGAAACACGACTCTGTGACTCTACCTGCGTCACGTTCCAGGCCACACATTCAGTCCACTTGGTGGCAGCAGTGAATATAGCATCACATGCACTTTGTCTTGATACTGGTAATAAAGCATGATTTTAAGAGTGTAGGTGTTCGTAATTACAGAAGAAACACTTTTCTGCCTATTGTGCTTCCTACCAATCTCTTTATGTTATGGCTGTTTGGCGTTAAAGCCAGTATGGTGGTTTCTCTGAGCCATGCATTTGGTCTTGACTCTAGTGGAGCTCTAAGAGACCATACAACTTCCTTTTGCTACCAACTGATGAGCAAAACCAAAGCAGATTTTGTTCCGTGTAACCTGTATGAACTGTAAATTGCGAAAAGTGTTTCTGCACCTTCCTGTCAGTCTGATTTCACTTTTTCGGTAGTGGTTGTTTGATGTTTTTAAGGATTGCTTCCCCAGTGGAGGAAAAGAACATAGTCATAGTGCCCAAGTGTGGAGAGAAATATGGTAGTCACACTGCCCAGTTTAATGCTAATGGAATCAGCTTTTAGGGTTGTTGGTGGGGGTCTAGGAAGGGAGAAAATTAAAGGGGAAGAGAACAAAAAGCAAGAGGGGCAGGCTGAGTTATTTATCAATAGAGATGTCTGCTTACTTAGCTGTAGACATAACTTTGAGCACCCTAAATGGTACTGATGGACCAGAGAGACATTGGCAAATCAGGTCTGACACTAGATTTAGTAAGAGCCAGGACTATGCTGCTTATTTCTCTCATTTGTCCTCATTTCCACTTCAGTATTTATTTCTTAATAGAAGAAATAGCATGTCATTTTCATGGTAACATTACATTATGCTAACTTTATATTGCATCTTGCTTCATAGTAATATTGTATTACATTATTATATGTCACAGTAACATCCTGAGCAAGAAAATGAACTGTCCAGAATTCAAACAATTTGCTGTAGCAACCTCACATTTTCTAAATTGATTCGCACTGATAATCACCTTATACTTTCAAGAAGTGAAGTATTTTGGATCTCAAAACGTTAGAATTGCCATATGATGCTTGTGGCAGGGGCTGGGGGCAGGGGGTGAATAGAATCTCTTCTAGCAGGAAGGGAACTGGTAATACTTGTACTTGACCCTGGGTTTTAAAACTTTAGCACCTAAATAAAGCTAAACCTCTTGGAGCACAGCACTGGCATAAAAGAAGCTCAGAGGACGCTGGAAGAGACACTTTGAAAGTGTATTGTAGATAAATTCATTTGTCATAGTATGGATGGGGTGTTTGTATGCTATAGTTGCAATTGTCCTCCTTCTTCAAGGAAATGGCTTTGAGGAAGGCACTTAATGATGCTTTGCAGTCATCCATTGTGGCTGTTGAAAGAAAGTTATAGTGTTTAAGCATCATAATTCATGAAAACATAAAAGACTATTGTATTGCTGGAAATCACTGTTTGTCTCTATCCATTGGTCAGAGAAAAAAAAAGCAACAAGAAAGACAATATTATGTCCTTATACACAGCTCAGGAATTTAATTTCTAATTTTTTTTTGCATGTTTTTTTTGCAGCCATTTTAAGAACAGTATTGACCCGTACTTTTCTTATGCATTTATTTTGTCTTTTCTCTCATAGCTTTCTCGGCAAGCTTTAAGAGAAGTGGCAGCTCTTGTGAGATGTAGCATTAGCTGGGCTTTTTTGCTTTCACACAGATATTTTGTGGAGCCCAGCGACAGTTGAGTTTGTGACACATGGGCTGGGCTCTGGGCTGTTCTGAAGGACCGGTACCCTTTCCAATCCCTGTCCTGCACCATAATCTGCTGTTGGGTGAAATACCATGCCGGAAGAAGAAAAGACTGCTGCCTTAATCAGTATAATTCTCTTCTCAAATTATCTGATCCAAGTTCTGTTGAAATGAATAGAAATATTTCAAAGGTAATTAGATCAATGCTCTATTTTCTAGAATTGTCCTACAGCTTTGCTAATGGAATCAGATTTGATTGCACATCCTCTCTTTCTGTAATAGATAACAGAGAAATGTAGTTCTGTTCTCACTGGAACTAAGTGGGGTCTTATCTACATTACTAAACAGGGAACTTCGTGACCTTTGAGTGAACAATAATGAAAACTATCTGCACGACTTGGATTTTCTAATATTTTTCAATGAGGAAAAATTGGATTGATTTTGACCTATTATCAAAATACAAGCTGTTGCCATGTTCACCAGTCATCTATTTTATTATTACTTTAATGATGGATTTTTTTGTCCATGATAATATATACCATCATTTTAAGAATATTTCCCATAGTTTTTAATAACTCCATTTGATAATATAACAAGTTTGGGATTTTGAGGGCTAACATTTGGACTAGAAAGTAAAATATTCCACAGTTCTTTCCTGAAGGCAAAAGTTTTCTTTTTTTTTTTCTTTTTCCTTTTTCCCATCCTGTAATCTGTAGCAGCAGTTTGCCAGCTCTGCCACTTCTGTTATACACTGAGATAACATTTACCACTCAGATTCACAGAAAAAAACCCACCCAATTTAGAACCTAGCCCATTTTCCTAGGACACCAAAGAAATCGTCAGGCTCATAATGGTACAATAAAGAGGTCAGAGGCAACTGGGCAGCAGTGCATAGTGCACAGCTAGCAGAAGTGAAAGCACACCATGTCAAGCCCCTTGAGTAGGAGACGTGACAGGAAGCAGTCCTGGAAACCTCACTAATCATTGTCAACTGTTCTATGGATCAGTGGTTTTCAGCCTCTGATTCACAGACTCCAGGGAATTTCCACTACTTTTAAACGACTTGCGAAGTTCATCGAGAGAAATAAGTTAATGTGTGCCACACAGCAGTCTGCATAAGTTGAACTTTCTAAACCTAACCCTCATACATTAAAAAATTTCTTCGGAGCCCACGAATCACAGAAAGGCTGAAAATGGATCTACACATAATGGATTATACATAATAACTTACAGGTTGAAGACTACAGCAGGTACCTGAAGTAAGGAATTTTTATCCTGCTTTCATATAGTATAAATTTGGGTTCAGGTGATATCATAGTTGCAGTAAGCATTACTATTTATGAAGGATTTTAGTGGGTAATTTTTCAGAATCTATTCCTGGATTTTGATTGTTCAGTCATGCCTATAGTGTAATGCAGATCCTAAACTGAGGTTTGAGTTCTTAAAACTCTATAAACTTGAATTGCAGCATACAGTGTGTCATTTGGAAGATGCGACAATATATTCAATAATAGGCAGCAGGTGGTGTTAAAAATGTAGTCTTTGCTTTTGAGGGTTGAAAATAAAACATACATATAAAGTTGACAGGTAGTGATTATATCTGGGAAACCACAGAGATCTAGGGATTTCGCTAATTTTGGCAAGCAGTTCATAGCAGGTAACTTATCTAAGAATTCTACCTCTTTTTGTTTGTTAATATGTCAATTCCCTAAGCTCATTCTTGAAAAAAAATGTTCAAGTGTTCACTAAATCAATGAAAAAATTAAACAACTAAGGTCTTATCCAGAGCCTTCCGTAGTCCATAAAAATAATTCCATTATTTTAATATGTCTTGAATACACTGTAATTGCCAGCATAACTCTCTGTCTCTGTACAGTCCTATTTTAAGTCAGTGAATCTCTTGGTACGCATATGTCTTTTCATACTGAGAAGGAAGGAGTTCAGAAACAGACTCCACCTAAATAATTCTGCAAATAATTCTTTGTCTCTAAGAGAGAACTGAACATTTTTTTTCCCCTCGTGATCCTCAGCAGTCAGAATTTTAACTAGACCTAAAAGTCATATGGTATGTGTTTATTCCCTGACTGAAGGGACATAAAAGTCCAAATGTTCATATTTGCAAATTCAAAATTAACATCTGTGGTTGTTCTCTATTATACACTTAACATTTGCTGTATCTGCAAGTAATCCTTCCAGAAAACTCAATCATTATATAGAGCAAAAAGAAAACAACCAAAAAAAGGAGCATAAATACAATCTAAACCAAATGGGGTAGGAATTTCTGTCAAAATGTGTCAACGGAATTTACTCACCTTTACAAAGACTTTATTTCTGGCAGCTCAATTAGTGTTCACGGTCATGATTGAAAACATGTAGAAACAATATAAAGCCTGTAGAAACAATATAAGAAGCGTCCGCTTTTCATCTGGTTTTAGACATTAAATACCCTTCCACTAGCTTTTGTGTCCTGTTAGCTTCAAGAACAGAGGTAGAAATAAGTAGCTTGTACAAAGTTAAGCCCATCAAACAACTGTTAGAGAAGTGAGAAACCATTTTGATGGCCTCATATATTTGTCCACAGGTGATTTGAGAAGGTTCCGCGGTCAGACCTTCAGAAGAGCCTTAATGATGTTGGAAGAGGTTTTGTGCGGCTATGCAGAACTGGGCTGATTTTCATCTGCTTTAGAAACTTTTCTGCTAGATAATTTTGAAACTCTCCCTAGGTATCTGTCCGTATATCAGTACCTGAAACGCTGATCACCTGCTGCCATCCCTGGAGCTATTGTATACCAGTAGGCAGAGGGTGAGAGCTGCAGGAGTAGACCTCAGTGAGGTTTGCTGCAGCTGCACCTAAGAGAGGGTCTGTTTTAACTTGTCCGTGATCTGTGGGTCATACCGCAATTGTGGTTAATGGCAAAACAGAGCTATGGTTTTGTCAGCCAGACTGGACTTGTCCAAATCACCATCACATTTTAAGGGACTGTGTCTGATTTCATCTGGCAGGTTGTTACCAGTGACTTTAACTGTGTCCAGCTCTGCTAAAAACTCATGCTGCCCTTCAAGGGCTGTTTTTACAGGGTTAAAAGCAAAATAATACATTTAATGCATTTCATTTCAGCACTTTCTGTTAAGCTTTTCTAATTCTTATGTTTAAATGAATAAATAAAGAGGAAATTATAGGATTTGGGTTGTTCTGCCAGGCAGTGTTTCTGTAGAATATCATGATTTTGCAGACTCATTTTCTATAATGGAATGTTTGTCCTCCTACCATTATCTGTAAAACAAATCTTTCACAAATTTGCCACAAATTTACAACTCAAGCCTGTACTCATACACAGTGCTAAATTACTGTAAAATCAGGTAATATGTGCTAAGTACATATCTTCAACTTGCATAAAATCTAAGCTTATGGCATGTACTTATCTAAGACATACAGTTTCTCAAATGCTGTATTTACTTCTTCAAGGCAGGGAAAAGAGTTCTTTTGAGCAGATGTTTCATATCTTGATTCCAAAATTAATTGCTGTTGAATTAAGTAGTAAACATTAAATCCTATCCACACTGTGGACTCTGTGTGGTGTGTGTGTGTTAATTTTACCGGAAAATATATAGGGAATTAATTTCTCTCTTTAGGACTCACTGTACTAAATCTGAGTTTTTACTGTACAAAATTCAGCCACTGAAGTGGAAATTCAAAGGGTATTTCCCTGGCTTTGAGAAATCTCAGCCTGGCCTAATTGGTAGGATTCTCATTAGCAGCTTCACTCATGTCTGTGTAGGTTCTAATTGTGCAGTCTTTGTTCTGTACATGGTGCATTTTCTTTCAGTCACAGTGTCTGAACCTAGAAGTCCAAAATTAATTTTACCAACTCAGACAACAATATTAATATTTCAAGCAAACACCTATTTTTGATTAGTAGTTTCCAACTATGCTGTCTCGTAAGGAGTGATGTGCGTGTTCACATGGATTCCGGAGCAAAGCTTTCTAGGCACATGGATCTCTCTGCATCATTTCATTTTTGACAGTCTTTAATGCGATGTGTGCCCTATGCATAGGCTTAGCTCTTTCACAAAGAAACCTGAGATTTTCTCCCACAAAGAGTGGTCTTTGGAGTGCGGCAATAGCTGGGCACCCAACTGTGGGTCCTCTATTGGACATGACATTTAGGAAGTGACCATTTCACACTGTGACAACCAGGTGACTTTAAGAGCTCTTATAGCAAACATTAAGAAATTGTGGCTTTAGCCCTTTTGGCTTTAATCATCAAATTGGTCCATAGCAGAATGAGTTGCTGAATCAGGGAGGTTTATTAATCTCCGTGTTGATCCATGGTAGTAGTCTTATTACTTACTATAATATCATAATTCTTCCCTGGAAGGCATAAATATTTTCAGTTTACATTATCAGTGTAGCCTATTGATTTAGGTCTTTGTCTGGGCTTCTTAATGGAAAACCTGGAGAAACAGCAGTTCCTCTTTATTTCTTCTTTACTGTTCATTATCTCTTAGGATCGAATTGTGATACACAAAATGCTATTTTCTAAGGTGATTCTTGTAAAGCATGGCCATACAATTTTCACAAATAGATTGAGAGCAACGATGAAGGGATAAAGTGAAGGATATCTAAATATGCAAAAATTGATACTTGTTTTTGGCAAAAGAGAAGAGCAGTGTATAAATGGATTGATTAAACTGAAAGGAAAGACAGCAAGATTTAGAAGCAATAAAGCTACAACTAAATATTGGCTGAGTTGGGTAGGGAAAGGACAGGAAAACACCTACTGTTGTTGGGAATCACAAATGACTTAGCATCAGAGGAGAAAGCCATTACAGAGCAAACCAGACTGTGAAGTATAAGGAAGGGATTTTGAAACACATTTTGAGATATTTGTAGGGAACAGAAATACAGGATATTTTGGCAGGGATCTGACTCTTCCTTCCGTTCATGAAAGAAGCAAGAGTATACAAACTGTGCATTTGGGTACTCAATAGCTTAGATCCCGTACGCCCCCTCCCCCCCTCCAAAAAAAAAAGATGGTAGTACTCTGAATTAGTAAAGTAAAGCATGAGTAAATATTTTTGCAGAGGACAGAATAAGAGAAAGAAAAGTACATTCTGACAACGACCCACGTGTCATACTAGGCAAACTTACAGGGAAGAGAGATGTGAATGCAGAAAGCAGGTGAAAAACTAGGAACACAATTATCCCTTCAGACCAGAGAATATTACAATTGAAGCTCAGACAAGAGAGACAAGTATACTTGAAAAGATGGTTCATTATTACTAACTGAATTTTCATAAATTTCTATAGTAGAAAAAGAAATCTCTTCAAGTAATTTTCAATAACATTAAGTAGACAGGATTTTTATTTCTCCTTTCACTTGCAATTTTTAAATTCTCACTTCAAAATTAGTTCATGACTATCTTACCTGATCTAACAGTCTCAGTCCATTCGGCAACTTTTTTATAATACAGCTTATCAAGTACATAAGTGCTATTAATCCATAATTGTGAAAAAAATTATTAAACATTCAGGTAGAAATATATAGCAAATCTAAATTAAACTCCAAATTCTAAATTATTTTAGGCCTTCAGTCTGAATCTAAACAACACTTAAAAGGGGTTATTTTTTCATTTTTCTTCGTTATTTTGGAGATTTCAGAACATTTTTTCCTGCTACTTCAGAACATTAACTCAAAATCTTATTCTTAAAATGAAAAAATATAACTACAGTCCAGGTCAATTAAAAAATAAGGTTTAGTAGTTCTAAAATATTATTTTTTAAATTTTAACTATTCATAATCTATGTAAAGAAATTTTATGCATGTATTTTATATTGTAAATGAAACCAATATAAATACACTTGAGCCTTTCTTGTATTTTCCCTAGTGTAAAGAAAAGAGAGGGAAATGGGAAGGACAGAGGAAGAGGAAGAGGAAGAGAAGACAAGGCAAAGGCAAGGCAAAAGCAGGAAAAAGAAAGAAACGACAAGACTTCAAATTCTTTGTTTCTCACTACTGTCAGGGAGAAAATGCCATATTTACTGGCTCACTAGTTTGTTCAATGCAGT
Source organism: Chionis minor (assembly GCA_013398295.1). Lineage (NCBI taxonomy): Eukaryota > Metazoa > Chordata > Aves > Charadriiformes > Chionidae > Chionis > Chionis minor. The sequence continues at coordinate 403,792 of VZSF01000011.1, read as the reverse complement.
AATTTTTATGCTCCCTCATGTTAACCTTCCTAAGTGCTCTATAAATTATATCAGAAAGACCACTTTTGTGTTCAGATACTCTGCTCATTCTGTGGCACTTATAACTCTCTCTCTCTTTGGTGGTTTGTCTAAAATGACTTTCTCAGCTCTCTTTGGTATCAAAATGTAACTTTTTTTAAACACTGATTAATAAGAAAAGATCATTACAGGACAGCAGGAAAGAAAGAGGTATAATATAACACTGAGGGTTTTTTTTGCTCAGGCTGAATTGTCACAAAAAATCTATGCTTTCAAATGTTCCATGTAAGAAAGCAAGAGTAAAAAAAGAAAAATTTAGAGTACTTTACGTAAACACAAATAAACTTTCAAAATGTTAAATACATTTCTTCCTTTCTGTACACAATATTTCCTAAGAATGTGCTCCTCCAACCCCCTTGCTGAAGAAAACACTGACAACTTTATGCAAATATGGCCTCATTTAATATAAAATCTGGCTTGTAGCCTAATACAGTGTGCAGAGAAATGGTAATCAAGTTGAATTATCATTTTTCAGACCTCAAGGTTAAAAAGAAATATTTAATCCGACCATATTTCATGTTTTAAATCTGCGTTGAATATAAAATACATTGCAATGTGACTGCACATGTCCATGGCTTTGCCATCCCCAAAGTTTAGTTATTTTTATGGGACACCGATACATTCTGTGTCCATTGCTTCTTACATTGCTTCTGGTGGACAGCCTGCTTACAACTTGTGTGAAACATCTTGAATTATGGTACTTTTAAATATTATCTTATTTATGTGTTTTCTCTCTAAAGTCCTGTGCACAATTCTGGTTGAAAATTTTAAATTAAAAGTTTCCATGAAAGAAATACTTCTATTCTGCATGGCTTAAGTAAGGGCAAATTGTGTCTGACAAATTTGATGGCCTTCTATGATGGGGTTACAGCATTGGTGGATAAGCGCAGAGCAACTGACAACACCTACTTGGACTTGCGGAAAGTATTTGACACTGTCCTGTATAACAGCCTTGTATCTAAATTGGAGAGACGTAGATTTAACAGATGGACTACTAGGTAGATAAAGAACTGGCTGAATGATTTCATGAGCTGGCAAGAAAGCCAACTGCATCCTGGGCTGCATCAAAATAAGCTTGGTCAGCAGGTCAAGGGATGTGATTCTGCCCCTCTGCTCTCGTGAAGCCACACCTGGAGTACTGTATCCAGCCCTGAAGCTCCCAACATAAGAAGGACATGGACTTGGAGGGAGTCCAGAGAAGGGAATGAAGATGATCAGAAGGCTGGAATGAGTCTTCTATAAAGACGGGCTGAGAGAGCTGGGGTTGTTCAGCCTGGAGAATGGAAGGCTCCAAGGTGACGTTATAGAAGCCTTCCAGTACTTAAAAGGGGCCTACAGGAAAGATGGGGAGGGAATCTTTATCATCAAGGATTGTGGTGACAGAAGGAGGGGTAATGGTTTTAAACTGAAATAATGTAGATTTAGATTAGGTATTAGGAAGAAATTCTTTACTGTGAGGGTGGTGAGGCATAGGAACAGGTTGCCCAGGGAAGCTGTGGATGCCCCATCCCTGGAAGTGTTGAAGGTCATGTTGGATGGGGCTTTGAGCAACCTGGTGAAGTGGGAAGTGTCGTTGCCATGGCAAGGGGGTTTGCACCTAGATGATTTTTAAGGTCCCTTCCAACCCAAGGTATTCTATGATCAAACATAAGTAAATGTCTCATAAGGATCTTGTCTGAACAAAGGATGTGATCACAGAGAAGTCAAAACCCTTGATGACTTTTAGTTAAGATGCATAATAAAAATTTACCTACATATAATGCAACCTTACCTTTTAAACTTACTCCAACCCTTTTTTCTTCAGGTACATCACAGTTTGAAGTAGATGAAACAAAAATATCACCTATTTTCTGCCCATCTTTCTTGTATATGTAGATTTGGAATAATACTATTTCCATGTATTAAGTGGTAATATCAATTGAGAACTATCAGAATGTGAACCAAATACTTTCAGGAAGTTTAGGACCAAGAGTTACCTTTTCAAAATAACTGCAGTGGGTTTTTTGGCAGGGGAAGGACAGGGGTTATGATTGAAAATATTATTGGCCTCAGTTTGTTTTTTAAACTCATCTGAGAAGCTAAGAAGCTTTAAAATTACTTGCTTTAATTACAGATCTCAGTTTCAATAATTTTTGAAACTCCAGTCTGAGGAAGCAAAACATAATGCCTACAGAATGTTGTTTATTTCAATGTCCTTTGCAGGCAAAGCGTAAACGCTTCATGAGCCCTGACTTCCAAGTGAACATTATTCCATTGCAACTGACAGCGTAAAGGGCAGCAATAGAAACAGCTTTTAAAAAACATTTAAGATGAAAAAAATGTCAGGCTACAGCTACAGACTAGTGTCTGGGGACTGAATAGACAGGTTTTCCTTTGATCCCTTAGAGTCTGAATTCATGTCCTCTTTCATATACATTTAACATTGTTCCAAATATAGCAACAGTTACATGTTCAGGTTTTGAGGTCTTAGTACGGACAACATATTTAGAAAACATTTGTGAGCATGTGTGTAATTTTTTTAATGTATTTCTTTCTGGAGGACATTTCAGTATAACATCTTTTGGTGCTAGATATGCCACATATGCTATTGTAAGATAAGGGAAATAAGAATTAATTAACATCTAAATGATGCCAATATTTTAATGCTAATTATTCTTAATTAATGTATGAATATTTTATCATACATCACCCAGTAGTTTCAATAATCTTTGTATATTTTATCGATCTCTCTCTCTCTATCTATCTCTCTATCTACCTAAATATTCCCCAACATGGTTTTAAAAAATTATAATTTTACAATTACATCATTTCCATGGTATGCTAGGAGGAACATTGCACCTGTTCACAGAAATGTTGACTACATTAACTGCATTTTTTCTACGTTACAATTTCTGGGCCTCTTAAGCATTGTTTTTTTAATTTTTTTTAAAAAATTATTAGACATATATTTTGCTGTTTTTTCAGGGAAAATAAGCACCTTTGGACAGCTAGGTCAGATCCTAGAAGACTTTAATGGATTTAATGGCCAGAATTTAATGGATTAAAAAATTGATGGACATCTGATAACCACATATAAAAGGACAATATTGTCAATACTTCTTAATATTGCCTGAAAAACAACAGGGCAGAGAAGAGGGCTTTTCTGCCAGCCTTTAGCTTTCAGTTCCTTCCTTTATTTGGACTCATCCACACCTAGGTTCTTTTGCTCAGAGCTATACCTTGCTGCTTGCATTTATGTGTCTTTTAAAGTGTTTCATCTATTGGGTACAAATGGTTTGGTTTATGCTTCCCAAACAGCTTTAATAAAAAGCCCAGACCAAACCAAAACAACCATCTTCTTTTTTTGTATGTACCTGTTTTTAAATTAAAGTGCAGAATATGTTAACAGAATTCTGTGGACTTAAATTCAATACATCGAAATGTAGTCTTTGGTTGTGAAGGAGATGTCCATGCAAGAAATTTTTTAAACATTGATTTATTGGTTGATTCTCCTCTCCATTAATGCTAGAATGACTCACCACTTGTCACATCACATAAATAAGACAAATTTAACATCCTTTGAACAAAATGTCTAAATTATCTGAGATATATACATATATGTTGCAGCAAGAGGCCCAAGACGTCTCTTTCTTACTAAGGATAATACATGTTTTTTCTTTGTCTTTGAAGTACCATGCTTTCATGTGCAAAGAAAACATATTGTCCTATTATAACCACAAGGTCAGAGGTGCTCAATTATAATTTTCTTCATCACCTTCCCATTTTCTTTTCTGCCTGTCTTTCCTGAGTACTCTGTAGCATAGAACTCACTTTCAGCTCAGAAGTAATCATCTCTTCAAAGAAACTTATGAACCAGAGTTTGACCACTGTGCATTTATTATATTAGTAGACATGGTGACAGGCATAAGTTTGTTGCTGGTTTCTCTAACAGTTTTTATGCAAGCATTCTAGCTTATAACCTTGCTGACTAACTATGTATGTGGATATATGTGTATATATGTCACATGGTTCTTATAAAAACCTGTGTTGTTGCTCTATTTTAAACCAATCAATTTCTCATCCCTTTTCTACATTAGCAATGACTTCTGTAATATTCCACAATTATTTTGTAACTGCATATCATCCCATTCATTCTGAGGAAACCTTTTCTATGAATAGCTGCTGCTCAAAGGCATTTTCAATTGGAAAAAATAAAATAAAAATATGGGAGTGTGATAACTTGAATGATTTTAAGGGTAAAGAATCAAAAAGAATTGGTTTCATTTTGGTGTTATCACAATACTTATTTCTTGGTATTAGATTAGATTAAATATAGGTTTACATGCTACATACTCCTGTGAGAGTGAGAGTGGTTTCTTCTGTAGGAAAACAGTGAAGGCCCACAGATTTTTTCTCATCAGCAATTAAAATCTCATATTTTTCAAAGCAGAGGTCCAAAGACAAAACCCCACTGTGACATGTCCCTGCAGGACAATTTGTTACCAGTTCCGTGACAATTGTCTCAGCCAGCTTTTTGATAGAGGGCAGAAATAACAATCTTTCTTATGTGTTCTTTGGTATTGACAGGTAACTTGCAGGTTCTTGCCTCCAACAGAAATAGTGCATCTCTGCCCTTTAAAATGATAACTACTATCCTGCAGTGATCTTCCTTGAGTCTGGTGCTATTTTCAATTTATTTGCATTATCTGGATGACATAATTTTCCATGTTCAAGCTGTGAAATCGCTGTCACACTCTTGATTTATTGTATTCCACAATTTATAATGCCTCCTGGTAGTAGTTTTCGGAGTTATGTTTAACAAGACTAAAAGAAACACACAAAAGCAGACTGCACAAAATTTTGTTTCCAAACAAAAATATTTCTGTTTCTGGCTGAATAAATATTTTATTTTAGTTATTTGTTTCTTTGAGGAAGGAAAAGCTAAAAAAGTACTTTCAGAATTTAAACACCCTTAATGAAAATATCGTATTGCTGAGCACTTAAATTTTCAGGCAAAAGCAATCCGACTTTACGACTAAATCCGAATTACGACTTAAAAATGTTGAAAAAAATAGAACTGTGGCCCCAACAGAAGCTCGGTAGAGACAGCAGTCTTATGAGCTGCACCTTCCATTTTGAACATCCAATAAAGAGACTAGGAAGTACTTGAAGTACTTACATATTTTATTTTTTTTCCCTATGCTGCTTTATAAACACAAGCCGAGTAAAAAATCCCTTGTAATGCAGAAGAAGGAAAAAACAGCTATTGCAACTCTAGGAATGAGACAAATACTACTAAAGCAAATACTGTGCAGTATTTTAATAATTTTCATGCATTTGACTATAGAATTTACAAATAGGCCTTTAACTTTTCTACTTACACAAAAAATATTTCACATCAATAGATTTCTGGGATAAGTGTGTTCTACTAAGATCTCATAAGCTGCAGTGTGCTGTTAGGAACTACTGTATAACTGAGAGGTTTAAGTATATGCTGTGTAAAAATTAGATGATGAAATAGGAAAACAACATTAAAGGAATGAAAAAATTACATTCTGAGTTGGAGGAAGAACATGACAACACATTTTAAGTGCTGGTGGACATGAAATCTCATGAAAATAGTATAACACTACTATGGAGTTTGTGATATCAATGCAATTATGTGATTTATTACACTAATTTCTTCTCAGTTTATTCTGTACAAAGAGAGACAGGTAATTTACGGCATCAGTAGTTTTGGGAGGAACTAGATGCTGACTTAGTGGGATTAGGCACAGTTATACATTTTTAAAGAAAATGTTGTCTGTTTTTAATTCTTGCTATCATTCTTCTTTCTTGCACACATAATGCGTAGGAAAGGTAATAATGTAAAAGGTTTTTTTACCTGTCCCTATGCAGAAAACATGTAATGAATGTGATGCTGGTGACATAAAACGTTCTCTTCTCAACATGCAGACTTCATTGGCTACAAATGAGCATGATATGGAGAAATGAGATATACAGCTCACAATTGTGTAATATGTGTCATTCCAGCTTGTAGATCTGTTGGGATTTGTGATTTGACACTGCTTTTCTCTCTTCATAGCTGTATCCAAACTAATGACAAACTGACCCAGGATGTACTAATTATCCCACAGGAATGGTATGGCTCCAAAGTATTAAAGATGGAAAAACCTGCCCACATTCACTGATGATATTTTCTGTTTTTTTTACAGCAATATGTGTTTGCTTTTTGAAACTGCAGCAGTGCTACAACTGCTTCATGCATTTCTAGGTAGTCTTAGAATCATCTTCAAAGACTGAAGAAAATGAAAGTAAAAAGTTCACCTAGAATCTCAGGAGACCTTAGTGATAAAAAAAAAAAAAAAGTGCCTTTCCTGGCAAAATTACACAGTATTCTTGGATGGGAGTGGACAGAAATTTGCTCCCCTGACTAACATGTTGATCTTTTGAGAGAAAAAGTTCTGAAATTAAAAAATAAAAAAATGAATAGGGGAGTTAAAGCTGTGCATACTGTGAACATGTTTATTTGTCTTATGTTTGATAATTTGTTGTATTTGCAAGAGTAATCGGGAATTTATATTTCATTTTGCAGTATAATTACTACAGGGCACTTGGGCCACATGAGTTCTATTTCTGATTTATTGTTCAAAAATGTGGCTAGTGGGGGAAGAGGAGGGAAAACCACTAAAGAGAGAATAAGGGTCCTGTAGTATTGGAAGGCAGGTGTTTTCAGAGGCTTGGACATTGGCCTGGAATAGTTTGTCATTTTGCCTGGGGTACTTGTCTGGGTTATTTTAAAATGTGATGTGGACCAACCCTAACCACAGTTATGAGCGTTGCAAGAAGAACAGTCATGTTACCCATCCCCAGCTCTGGATCAGGCTGTGGTGATAAATAGTAAGAGGACTGTCACTAAGGAACCATGGTGGAGTGATACTGCATTACCCACAGGATGAGTTGGTATCACTGGCATGCATTTAGAGGCTTGCATTTGGGCTTGTGTTGCACACCTTTAATGTGTGTGCAGAAAAAGAGGAGACTGTTCCCTGCTCATAACCTTTAGAGATTTATTCGTGATTTTCATCTGTACAGTAAAAGAAATAGCAGCCTTTAATTTTGCATAAACTTATTCCTACTTGGAACCATCCGAAAGAGGTTGTAGAGTTCTTTGAAATAAAATTCGGACAGCTCAGAGACTCAAATTATGATTTTTTTTTTTAAGAACTCTTAGGTAGAGAAGCAAAAGAAACCCAACAAACAAACAAATTGAGAAATGAAACAGATTTTTTTTTTTTAAATTTCTGCCTCCACAATTGGATTTGAATTTCTTCATCAGATATTCGTTTTTCAGTAATGATTTGCTTTTTGGTTATATCTTGATCCAGGAGGAAGCTTTTCTTTTGACATGGAAAGAGAAATAGAACATAATCTGTACTGTTGGACTAGTTGTATGGCTCTGCCTCTGCCTTCGTCTTACGCAGGTTTTGTACTATTTATCTTATAGAAGACTAGAATAAAATCACACTGCTATTTATTAATCTGGTGAAATATAGCAGTGTTGTTTCAGAGACATGGTTAAGAGTTATTTGATAACTGAGTTGTTTTTTGGAGAAGTGTAGGGTGCTCTTGTAATTACCACCAAATAATAGTTTTGCCTTGTAATTGGAAAATTTTTTAAAAATAAACGTTTTAAAAGATTTTGGACAGTCAGATGATCTCATAATGGTAGTTCTGTGGCAGTACAAGAGACAGTTTTCCCCTATTTGGAGGTTAGAAATTTGACACACCATTATGCTACAGCAGAAGATTTCCCCAGTTTCTATGAAATGACATATGATGAACTGCTATCACCCTAGTCATTACGCGGTACAGCTAGAATATTTTTTTAAGGCAATTACCAAATCCCTGATGTATTTGTTTGCCATTTTGGAGACAAGAGCAGATTCTTTTTGAAAACAATTTACCTGAGAGAGCTGGGGTGTCTTAGGAATGAATGAAAATGTTTAGGTTGTTGGAAGAACAATTTCATAACATTCTATTCTTATTTTCATCAATGACATATAATACTGTAAACTTAAATATTTTTATATATAGACATTTTAGGCAAGGATTAGTTAATACACTGCCAGGCTCCTCAGTCTTTGACTTTTAGATCAAAGATCTTTCATTGACTTTTAGGTCAAAGACAATGTCTAGTATACTGTTGCTGTGTAGTCCTCTAAGATTATGAAATATAAATCATTCATGGTAATACAAGCATAAATAGTGAATTTTGTTCTAAAAGATGTGCAAAAACATCTTGAAAAAACACAATCATCAAGTGAATAAGCTATTTATAACGAAGTAATTTTCACAGGCAATGTACAGTTGTTCGAGTCAAGATATTAATGTCTGTCTATGATATTCAGCTCCCATCGAAATGCTCAAAAATGGAAAGGTTTTGATTTGGGAAGAAGTTTAGAGAGAAGCTAAATGTATCAGAATTGTTACAAAAATAACTGCAACTATAGAATTCTAAATTCTTCCCCCTGTGGTGTGTATATGGAATTAAATCATTAACTAATCCAGCTGTACTGTGAAAGTCCTCTTTGTTTTTTCTTAGTGGTGCATCCTTTAGAATTTATATGATAAATGGAAATTTATCTTTTTTCTTCAATGAAATTCTGCTTTTCATGATTACAGTGAAATATGCATGCTTACAAATCTTAATAAAACAGTGAGGGCAAAGAATCCTCTTTGTTCATATGTGGTTTTATCCTAGGGTTTCTAACTCCATTCTACAATACTTTTTTCCCTTTCTGAATTATGATTTTCACTAGAAATCATAATCAAAATAATTCCTGAGTGTGAGAAAAGTGACCCTTATTCTATCTATGAAAGTGTGGGATGAAGCAGGAAAATTCATGTTGCCATAAAGTTTCAAATTTAGATCAGGGGTCCTAGAAAACTTATCTGTAAAAAACACAGTGAAGAAGCCCATCAAAGACATCTTTTGTTTTTTAGAAACATTGAAAGGAGGGAGAAGTGTGAATGGTCCTAAAGCACAGTAATTGACACTCTTTCACTCGAGGAGGAAACAAATATGACAGAGACAGTGACGTTGATATGCCATTCTCTTAACCATTTGTCCAACTTTCTCCACCTCAAATAGAAAAAAAAATTGTCTCTAAACAGAATGAAGGCATAAAAATGGAAAAATGAGAGAAATGTGGAAATAGAATTTTACACTAAATATAGGTGATGAAGCCTTTATAGTAATTTTGCATCTCATTTCAGGATGAGGAACGGTTTGATGTATCACACAACGGATGACAAGTTTAACAGTTTGATGCACAAACACACAGAGGTTACAGTGATTTGCTCTACCAAGGATCACAGAGTGTTGAATCATAAGGGGTTTGCTTCTCCTTGTTTTTATTTTCAGTTGCTTTTACACAAAAATCTAAATGGTTTTTCAGTTCTCGCACAAGTGACTTGTGTATGTAGAAATGTTGGTCCCCAAAGTTTGCTTAAACTTGATCATGTTCTCTAATTACTACTCATCTAAAATACCAGCTGGTATTGTAAAATGGTGTAATTTGTTCTTTTTCTAACAACAACAAAAAACTTCTTTTTTTTTTCTTTTATTTTTTTCCTTTTCTTTTCCCCCTTTTTTATTTTTCTTTCTTTTCCCTCTTCTTTTACCTTTTTTTTCCCCTATAAAGATAATCTCTTTAGTTATCAATCACTAGTCCTTTCACTGCTACAGCCATCGATGGTGACCAGGAAACAGTTTACTGCAGCTTATTTCCCCTGAATTGTGAGTAAGGTGTGTAATACCTGGATGCAAAGTATTTTTAGAGAGCCAGTTAACAATTAAATACCTTTAACTGCTGACAGTAGCACGGTTCCCCCAAGAGATTTAGTGGAAATATTTACTTGTCTCTGACACTGATTAACATAAGAACTTCTAACTTCCTTAGAGCCTTTCCACAGCTCGCTTGTGACCACAATTTGAGAAACAGTTGAAACATTGCTCTCTAAAATTTTAGCTTTAGAAACATTTGTGTGGAAACTGTAAGTATGGAAGCACACATACTCGGTAAATGCATGCAAATCTACACGGACTGAGTAAAGGGAACTATTTTGGCTGGCAGAGCCGGATGGCTTGCAGAGATAAAGCTCTTTTTTTCCTAGGAGAACAGAGGCAGAATGAGTTAGGACTAAAAGATATCAGACTTCACACATAAAGCTGTATCTTGTAACAAAATGTCTTGACATTTTTAGAGTAGAGTTTCTGATCGGGAGGCACAGACTGGCAGTCAAGTGCGCACACCTCTCCAGATAAGGTGCAAAGCACCTTTAAGGCTGTGAGTTTTGTGCGGTGATGAGGTGCTAATTGCTTCTCAGTGAAGTGCAGATTGATCTGAGTCGGCTATCCTCCTTCAGTGGACTCTAACCTAATCTGAAGAGATTCAAGAGCTCAGAAAGAAATGAAAGCAGAGAAATGTGTATTAGAGTTTCATTAGTTTCTCTTTGCTAGTAGCTTTCCTTTATGATTTATGATTGGGGACAGCTGCAGAAGGATCTCCTTGGAGTATATCTGTGTGCTTTTCCACGTACTCCCTTAAAAAGATGTGATCCAGTTCTGTAGGAAGAAGGTACCTGTAAACAGAAGTTTAGTGAATTGCAGTTAAAGGCTGTGCAGGGGTTCCTTTCCATATAGTCCTAATGTGAAGAACATATTCTCGCCACTTTAGCTAAAGTTTGGAGGTGCAAAACCAATTGATTGTGACCCAGTCTACTAGTCTGTTTATTTGGAGCTAGTGCAAGCGTTGCTATGCTATACTGTGTGAGTCTTTTCATTGGAACAGCAGACAAATAGGCCAACTTTTTCTTTTCAGCCCTTTTTCATTTTACATTCTGAAATGATGTATCTTGAATTTTAAGCTTTATTCTTCAATAGATTCCTTTTAATCCCAGTGGACGTGGCCTGATTGGTCATTTTATGACAGTTTAGGGAATGTTTTATAGTATGACTACCAGTAATGTAAATAATATTTTTCTTTGCTAGCTACTAATACTATTGAACTTTTTTCCCTTTTACTTCTGTCTGTGCATCTCACAATGTCTTTGGTTCTGTTTATTAAAAAGTAGTATTTTGATAAAGATATTTCACAGTGAGAACTTTTATATCATGTTTGGGAGCATCATGGGTCTCCAGTATGTAACTGGATATATTACAGGAACAAGCCTCGCTGTGAAATTTTTACTCTTTCCTGGGCAATTGGGGAAATAGCACTAGAAATAATGTTTGTTTCAGGGCTGGATGCACTTTTTTCTTATAATGATTCTAGCACTCTGACCCTGATTGTGCACTGTCATTTCAGAAATGAAAAATAATGAAATCACAAAAGATGAGAAACTTAGTCCGTGTTATTTTAGCTGCATCGGTTCACCTGTCTCTAATGTAAATTTTTCAAATATGAACTACAATCAATTCTTGAAGAGAGCCAAAAAATTGATGATTATACAGGAAACAGTGCCATGAACTGTCAGGGAAGGGAGGAAAAAAACTGAACAAACCTCTCTGAGATAAAAAAAATAAAATCTACACCACCATTGAAACGTATTTCTTACAATAGTCAATGCTGACATTTAGAGCTTATGTTGCTCCTCAATGAATATCTTTCACATCATGCCTTGTGAAAAGCAGGTAATGCAGCATTTTATTAACTTCCTGTGACCCATTGTTGCTTGATTTCAGTGCCCAAAGGTGTAATGAAATATACACCAAGTGGACTAGAGAGGACAAAGCTTTGAAAGACAAATGAGAAAAGAAGAACTTATAACTGCAGTGGTATTAGAAGTCCTTTGCAGCAAAGGAGAAGTGAGAAAAAGACCTATGGGAGATGAAGATCTTAAAGAAATCCCTGATGTCAGAAAGAAAGAGCCCTGCAAAAGGCATGCAGACAGGATTGCTCCCTGCACTTCTGCATCAGCCATTCGCTTACTAGTTTATGACACTTGTTAGGCTACACCATGTGGTCATAATCTTAGCTGTTGTGGGGAGCAGTCCTCTCAAAAAGCTGAATTCAGAGCCTTTACAAGTCAATGCAAAGATTCCTTGCTCTTGATTAATGTTCATTTCTGTCTGAGTGTTCAGGCTGGATTTGGAAGACTTCAATTGTCTGATGAAGTTTAAGGACATCAAAATTTAGCATTGCTTCATCTAATGAACTGAATAAAAGGATAGAAAGAGTAGGGAAGACATGTTTTTTCCCCCCTAAACCTGGTACAGACTTCCCCACTGTAGCACGGGGCAAATCATTTAGCATATGTCAAGTGATAATTATGGTATTACTTTCTTGTCTAATGCACAGGGTTGTTATGAACATTAATCAAATAGTCTTTTTAAATGCTTTGGTGAAGTATAGCTCTTTATACAAGAAAATAATGTATTATTCATTACTCTTCTGCATTTGGCCATCTTGGTAGGTGTAAAAGCATCTGCCTTATGTCACAGATGGCCTCTGGTGACACAGAAAGGGACAGGCAAAGGAACAATTAGTCAAATCTCTTTTTTTTTTTTTAACTGACCGATGTTTCTTGTTCCAGATTCTTACACTGAGTTTTATACTGTGGTCTTGAGCAAAGTGCTTGTCATCTTTTCTTTCAAGGGATCCTCTAACTTCCATGTTTCTGTACCTGGTTCGGCTTCATGGCAGAGAAAAGTCAAACTCTCCCTCAACCCATCTCAGAGCCAGGTGATGCAATTTTATTTTGCCTTGAATTTTCAAACTTTCTGCTTGTATAATAAGTCCAAATGTTTTGGAGAAATGCAGGATTTTAAATATAACAGACATTTTTCAAAGTAGCTGATTTTCTGTTGAATACCTACACAAAGTTTGCTGGATCTTCAACGGCTCTGTCAGCAACCCTCAACTCCCTCTGAGAGCTGTTGAAAATCTGTCCACACCATTAAGGTACCTGAATTGGATCTCTAGTATCTTGAAATGCTAGAATTAAAGACTATAAGAAAGATGCATCATTCCTTACAGAGCACTGTGTTACTCCCTTGGTGTTTTGGAATAATAATGTTAATAGCTGCTGCAGAACGCAGCCATGTGAAAGCAGTGATTTCAGCATTAATTGTGGTTAAACAAAGAATTTTAGTGTAAACCATTGAGAGCTGTCTTCAGTAAATTACACTCAGGAGCTATATCTCTCTTTAGCTCTCCCTGGCTACTGGCAGCCAACTTACTTCCCATCTGCTGCTTTCCATGGATGAAGGCTGCTCTCAGTTTCTAGGAAGCTAAATAAGGCTTTTGGTGAAATTGTCTGTAAACTGCAGAAGACGTCTTCTTAAGTATTTGCACAGGGGAGCTGCTAAAACATGATCAAAGTTTGGTAAAGAATAGACAGAAAGTCCAGAGAGTTAGTATGTTCAGCCATCCTTAAATCTGAATATTTATGTTTAATGAATGAAGAAAAATAACTGTCCAAGATTCATAAGCACAGTAATTCAGTCATGCACACAGTCACTTGTTGGTGTGTGATAATAATCTGGCTTTCTAACTGTTCAGAGTTGCAATGAATTAAGAGGGAACTGAGGAACTGAAAAACACCATAGCCGTGCCAAACTGAGTTGGCAACCTGAGCATTTTCTTTCTTTCTTTCTTTCTTTCTTTCTTTCTTTCTTTCTTTCTTTCTTTCTTTCTTTCTTTCTTTCTTTCTTTCTTTCTTTCTTTCTTTCTTTCTTTCTTTCTTTCCTTCTTTCCTTCTTTCTTTCTTTCTTTCTTTCCTTCTTTCTTTCTTTCCTTCTTTCCTTCTTTCCTTCTTTCCTTCTTTCCTTCTTTCCTTCTTTCCTTCTTTCCTTCTTTCCTTCCTTCTTTCCTTCCTTCCTTCTTTCCTTCTTTCTTTCCTTCCTTCCTTCCTTCCTTCCTTCCTTCCTTCCTTCCTTCTTCCCTTCTTCCCTTCTTCCCTTCTTTCTTTCCTCTGTCACTTCTGACAGCCATATTTCTTTTTAACACAGTTCTGATATTTCTCAATAATTGCCTGTCCTGGTTTCACATGGGAAAGAGTTCATTTTCTTTCTAGTGTTTACTGTGAAAGGAATGTCAATAATGCATATATTTCATGGACTCTTTTCAGCTTCCCATAGAAGCCGAGGAACACAGACAGAACAATGGAATGGCCAATGGAATATTCTGTACCATAGATATCATTCTCAGTATATAAATGAGGGTTGGTTGAGGGAGGGGAATCGACAATCACTGTTTGGGAAGATACCAATGCACCAGGTGGTGAGTGTGACTTATGTCGTCACCATCATCATCATCATCATCATCATCATCATTACTAATACTAATACTGATGCTNACTGTGAAAGGAATGTCAATAATGCATATATTTCATGGACTCTTTTCAGCTTCCCATAGAAGCTGAGGAACACAGACAGAACAATGGAATGGCCAATGGAATATTCTGTACCATAGATATCATTCTCAGTATATAAATGAGGGTTGGTTGAGGGAGGGGAATCGACAATCACTGTTTGGGAAGATACCAATGCACCAGGTGGTGGGTGTGACTTATGTCGTCACCATCATCATCATCATCATCATCATCATCATTACTAATACTAATACTGATGCTGATACTGATACAGATAGTGATAACTGATACTGACACTGATACTAATGCTAATTTCCTTCTCTGTATTGTTCTTTTAAACTGTCTTTATCTCAGACCATGAGTGGGGTTTTTTTTTCCTTTTGGTTTCCTCTCCTTTTGGCCCTCTTCTCCTTACCCTTTTTGGGGGTAAGGGGAAGAACTGCACAAGCAGCTGTGTAGTCCTAGGTGCTGGCTGGGTTAAACCACAACACAGACCCACATACTGGCAACATGATAAGGAAGAACCTTCTTTGGAGAAACACTGGACACCTCAGACTTTGCTTAGCGATGCAGAACTGAGGAACTCTTAATAGATGTCAGGCTGAATCCAACAGCAGTGGAATCTGCTTCCCAGGTCAAAAAGTCCCTAGTTGTACAGACTCATCTGAATGTGAATTTTATGTGATTTTGATGGAAGGAAATTGAATAAAGTTAATCAAATAATACACATCTGATAATCATCTGTTATCAGGTATTCCCCCTCCAAATTTTTGTAAATTATTATGAACCATGAAGAAATATGAGATCCACAGAAAATTATGAAATGAGTTCATATTGATTTAAAAGTATTCAAATTGTTTCCTAATTTCCAGCTTTAATGTAAACTCAAATGTTACCTGAGGTATATTTAAGACTGGGTGCTTACCTCAGGAAAAATTTTAATTATTTTTTAACTAAATTGTCTGGTGTTTAAAAAATTTCAACAGAGTGAACCCCCTGGAAATACATGGCAATTTAAACCAAAATTCATGCTAATTTGGAGAAATGCGCTTACACATATTTCATTCTCTATGTTTCTTTCTATTTCTAGAGGCCGTGTTCCTTTGTAAATATGTTTGAAGGAAATGAGAAGTTAAGTTTTGCCTTAGAAGAAACAAATGTGTAAGTCCACAGATGAATATGTGAAAATTGTTGGGATTTTTTCATGTGTGACCAAGAAATTCTTTTTTCAGGACTATACATGGAAACAGCAGACTTTCAAGTATGCCAAATGACTACTCTTGGGAATTATTCTTCTCCTGCTGAACAAGATGGGGAGCTTTCCTTCCACAGACTCTGTTAGATGTGAAAATTACTGAATTACATGCATATGTTGACAGAACTGCAGTAAAAGTCAGGGCTTGACAAATTAGCTTCCCATCCTTAGCCATTTCAGCATGTGCATAGCTTTGCTCACAAGAGAAATTCCATTCAGTGTTATAAAACATTTGCATCCCCAGGACTTCATTGGGTATTTGTTTGTATTTCCTGCATGAAGAGACACTGTCAGCTACTTCACATTTGCCCTAAAACCTCCCGTGAAAATTTATTCTCTTTGAAGGTCGCTAGCAGAACGTGTATGAAATTCTGGACTCTCAACAATAAACACCGTAAATACCCACAAAATGATTTATGCCATCTTATGTTCCCATGGCATAGACCAATAAGCTACATAAAAGCACACAAAAATGATTTATGTCTCTTAAATTCTTCCTGGTAAGAGAATAAGAAGAAAAAATGGAAAACTCAGGCACTTCCCCTTGAGTATAAATGTTTGCTAGAGCAGAAAGGAACATGGTGAACTCTGAAAATGTTTCTGTTTTAAATTGGTGAAAGAATTTCTTTTTCACTTTGTTAGAGACACACGCTTTTCTAAGTATAGGTCTTTAAGTTACTCCTGGTAAACAAGCTGTTACCTCCATAGCTATCACAAACATCAGTGAAAGTTTGCAGGTAGAAGAACGTAAATGTATATCAACCATTCACAGGAATCCCAGTTTCCTCCTCAGCTTCATCTAAACACAGCAATAACCTTTCTTCAAGAAATGTTTGTTCAGTCTTACATTTCTGAAATAGTCTCCAAGGTACTCACAATTTAGAACTGGGTATAGCAAATTTGGGAATCTGTCCAGCATTTCATTATGTTGTAATCTAGAGTGACATTAGAATACATTAGTCAAAAATAAATCTAAGAATATAGCTCAGAATTTAAATGCAGTCCTTTAGGACCTGAAACAATACTTTAAATTATCCTTTTTTAGGTGTTTTATTAGCTTGTGAATATTTCTACCATTCATTGGGTAATCTTTCTGCTTGCTGCTAACATTTTTTTTACATAGTTTTCTTTTTTCTTTTTTTTTTTTAATTAGAGGTTTTATTACTTTCACATTTTTCCATTTCCAGAAGGTTACTAGCAAGGTGTCCCATTTTAAATCCTTGTGTCTGTTCATAAAGACCATCTAGCCTGTCATTTATCAAAACGGTGGCCTCTCATAAACAGCACGTCATCTATTTTGATAATTCAAAAGTAGGTCCTTTGCAATATAGGCAATAACGGTCCTGAATTGGAGTCCAGTTTTTACCTTTGTATCCTACTCCATACTCCATTCAAATGAAAGTCAAAGCATTGACATGGAGCAATGTCAGGTCCTCACATCTCATGGGACCTTACTGAAACTTGTAGTCTGAATGAGGGTATGAAATAAACCTCTTTAGGGTTTCAGTATTACACTAAAGATATAGAAGTAGATGAGAATCAAGCTGTGCATCTAAGTTTACCTGAACTTAGAAGTAAGTCTCATCTAGGATGAGATACTCTCTACATCTTTGTCATTCATTTTTTTCCTCTAACACTTGCTCATTCCAAAATGTGGTACAGTGATTATTCTAGAAGTTTTGTATCTGCATCCAAGTCTCAGCTCTGTAATTCAGGCTCATTCTCAGAATTAATGTTTTTAAAAAATATCTTTACCTCTCATTTGAGGAAATTCAAGTATATTTTCAGAGACAGCTGAAAACTCATGCAAGCTTCTCAATGATCAGAGATCAAAGAGTCAATCTTAAAGGTCATCACTTCTTACCTGGATATTTAGACTCCTATATAAGGTTATTGATTTCAGTAGGGCTATGTAAATGAGTACCAAATGTAGATCTGGCATTCACTCTTCCCTTTAATCAGTATTTCTAGGAGATGATCTGTTAACAGAATATTATTAAACATTAGTCTTTTCAAGTACTCATTACCTTTCTACCAGAAAGAGAACTTATCATTGCACAATGAATAATACACCTGCTTTTAGCAGTAATTGCTTTGGTGCTATGTGCATATGAGAATGAGGTGTACCAGCCTGCCAGAATATAAATGGAGTGAGATGCATGGGACACCTGCTATATTGTGGAGATGTAATTAATAACCAGCAAACTATTGCTGAGCATTAGGTTGGGCAAGGTGAGCACTAAACCAGGTCTGTGACTGATAGCAGACAACCACCGAAGCAAATTCTTAGCAAGACTGCCATTGAAAATGTATGCGAAATGGAAATAGTCTGCATTGTTTAATTAACCTAATTTTTGCAGGTTATAAATGACCTAAAATTAGTTTACACACTTTAGAAAAACTAAAAATGCAAGGCATCCTAACAGCAAGTGAAATTTGCAAAATATCACCATCGATCTGACTGAATGTATATCATTGGCTAATGATATAATCCTGATTTTTTTTTTTCTTTCTTTCCCTAGGAGTGTTCTACAAGGTACTAGTAACTACTTTAGGCAGGTTGTAGAAAAAGATGGATGAATTGCCAGATTTAGTTTGGAAAATCCTATATAGCAATCAGTCCTTCTTCCTTCTCAACACCAACTGCTTTCCTTTCTAGTTTAGTTATTGAAGAAAAAAGGTCTGTTTACATTTTGAAACTGTAAATCATACAATTTCTATCTAAATTATTTTTTAAATTATTAAAATACTGAATTGTTAAGTTTTCCAAGCAGGTGTGAACTACTTCAGTAACTACTCACATAGGCAGCATTCAGCTACTACATGTACTTTCAGTATGTGTTATATGTTAAATCTATATCAGTGAGTTTATATTGTTTTCTATTATCATATCTGTGCAAATGTGTTTCAACAGATTTTATCTTAAAACTGTTCTGTTTTGCCTAACTGCAAGAAAAAAATTCTAATTCCACTATCAAAATGAAAGTTGATTTATTAATTTTTTCAGTATTAGAAATTAAGTAGTCTCATCCTATACTGTACAAAATGTTTCATAAGTAGTTGATAGAGAAATAGATTAGGCTATCCAATAGGTTAGACATTCTCAGACATGCTGATTAGATGTATTAGTATTGAAACGCAGAAACTATACAAGAATATAGTGAATGGAAATAATTCTCATAAAACATGTAACCACTACCTGAAATTAATGGCCACAGACTATAGTACAGGGTTACAAATTATAACTAAAAAAGACCAGTTACATTTAGAATATGTCATCACACGTTTTTCAATAACAAGGAGCTCTGTAAAGGAACTGAAGCTTCAAGTTTTAGAGTATAGATCTTTGTCTGACTTTGGTGACTAGGAAGGATCGTGTTGCTGAGCTGTTGCAGATTACTTCCTGTGAAATAGCCAGTGCTCATTTTCAAGTGCAGTTCCTGTACAAAACAAATCATTAGCTGACAAGAAACACAATACCCTTGGTCTTAAAAACGCAGAAATGGGAGGGAAATTTGGAGTTTCTGAGTCCAGTCTCCTTAGGTTTTTTTTGGCAACCGTGAATATGATTTCATTATTTAGATTCAGTGAACTTTCCCATCCCCTTGTATTTAAATCTTGAATACATCTTGACATCTGATCAAGATAAACATATGCACCAGTAAGAGGAGGAGCATGTAGGGTTACACTGGGGGTCAGCTAGAGCTATATTCATTATAAACCTCAGCCAGCCAGTTGTTTGATAGCTGATAGCAATTAGAAAGTACTACCAGAAAAAAATTCCTATAATTACCTTCTGTTTCACACACATTGTTTACACTCACACATTGCTAACTGAGCAGCTCTCAAACATAGCACAATTGGCTGTTGTGAGACATCACAGTCCGTTCCTTCTTGATGAGGGATTTTCCTCTACACCTCAACCTGCCAAAGCTGAATGCTTTGCACGTGTTACATCAACAGTGTTATATATCCAATTGTCCTTTCTGTATACTCTGTATCCTCTGGCTTTTTCACAAGCAAATTGAATGTGAAATGCATGGGTTTATTCCAATAATGGCTATGCAGTGGCTGAAGTTAGAAGAGGCAGTTTTAGACTGCCTAACAGCTTGATGCCACACTGATATCCCACCATTGCCTCTTCTCTCCCAGTTATATCCTCCACCACTGTCTTCCCATTGGCTTAACCACATAAACACACTAGCCTAGAAAAAAATACATAAGTTGTTTTTAAAGTTCCAAGGGGTTGAGAGATTTTATCAGCCTGCAGAGGGGTGTGATGAATGGTGACACCTGAATTTGTACAGAAAACCGTGTTGAAATTGCTGGCCAAGAGGTGGAGGAAGTCTAAAGAAAATCTGGGGAACTGTTCCTGAATTATTAAATTATCTCAGCAGCTTCCCACAATTTCACCCTGAGAGTAAGCAACCTCAAATGTCTGTTGTGTTATGTGACATAGAAAAAAATATTCAGGGAGGTTTGGGTGAGAGTACTTGCTACCCTTTGACTATATACATAATGGAGCTGAAAACCACCATCAGTCTCAAAATGGTGAACATAACTGCATGTAGCCAAGAAATATTGTAGCACTTGTTGGTCTACCTAGTTAAACAAATCACATCAGAAGAGTATTTTTCCTCTGTTACACAGAAAAAGGAATATATACTTAAAAATAATATCCAGCCTTCACAGGATTTTTCTTTTTTAAATTGAAATTTTGGAAATTTACATAAAATGCACAAAGTTTTTATACAAATTTAAATATATTTCCTCACTAATTTCCTCTCATCTACTTTTCTTCACTATTAAGAGGATACTTCAAGGCTGAAATTAAATTCGTTTTGATTTAATATCTTAGAAAAGGGTTATTTCCTGTTTTGCTAAAATTTTAAATTTGGAGCCCATGACATTAAGCAGTTGTGTAGACAATGCATAGAGCAAGCAGTTTACTCAGTTGGAGGAGTTCCTTTTCCTCTTCTTTTATGTCCCTTTCTTTCCATTGTCTGTAGTGGGATTCTAGATTCCTCTCTTGGGTACTTCACTAACATGCTGAACATTAGGTGAGATAGAGGTAGACCTTTGTATTCAACCTGTGCTTTGACTACCAATTAAGATTATTAAGATTACATCTTTGAGATAAACCTGTCACTTTTCCCTTGATTACATCCTCCAGCAATCATTTAAAACAGTTTTATTAAAGCTGTGTTCACACATACAAATGGCCATGGATAAATTGGCTTGAACACACTACAGTATAACTTTTATAATCCTGCTGTTACAGAGTGTAGAAGAGCTATTAAACTCTGTTGTGGACTGAAATGTTCATCTTGCCTTGAAAGGGAATTTATTTAGTTTTACAATGCAAGTAAAATGCAGGGTTTGGGAACAAAAGATAGAAAAGCCCACAAAAAAACCCCAAACAAACCAAACCCAGCTTCCTGGGCATATAAAAAAGAGTTCAGAAGATCTAAAACATTTAAATCTTCCAGTATGCTGACAGAGCCTGGATATAACCTTGGCAAACAGCAGGAGACAAAAGCAGACATCCAGTTGTTAACTAGGAACACGGGTACTTTCTGAGATTTGCTAAAACCTTGCATAGTTCTTCTACCTTCTGCCTGGTCCTTTGAGTAGAATCAGGCCTCGAGCTATGTCCCTATGGTCACCAAACAGATGGGAAGTTAGGGAGCTCAAAAAGGAAGTCACAGCAGGCAACCACCATATGGTAAACAAAAAGAAGTACTGAAAACAGGGGTATGCATTAAATTCCAACTTCTGTCCCAGATTTGGGGACTTCTCAGTGTTCATGACCGTGCATACTCTTTGGAATTAATTTACTGAACCATTTCAAAACATATAGGTAAATAAAATGAGGAAATGTGGAATAAAGCAACATTGGCATATGATGTTGCCTTCCTCTCCATTTTATGCAAGAGTGCAGTACAAATCCTCTGTCCAACCTGAAGGACTTCCAGTACATTTCTTCAAGCAATGAACTCTTGTAAACAGCTGAATTAAGCTGTTCTCCTTGGCACAAAATAGATTAATATTCATTAAGGCCAAAAGAGCAGGACTCTGCCATGCACTCAGTCTGGGCACTGCCTTAGCTCCTGGAGACAACAATTGTATGAATGGTTGGTGTGTCATTATTAAGTAAATGCCTCAGTTCTTGAGCTAGTCAACGTTGCTCATGTTTGCCTGATCCCTTTGATCCTGTTAATATTTAAGTCTTCCATAAAATATTGCGACACTACCACACTATCCCCTTGATTTTTTTTCCTAAGTAGCCCACAGACTTCTGGCTAGGCCATTCTCCTGAGCTGTTAGGCTCTTGCATCTCCTAGGTATCTGCTTTCTACCATCAAACACTTTATAGTTAGTATAAGGTTACTATATCAGCTACCCAGAAAATTGCATTTTCTACTATCTTTGGGCTGATGAAATTCAAATTCTGTATTTCCCTCCTAAAAATGTCCTAACCACAAACCTATAAGCTAAATTAGTGCAAGAATGTTTCTTGCTTCCACTGATGAAGTTTGTCACTGTACTGAAAGAAGCAGTGCATTGCATTGTGCTGAAAAAGCACAGGATAAGAAAAGGATCCTTTATTTCGTTTTGGACACAAAATCAGGAGCAGTTTGGTACTCAGCACCGAGGTTTTCATTTCAGCTTATCACTGAGTATAGCTTAAATAGAAGAAAGTAATCATTTACTATTCAGATATTATGACTGCTCATCATGAAAAACTCTTATGGTGTTACTGTTTTTGTGATGAATGTAACCATGGAAATCTGAAAGTAACTTAGCATTCAGAAATGTCCAGTTATTTCTTTTTCATGATGAAGTTTTTTTACTTTAGAAATGCAGACGACAAAAAAGAAAGCTGAAAGGTAAGGACAAATCTGGACGAGAAAAAAGATGAGCAGAAGCTAGTTAAGAAGAAATTATAATAATTGCATTGAACAAAATTTAATTAAGAAAGCAAGTAAAGATGCTGTTCACTGATTCATGTGATGATAATGTAATAACAATCTACTTGTGATATGTAGCGTTGTTACTTTATGAAATCTGAATGAAGTTCACAGAAGCTGTTTAAGTCAGTGCAATATTAGCTGAGTCCACTATTTAATTAATTGTTTCATAATAAATGGGCCCCTTGTTTACAGTAATATTTTAATTCTAATTTATCTTCACAATCTAAAAAAATGTTTAACTGCTTTAATGATATCAGCTGTCTCAGCCTTTATTGCAACACTGGACATAATTACCCTCTTTTAAGGTAATTTATAGACCTCATTAACACTCTTGCCTCTCTGCTGTGATTAAAAATCTCCTAAGAATTGAAATCTCTCTGAACAGTAAGAGAATCATTGTGATTTATTGTTCACCGTTGCTGAAATGAGCACAAAGCTGATTTATTATGGCTGAACCCTGCTGAGGTGACTAGAATTGGAGTGGGGAAGGGGAAGGCAGGAGCTCTTGGTGAAGCAGTTTACTCCTCTCTGTCACAGAGTTGCAGTTTAATATGGGTCCTGTCATTTGCTTCCACAGGAGCATGAAGAAGTCTTCGGTGAATAAAACCTACAGCAATAACTAGCCTGAAAAATCTCACCTTTGCCAAATAGAAAGCAATTATATCCCTTTATTGGAAGCAAACCCCCCAGACAAACTTAGCTTAGAGGTCTCAACAAGGTGATGTTAGTATAGTTTTTACACACAAGATGTTAGCAGTCATAGGAAATGTTGGACTTACTGGTTGAATGGAAAAAGTTGTTTACATTCCATTTACGTTTTGCTTTTTTGTAGAAAGGAATTTAGAAATTTAATTTATTAAAAAATGCAAATAAAGCACTACAAAGAAACTGACTGAATAGGTCAAATATCCACAGCCTTGTAAAATCTAGGGCCATCTTTAGCTTAGCCTCTGAGTGACTATGTAATTCTGACCATTTTACAGAATGATCTATTCCCAAACACAAATAAAGCTGAGGAAGTTACTATTGATCCACTGACATTTCCACACCTGAGGAAACTCCTGTCCTGGCTGGTCAGTATAGATGAGGTTTATGAAGTAAACAGCAGAGCAGGGCCACCAGCTTACTCCGCTGATGGATGGAGATGGCACATACTCTGCTTGGAGCCAGTAGAGAGATTTCTTCCACAAAATGCAGAGCATCCAGACTAAGAGAAATAGAGCCACTGTTTAGCATAGAGTCTTTTCACAGACGTGAGTGCTGCAAATCTGCTGTTGTATGCAAAATATACGCATCACATTCCCTGAAAGAACTTGGGCATTCTGCTCTTCATGGCCATGCAAAATGCACACGGTTTTAGGAGAAGCTGTTACCTTTCTGCGTTCCTGAAAATGTCTTCTCTTATTCCATTGCTCTCAACTGAATAAAGGCAGATTATTTCTGCCTAGAAACTGTGTTGTTCCTAGAAAGGTAGGAACCTCTGATTCTCCCCTGTCATGGCAGTCATGGTGAGGAGATCTCATAGCCCTTTGGAAAATGCAGGCAAGCACTGAGTGGCAGTACCTTGTTTGCCATGGGGCATTCACTGCTCTACACACTTCACAGAATTTAGCTCTACATAATAATGAACTCAAAGACTAATTGCTTATAAATAACTTCAATTGAATCTTTAGCAGTTCAGACAAATAAATGCTATTCAGCCGTAATTTTTAATATGATATTGTATTGATCTTCTTTATGAAAAAGAAGTGTTTGATGTAGTTCTCTGGAGCTATTTATGAGACTAAACTAATCATTTAAAAATTGTTTTTGAGCACATGGTTGTCTGGTTTTCCTCACTCTTACTATGAATATGGATATATTTACTCTGCAAAGCAATATACATTGCAAATGAATTATCCAATGGAAAACAGAATTCCAAAGAGGGTAAAAATTAAGATTTTATGATTGCTGATGAAGCACTAATTTGTTGTTGTTGATTAAACTGTCAGCCAATTTATAGTGAGTTCCTATTTTTATGGGACTGATAATTTTAATGCAATGTACATACTGATATGGTACAGCATTGCATATCTGTGGATTGCATATATATTTCTGAATAAAACAAGCTTCCAAGTAAGAGAAAATGTAGTTCCATTCCACTAAAACTGTACCAACCCAGTTATACTAATTTGGTATTATTTTAATAGGATTATAAGTTTAGATGTGTTCCAGGAGTGTACAAGGAGTAATTCTTCTTGATTTGTACTTAATAGAAACTATATTCATGTAACAATCTTTCATCACAAAGTTGAAGAAATATAGGAAGAGTAAGCATCAAAACCAACACTGACTTGATCAAATTTACAGATACTGCAACGTAAGTGGTATATGCACCATGCACAGTGGGGGGAAAAAAGTGTAGATCTACACACTTAGTTAAAAAAAAAAAAAACCAAACAAAAGGAAAACAGTCCTTCACACAAACTGTGTAACTGTGCTAATGGAATTCCAGAATACTATTTGAATGACCTTACTACTTACTGTTTTAACAGTGCAGTCTATATACAGTAAGATGCTATATGCATACTTAAATACTATAAGCATATATGCTGCAAATCTGTATACACTGAGTCTACAGACATGTTCTTAATATCATCGGTTTACAGTAAGCCTCAGGTTTTAGATTATCATTTTTGAAGAAAATATATATCATACATTGCAAAATGTAGTTTACTTCTCTGTACTTTTAAGGCAAGAATAATAACTGCGGGTGTTTTGTACTTTCATCCTTTAATAGTCACCCTTAGTCTGTAAGATTTTCAGATCAGTGAAGCCTTTTGGAGGACAGAGAGTTTAAACTTAACAGTTGCTAGTGACTGAAAAGAGTTTTATGAAAAATTCAGTCGAGTTGTTAAGTATTGACTTTTGCTGTGATACAAAATGTTATTATTTATTGAGTCTCCTTTTCCCGCTAAACTTTTCACCTTATTTTCCTGTATTTGGAAGTTTCTCTTTACACCTCAAGTACATGTATCATTCTGCGAATACGATTTTCCCTTAAAATAATTTTTTGAGGGTGATAATATACGCACATAAACTCAGAGGTCTAGGTTTGTCCATGCAAGCACGCCATTTATTAATAATACCAGATGGGTGAGATTACAGTGTAATTTTCAGTGAAAAGATTACAGTCAGCAGAGGATTTGTGGGACTAGGTAGAGGGACAGCAGCAGAGGCTTAGCTCTCCTCAGGAGTATGGCAGGAGAATATCCCAGCTGGCAATGGTGTACATAGTGAATTTTATAAAGCTTTTACCTCAGGAACTAGTGAAGGAGAATGTGGGAAAAGAATTGGAAGCCAGGTGTAGGCCTACTTAAAATGACCTCTGGTATGTAATGGCAGTAATTTTATAAATTCCAAATCTGGCCTGGTAAGGGGTATGAACCACATGAATGAACCGTGCAACATAACTGGATTCATATATAAACCAGCTCCAGAAGAGGTATTCACCCACAATCCTAATTATAACAACAGATTTTTTTTTGCTTATGCATGATTGGCATTTATTCTGCATGAAATTTTATCATTTACTGGGGTAATTTCTGTTACATTTTGACATATATTTTCTATTTCATCAGCATGAAACTCTTTTAACACCATGAAAAATGTTTCATTTACATGTTATTAAAAGTATAGTGTTTGTTGAATGATTAAATACTTGCTTTGTGACATCTTTTCACTTTTGCTATAGATATAATATCAATCTATGGCTATACCTATATAATTTGTGACATTAGAGAGAACAGTTTAATGCGTATGGATTTTTTTTAAAATGAAATCAATATGCTTAAAGTAAAAAGAGGAAAAAAGTTATGAATTACTTGAACCAAGATGGTTTGGGGCACCAGTAAGGACTCTGTGGGAGAAGACTGTAATAGCTATTCTAATCATTATGACCTAATCTTTCCAAAAGATGAAGTACTCGATACACTGATTACACTGTTTCTCTTAGTGGAAATCTAATTAATTGTTTTGTTTACAACAATACTTATGCAATGCATAAATCGAGTGTTACAGCTGTATTCTGCTCTGAAGAGTTTGTAGTCTGAAGAGGGTAACTCCCGGGGATAGAAAGCACTGATATTCTCCTATTAGAAGGAGGAACTGAAATACTGTTTCCTTGATATAGCTAAGGTCAGCAATGTCAGTATATCAGAAACCAAAATGTGTTTTCCCAAATTCTCTTTCAGATGCTCTAAGCACAGAAAATACCTTTATTCTTTCTTCACAGTCCGAACTATCAAGTTCAAGTTTAGGATTCTTCTCTTCAACCACTAAATCCTAATTCCTTTCTTAAACCCCTAAGGATAAATGGTGTTGCTGAGTAGTTCCTATTTCTTCTGAAGTTAATAGGAATAACAACACTCAGTCCAACAGAAAACTCTTGAAGTGTAAAATTCTCAATCTAATTTCAAAAGACCTTTGGAAGGTACAAGTAGTCTAGAAAAAATGCCACACCTTTGGATAATTATTCAAGTTCTGCCTGCTACCTGATGAAGTCCTCAATGCAATGTCCAGAATGTGATTTACTGGAAACACAAGTCATTTAGAAAAGGAGATAAAACAGAGACAGATAATTAAAGGTTTTTGCAACACTTGTACAAAGACTACTTTTGTTGGCATCACCATATTTTCTCTAGGTTTAGATGAAACTAAGAAAATCAAACTATTCCAATATAACTGATATCTATCTGAACTCTTCTCTTTATCCTAATTCTGCTATTGGGCTCATATTCTCTAGTTTATCTTAACACATTCAACACTGTCATCAGCTTCAATTTATAAGTTCTTTAAAGGTCATTTTAAACCAACAGAAAAGAAATGGTAAAAAATGGAAGAAAAACATGACTTTGAACTTCTTTAAAATACTTAGCTTTAGCAGACAGAACATGTCAAGCCGTGGTCAGAAGGCAGTTTCCAAGGGGAATACTTTTATAAAAAGTATACACTCTTCATTGCTGTTGGCTTTGTCAGACTACTACAAACTACCTCAGTTTAACTCGGGAACATTTTATTCTCTAAACATATTGTAGTATTGTAAACTTCACCTAATACTTCAAATCTATGTTTAACTTATCTTCTAAGTAGCCAGACTGACAGCAAATAAATAGGTGTTAAGATTTGCATAAATGTTTCCAGCACTGGGGACAGGGAAAGAAAAGGAGCAGAGGCAACAGAGTGCGTTGTCTCCCAAGGAGAATAGTGCTTGCTGATAACTATTTTCCTGTCTAGACTCTAGACTGCTAGGTTGCTTTTCAATCTTTTTCTTTTTTTTTTTTTTTTTAAGCATATTTTTAATTGCAGAGTTTGCTTTATCTAGATTTACATTGGCAAAAGAACTGAATACAGTAGCACACAAAATACTGTTCTGATGAAAGACATTTTTTGTGTCAAATCAGCATCTGAGCATAAAGTAGCCTTCCATTACAAGTTCTAGTGCACTTTTGAATAAGAATGAACTCGTACAACCTGCATACTTCCAAACGGAGAGCTACATATAGCAAAAAATGAAAGAGTGATTTAATTAGAGAAATGGTAAATGAAGAGCCTTATTCTGCCCATTTTCATAAGTATGTAGTCTTACAACTACCTTTCCCAGCTTTCAGAGTGGGTGTTTTTCATTTGCAACACGATGAGCACTTTCTAACTGCTGTATGTTCCTGCCAGAAGCAGTGCAGATGACATAAGTAGCAGTTTACATAGGAAGAACAGCTTTAGAAACTGTCGCCATTCTCTTGTCTCTTTGCTTATTGTTTTTGCAGCCTTTGTACAAGCTCTTGGCTTGAAGCCTACATTTTAACTGCATTGACAAGCTTGGGGATCTTTTTATTTTTTCTGCTCCAGCAGAAAAAGAAGTGAAAGTGCTGATTTTTTCAAAACAGAAATCACTCTTTGAATTGGCACATCTCAAGTAGGAGAAAAAATATCTGATGAAGAAACAAAGTAGGAGAGGTGGAAAGAAATTAACCTGTATATCTTGAACCTAAACATTAGTCTTTTTCATCTCATTTAATAGGAATACTCCAAGGACTGGCTTTCCCTGTTTGCTTTGGAGAAACAGTGTAGATACCAAAAAGATAAAGGCTCACAAGGTAAACATACATGGAGAAAAGGTAATCCTTCAAACCATAGGGCCTCTTGGAACTGGGAAATCTAAGGAACAGATAAAGATCTTCTGGTTTAGGAAGTATTTTACGTAGTAATCTTAATTTCTCTATAACTCAGTTTTCTGGCTTTCTCCCTTTTTTAAAATGCCTATTTAGGCTTATAAATTCTAATATATTCATATAGCATGCAACCCTGTGAGGCCCTGGCTGTGTGTTTCCATTTTAGTCATTTGTGTAAAAAATTTTTAAAAAATAACAGCTAGGTATGTAGAGATGTTGAATTGCTGAAGATAGAAAATACTTTGGGAAGCAGGAAAAAGTATTAAATCCCAGAAGTGGGATTCTAAATCTTGATTCTGTAAGCTATGAACAGTACAGAAGATACAAGGAAAGACAATGGCCTCCTTGGAAATTATTTAATAAACTAATTATTTCTTATAAACTTGCACGCTGAACTGACTCCAGATAACTGTTTTATCTTCATTTTTTTTTTCCAGATTTAAGAACTATTTTGTAGAAACATAAAGAAAAAAAAAATCCAAACCAAAACTAAAAACCTTACCGAGAACATACCAGAATACCATTCCAAATTTTGAAAAATTGCTTGCATCTACCAATAAAATTTAAGTCTACAATCTGAACATTTTTTAACGCAATCAATGAAGGTTGTGGGTCCTTAGACATTTTTCAGGGTATATGGCAAATGTTCCTTAGTTTTTTGAGTGGTAAGATATCAAGGGAACATTGCTGACCTCAGCTCAGATAATTATCGTGGCTTCCTCTGCAATGTAGGTGGAAAAGCATTTTTCTAGTCACAGCAGCCAGCTGTACCATTCTCAGTTTCCGAACATTCTGCAAGTATAGGAAACGTCTGCCTGCTTCAGAATGAAATTTTCACTGTTTCATTATGCAGACTTTTATTTGCTTGTAGGCAACGTACACACGGTTACACAGACTTACATGCAAAATGTGTTCTTTTTGTCAGTGAGTGGATAGTAAATTGTGGTGCCATCAGTGTTACTGAATAGTTCATTCAATTTCATTCCTACTCTACCTTTCAAATTCATTGCCAGGTATACTTAGGAGTGTGTCCTTTTCCATGCAATGTTTTATAGCTGTCATGAACTTATTCTGACTTTTCTACACTATTGAGAGAATTAATTGGAACATTTATGGATCTCTGATGAGGCTCAGCCACTTCTGAGTGATGTGTGGAGAGGAAAGCACAATAAATTCTCATTATAGAAAAATGCCCTATAATACACTGGAGCAAAAATAAACTGGAACATAGTTCTACAACAGAAATTGACAGTCTCTATTGGTTTCAACGAGCTTTGAATCAGACGCAGAGATAAAATCTACAACATAATTGCAAGTGGAGTTAGGACTTCATCAAATGTGCCGCTGCTATTGCTGTGAGTTGTGAGCACACCCTGATATAGTATAA
The DNA here is from genome assembly GCA_013398295.1 of Chionis minor. Classification (NCBI taxonomy): domain Eukaryota; kingdom Metazoa; phylum Chordata; class Aves; order Charadriiformes; family Chionidae; genus Chionis; species Chionis minor. The sequence continues at coordinate 373,531 of VZSF01000011.1, read as the reverse complement.
CTATGGTAAGCAGTGAAAAAGAAGAAAACTTAAGGTGGGAAGAAATCTAACGTGGGAAGAAAATTAGAATCAGTAACAAAATGCCATGAGGGTTTCCTGCTGCTAACTTTGAGCCTTGAAAGAGAAGGGATACAAATTGTTTTGTGAGATGACAGGACTGATAATATATGAAATATCTAAGCTCTTATTTGCCACTTACATGCTGAAAGATGGGAACATTTGCTAATACAAGTAGTGAAGGCACAGGTATGAAACTGCTTCAAACGGCTTAAAAATAGATGCAGCCTAGTTAGTTTCTTTGCTGTAAAAAATTAAAAGGCTATTAAGAATCAATCAATTATTTTTATCAAGCATTGGAACAGGCTGCCCAGGGAGGTGGTGGAATCGCCATCCCTGGAGGTATTTAAAAGACTGGTGGACATGGTGCTGAGGGACATGGTTTAGGGGTGGTTTCTTGGCATAGGTTTATGGTTGGACTCGATGATCTTGAAGGTTTCTTCCAATCCAAGTGATTCTATGATTCTATGATTAGATAACTCTTTGAAGACTGAAATTTATGAGAGTTCCATGAACAAGAAAAAAACAAGGGTCAGGGACACCCAAAGTAAATTGCAAACTAGGGAAAACTGCTGAAAGTGCTGCTCATGAAAGTGTTCTTCATGGTGGAAGAACATCAAAGGTGCCAATAAAGGGCCGTCTGAGGTGAGTCAAGGATGGTGCTCTGGAAGGGAGGTGGCCATCATGTGGTAGGGATGACTAAAGTGAGATCAAGCTGCCAGATAAAGCCTATGTCTCATGGGTAAAACCACAAGATTTTGTGACAATTTTTAGAAAATAGTATTCCAAAATTTGGCAAAAGAACCAGAAGTCCTTGCAGAACAAATGGACTTTTAGGCTTGTGCAGCTGCCACTTAAGAAACAATAATAAGTAAACCTCAGCAGGCAGAGAAACGAGGTGTGGTTGCCAAGCTGAACTGCAGGAGGTTGAGCCAGATGGTAGAATTGCAGCTGATTTCTAAGCTAGTTTTGTTCATCTTACCTCTTTAATTTTCACTTCCTGAGCTCAGCAGATACTAGTAATTTCTTCTTCACTAGCATTACTCCATGTGTGGTCATTGCTCTGTAACAAGCTACAGCCTGGCAGGTGGTAACCTCTGGAAACTTCAAATGCTGGGTATGAGGTGGCAGGGACAGTTAGTTGCAACTGGGCTTGGGTGAAGAGGTTATGTAAGTCTATGCCCAGGCAGTAGTTCGTGAGATATTTTTGATCATTCTTTACCATTTCTATGATGATATCTGATATGCTTAACCATGCCTTGCCAGCCATTGTCCTCTCATGAAGAATATCTCATTTTCAGCTGCTAAATCCTGACCTCTGTCCTTGGATCCTACTTTATACTCCCAGTGCTGCCCCCAGAGCAGTGATGGCACTTCTGCACTGACCCCAAGTCTAATCCATCACTGCTTCATTGAGTTTGTGTTCCTTCTACAACTGATCAATGCATGTACCATGTTGATTTGGTGATGAAAACATTTTCCACAGGACTTTTCTTCTAGATTTTCACGTTTCTGTTCTCCTGGTTTTCTTTTGGAATATTACTGTAAATTTACACATTGACCTTAATAGCCACCACTGTGAAAACTACTGATGATTTTTTTCTTGGCATAGTCAGGGTATAAATAATGAAATAACTGCAGTCACTAAAATTATTACGTATGAAGGAATGGGAAAGTGGAAATCTCTTAAGCTCATAATTCAGAATATTTTCTGGTGACAGAATTTTTCTCTTGGTTTTTCTACAGTTGAGTATTGTGACACCTAAATTTTGGTGTGAAAGGAAAAGACCATGAAGGCAATTTTGAAAAAATGATTGCAAGTGGGTATAAAAATGCTATCCTTAGTTTGCTGATGGTGTGAAATAAAAGATAACCCAAATTTCTTTTATTAAGTTGTTGGTTTCAAAACCTAATGATGACAAACTAAATGCCAGTGGCACTTCTGATTGCACTAATGACTGCTCTGGCAGAAACATCCATCAATGACAATTATTCCAGCTGCTTCCCATTCTTCCCAAGCATCAGAATCCCCACCTATCTCTTATTTAGACATCAGTAACTCCAGTTTCCTCTGACAGTTCTGTGACAAAATAACACAGCCTAGTGATGACTATTAGCCTTGCGTCACCATAAGTATATTTCAAGCTAAACCATAATCTAGCATCATGTAAATGTGTAGTTAGTCAATTGAAATTAATTGTCTCTCCTTTAGTACAACAGAGTGTGGATCACATCCAAGAAAAATACACTTACAGATTGGGATGTATATTCTGCACAGTACTAGTATGAAGGCATCCTTACGTCTAATCTTTTTTCTGCCCAGCTCTTGGACTTGAATTAAAACAGAACTTCTAAAATATATTTACTTTTCTGCCTTCCTGTCCATAACTCAAATAAATATTGAATGTCTATTTGGGTGTCAAAGATCAAAACCTCACATTATACATAAGTAGAATCCAAATACTTTGAGAAAGGCCAGAGAATTTTCCTTTGTGCAGAAAAAAACATAGCACTCTCACATGTACATTTGCAAATTTCACATATAATAATCTTAACATCCTTTCTGTTGCTGTGAGAGACCACTATAAAGGGATTATTCGTTTTATTCTCTCTGTCAATTTTGCTATTGTTTCGGTAAGTTCAAATAGTAGAAATCTGTTACATTCTCTGTGCAAGCATGAATGTTTTCTTTGCTGTCAGGGAAACCTTGGAGCTGGATACATTAACACATCTAACCTCACTATTAAAAGTCTTCCTTTTTATGCCTTTTATTAATCCTAAAGCCTTTAGAAATAACACTGTGCAAATACATGGTGTGCACTTTTGGAAAGAGCAGAAGAAAATATATAGCAAAGCAATAGCATCATTTATGTGATATGACTTTTTCACCAATTAATTATTCATGCAGTTTTTAAAAAGCAGAATGAATAAATTTACAATTATTCCTAATTTGGCATACTTTTAATATATTATTCAGTAAAAAGTTACCAATTGTTTAATAATTTCATGGTTTGCTGTTATTTAGGTGTTAGCCATCTTAATTACAGTAAAATACAAGCAATCTGTTCAAGATATGAAATTGCTAGCAGAAAAAGTGAAGACACTTAAAATGGTAAATAATCATTGGAATGCTCACTTACAAAGAAATAATAGAGGTATGATCAACAGGAGAAGTGTGAGGAGCTTAGTTTAATGGATAACGCTATGATATAGTCTGTTTAACACCTAAGAGCTGGGAACTTAATTCCTCATTTCAGATTAGGTGTCTGATTTTGCTCTGCAGCAGGTGATGCTAAGAAAATCATAATTATCTGCTGTAATTTTTTTTTTTTTTTGTCTGGAGGTTGAGGAGGGACATAGATCTGTGGACTCATCACAAAAGGTGGAAGAACTTGAGATCTGCTTTCATGGACTGAAGCTGCCTGTGGGCCAGGGTCCACTGGTTGCTCTCAGCTCACAGCACTGGGACGTTTGCATATTATCTGACAACAGAAGGCGATGACTGATAAGGGATGTTAGGAGCATGGCCATCTCCTCCAACCTACACACAGGACTCACATAAAACACAAGAACAGACAACCACGTCCTCCTTCTCTTTGGCTGTCAGGCAGGTCACTGGTGCACACACACGACACTCTCCATGTTCTTAAGCACACACACAGATATTTGTGGATGCCCCAAGCACCAGAAGAGCCTCTCTGCCCACCTGGCTCCCCTGCCCAACTGCTGGCACTCTTACCTGCCCATAGGTCCCCAGTTGCCAGATGGGGAGCTCATAAGCACACACACACACACACACACACTCACACATTCATTCATCCCTCTTGCCCTCCACATTCACAAGTCCCCCTGGTGTACCAGCACGGACACTCTACATGCCTGGTACCCTGTCCTGGACCTGGTCCAGCTTCAAGTCTGCCAGCAAATACAGGTGCACGCCCCCCACACACTAGGATTGGGGAAGACACAAAGTCACCCCCCAGCAGTCAGCACATGGGCTGTGACCTGTGGTCATGCTGCAGTCATCAGCACCAAGACCCTCACTTGCCTCCCTCCCACCAGTCCCCCCCCAGTAGCTGGTTTTTGGGCCAGGAACACCCACACCCCTGCTATTACTTCAGTAGCTGCCATCACACACCTATAGGTCTCATCTGTAGTTGGCACTTAGTGCTTGCAGCACACATACATGTGGGATAAAGAGTGAAATTATGCAGACAGATCATTAAGAAAAGTGTTAATGACAGGACAGACTGTGGTGACCAGGTGCAGGGCTCAGGCAGATGAGCGTACTGATCCTTTTCTGTCTTCCTTTTGCTTTGCTCCTCTCTGCTCCACCTCGTCCTGCGTGTCCCCCATGGGTCTGTACAGCTCCACCTATTGCCCCACCCTTCCCAATCCTGGTCTCCCCTGGTTTGCAGTCTTATCAATTGCAAAGTCCAGGCTGATCTTCCTGGAAGTGATGCCTGCCTTGACAGCCCATCAGTTAGAGTGACTGGTGATGTTCATTTCATGTTGATGTCTCCATGTTTTGTCAGGTTTGTGTCTCTGTGTATTTTGTTTCTGGTCTCTCCCTTTTCCCCTTAGTTTCCCAATTGATGCGTTCCCTGGTCAGATAACCCCACTGGAATAAACTTTCTCATGCTCTCACACACCCTCATCAATTCGTGTCACTGATCAGGTTTGGGTCTCATCTCTCCCTCTGCTATCATTTGCCCATCAGGTCTGTGTCCCTGCATGCTCTTGCTTACGGCTTCCTCCCTTTATTATTGTCCCTCCTTGCACTGAAGAAGATCCTTGACCAGACACCCTTAAAGGAGCAGACACTCTCCATCCACGCACCCTTACAACATGGTCTTGTGGTAAAGCTGCAGCGGGAGGAAGAGAGAGTTGCCTTACTAAAGCACAGATTGCAAATCAAGGATGCAAATGACTGTCTGCCTTCCCTTAATGGAGATACCAGGCTGGTGTGCCCTGAAAGATGGTTCTTCCTTCTTCGTCTCCTCAGGCCTTGGTCTCACAGTTGGTTATTTAGCTGGACCCAGTATAGTACCACATCTGGACCCCAAAAAATCTTATATTTGTATAATATTTATATAATAAAGTGTAGCAGCTGATTTGCTAATGTTTTCTAATGTGTAGTAATTGAAATGCTAGTTCAACACGGTATTTAAGACACACAAGTGAATACCTTCAACCCTATGATCATAGCATACTAACTGCAAAATCAGTTACTGTTTTTCAGTAAGATGCTTTGCACGGTAACTTTCTAGAAAAGCTCAAATTAGTATTTTCTGAAGCAGCCTAAAACCCAAAGCTGTATTTTAACATGAAGACTCTAACTCACAGAAAACTGTGTAAACAATAAACACACCATCTAAATAATTCTTTTTTACAGCCTTTCATGAGGACTTTGTATTCTGCTTCAACTTGACACACATTTTATTCATCATAGTTCTGCACAGATACACTGGTTAGTTTTAAGGAACTGTGTTTTTTTCTGCTGTCTGACAGGGATTTTCCCTACTGTTGCGTATTTTTTTCTGTTACTTTGGCTGTATGTAGGCCAAAGAAGTTTATTACTTGTTCCATTCTACCTCTTTCATCGTTTTTTCCTTTGACCTGAGGCATTCAGAGTTTTTAGTGATGAGATTTAGGAACACTATGCTTTTATGGTGCACTTTGTTAAAATATTGAGTTTCTGAGCTACTGATATGTAAGGGTTATTTCAAAAGCAAGCTTACCAACTTAAAAAAATGTTCTGCATTTTTGCCTGATTCATTTTTAAATAATCCTTCATGAGATTTATGTTGACTATGTCTAGAATCAACCATTCTATTTCAGCTTAGTGTACATTTGTTTTATGGACTAACAACAGAATAATTTGGCTGAGGACATTTAGGCCTTTGTCTAGCTCAAAAGCTATATCCCTCTTGCTCATGAAAAATCGTAACCGAGTCACATCACTGCTTCCACTACAACCTTAATATTGGAACTTCTTAAGCCTTTCTTTACAGGAAAAAATAGAAAATCTAAATTCTGCTGTAAAAACAGAAAAAAAAAAAAGATTAATTATTCTCCTTCAGAACTGTTTGAAACTCATAGTTACATTTTCCACTTAATAGTTTAGAACTTTCATACCAAATCAGAACAAAATTGCATATTTGGAATTTCCTACAGATATTTATTTCAGACTTACAGGTGACTTACAGATTTCCTATTCTTATTTTTCCTTTAAAAACATGCCGTGTTTTAATTTTTGCATTTTGATTATATTTAAAGGATTTTCTATTGCAGTAATCATAACATAAAGAAGCAATGATGTTATGGCATACTGTGAGATCATATGATGTATTGACAGTATTTATACAGCACCATACAATTTATCACAGCATAATCTAATATTCAATGTCCTTATGTGACTATAGTCACGGGGTGAATAATGTGGAATTTGGATAATGAGGTAAAGTCTCTGTGCTCAAAGAACAATTAAGACTGGCCTTGCTATCTCTTGTGCAGGCTAGAGGAGTGGAGACTCGCCTGGCCAGCACAGGATGCAGATAAGGAGGGGCCCTGTGTAGGCAGGACAGCCCTGCTTTTCCTCAGGGAAGGCAAGATACCAGGAACTTGTGTAGTTCTTTGCTCTTCGAAGGCTAGTGTGCCCGATGGCTGACCCCTGCCTCATTACCTGTGAAATGCATATTAAAGTTGACACCCCTGTAAATGCTAATGAAGATTCTCGAGTTCGTGCTAAACATGTATGACTGTAGCACTCGTCTCTCCACCCAAATCATACTATACGTCACCTAGGGGAGGGAAACCTCCTAATTTAAGGGATAAAAAGATGGAGGCAATGACTGTCAAATTGGGAGAGAAGAATCTTGATACCTGACGTACCAGTCGACAGGCTGCATTCTCTTCCTCCACCCCAGGCAGGGACACCGCTTGGGTAAGCACTGCGTCTTTCACCCTCTGGTGAATGTTACTCCCCGGTTATATTATTATTATTTTTGCTAGCAATATTAACCTTAAGTAGTAGTGCTACTGTAGTCAGTGAATTTATCAAGGGCAATCTTGGATCTGTTCTGTTGGTCTCAATAAATAACTAATTTTGATTTTTGTGAATCTGACTCAGTGGAAGTCCTTTGCTGGGACTCTGATAGAGAAATCAGTGAACGTCCTGGGACTCTGACAGGCAAATATCGAAACTACATTTCTTTTCAAAGCAACAGTCCTATTAATAAGTTTTACATAGGCTTATATTGTAAGAATTTACTTAAGAAAGGCTGGGATTTACTTGAGTTGGAGATGGATATATTTAATCTGGATTTAAAGAATTACCTGGGCAGTGAGGTCCTGGTAAAACCTTAAAAAATAACATTTTGAAACCTTTAAGATGGAGTTTGATATGATTCTGAAAGAAATCTTATTTCTTATAGATGAAGGCCCTCAACTGAATGACTCCAAGGTGCCTCTGCTTCATCCTATTTAACCAATAATTTAATTTGAAAGAATGTCTGTCCTTGCTGGTCACATTGCCATTCCTGTGCATCACCAAAAATCTTGTTTTCAAAGACATATATATATTTTGATATATGCCTGGATATATTGTATGCTTCTATATCAAGTATGGATATTTAATATGTACCGCAGTAAACCTGTAACTTATTTTATACATACTGTTGCTGAAACAAATGGAATTGTCATTGGGAGAAGTTATTATTCTCACAGATAAGAGTAGTAGATTCTTTCTTCCTATACATGTAAGAAAATTGACAGAAATAATAGCATTCCTCTACCAAGTTATTTAATGACTATATCACCTTCTTACTTGCAACTTAAAGTATATTTCCATCCATTTATTAGGATGGTCGTAAAATATGTAAATGTATTGTTTGGATACTAGAACCATTCTGAATAACACACAGTGATAGAAAGCAGACCTAAATACGTTTCAGAAAGTGTTAAATACACACATGGAACACCTCTCCTATGAGGATAGGCTGAGGGAGTTGGGTTTATTCAGCCTGGAGAAGAGAAGGTTCCGGGGAGACCTTATAGTAGCCTTACAGTACTTAAAGGGGGTTTATAAGAAACACGGGGCCTATTGCAAGAGGAGAAGGGGTATTGGTTTTAAACTAAAAGAAAGTAGGTTAAGACTAGTTATAAGGAAGAAATTTTTTATGGTGAGGGTGGTGAAATACTGGAACAGGCTTCCCAGAGAGGTGGTAGATGCCCCGTCCCTGGAAACATTCAAGGTCAGGTTGGACAGGGCTCTGAGCATCCTGATCTAGTGGAGGCTGTCCCTGCTCATTGCAGGGTGGTTGGACTAGATGTTGTTTAAAGGTCCCTTCCAACCTCAGCTATTTTCTGATTCTATGATAATAATTTAAAAAATGGCAAACATTAGGAGGCAGGACTTTTAAAGGATTGATGCACAGAAAGCCTGTTTCCTAAGATCAGGTCTGGCTCTTTACTCACAGAATTCTTCTGCCTTAATTATTTTTCAAAGACATAGGTGAAGCCAGCTATATTTTGGATGCTGCTGGCTATGCCTAGACTGTCTGGAAAGGAATGCCTCAAGAGGAGATGTGCTTGCTTTGCAAACAGCAGCTGCAGAACAGAAGCCAGACACTGCTAGGGCACTGCCACCATAATGTGTAGGACACTGCATGCCTGGCAGGTCAATCTGCTGTCAAACACATGCACAGACTGTCCATAGGCTGCCTCTGAGACACCTGCATGTAACGAAGATGGGAGAGGAATAGCCATTAACACAACTGCAACTGCTTGAGGTCACCCTTTTAGAATGCTATATCTGCGTTGCTCTGAGTGGGGAAATTGGCATTACACTCATGTTTTTATTATAAATAAAGTTCAGTTATGTTCTAGTGAAGAAAACTTTTAAAGGGCTAAATTGGCCATATTTAAGTATGACCTCTAAAGTTAAGTCTACTCAAATTTAGTGAAAAACCTCAGAATAAGAGCTATATCTGAAAGGGGAGATGTAATTACAAGTGACAGAGACATTTAAGGAAGATTTGAGAAAGAACAAACCACATAAAAATAAATAGCTGCAAAGAGTAATACCTTTCATTTGACAAGAACAAATTATACATCAAAAGATTGGGCCATTTTCTTAGTCTCATCTGGGACAACTTGTTCTATCAGGCTAGTGTACATTCTGTTCATTATCTAGGTTGTGATCTTGGTCCTCCAGTTGTCTCCATCATATCTGTTATTTCTGTCCAAGCTCTGCTCCAGGTATGAACCAAACAGTTCCAAGGTAGAGATACTCTGTCTAGATCAGAGCATTTTTTTTGACTGATGCAAGTCAAAAACACAATATGACTATGTTCTGTGCTGGATTTGGATCCTTTTGTTTGTTGCAACTCTCTAAAAATATCTTAAAAGGGGTAATTTGTGACAACTCATCTTGTGTTTTTAAGCATCTCTATCATCCCTGCAACGGGGACAGGATAAGGAAACCACTGTACCTGTCTCACATGAAGCTAGTCCCATTTTGGAAATACAGAAATAATGAAATATAGACCTTTGAAACTCCATACTATGCAACTCACTATTGCAGGTATCTTTCAGAATGCAGTTAAGGGAACCTTGAGTGCATTGAACAGCTGAACATGTAATGCAAATACATTTAAAGTAAATAAATATATTTTCAAGTAAAATGGTCTTTAACGATTGTAGCATACACTAAAACTACTCCTTGCAGGATAGAGCCCCCAACGAGGCTCTTGTTTCTTTGAATTTACACTTACTGATTCTCCCTGTCTTATGGCTTCCTTTTTCTTTTCTGGATTTTTTTTTATGGCTAGAGAATAAGTTTTATAAAACCAATGCAAAGTGCAGGGAACTGCTTAGTATCAATCAATAAGAACTGGAAATCCAAGGAAAGCAGTTATCTTTGCCCTTACAGGACCTAGAACGATTAAATCTAGACTGCTTGGGATTCCTGTTTCGCCCTGGAACTGATAAATGTCACCCTGAAGTTTAGTGGTCTTTCAAAACATGGAAGAAAAATATTTTCACCAATAGAAAATAGTCTGCTGAAAGTTTGCACTCACCCAGGAGGAATTAGATAAGGCTGGAAGAGGTATTTAACCCTTACTGTTTCTTCTATATATCAACTTAGTTTTGCCACACTTCTGTTAAAGTATTGACTAGTACCTTCAGTAGATGTGTCTGATGTTGTCTTACAAGATAGAGCAAAAGATGTCCATGAACTGTGATGGGATATAAGCACTAAATAGGCATGAATATGAAAAGGTTACGGTGTTTATTTTCACTAGAAGAAATTTAAAAGTTGCGGGAAGTTCTCTAGTAAAAGAATAATAGACTTTGGTTGCTCTGAGCATCAGTCTAGATTTTTGCAGATGGTTTGATAATGATTAAAATTATTCACTGAAAGAAATAACTGGTTAATAAATCATTGCTGTGAATCTAATTCTGTGTTTGAAAAAAATTATATAATAGAGGTAGTATTGTACCCATGGAGGTATAAAAAATGCATGGTTTGTAGGGATAAGGGACATATTTTTATTTTCACACAAATAGGATGGTCTAAGAAAAAATGTTGCTTTTGGGCACAGTCTCTTTTTAGGATCTGAAACAGGATAATTTGCCTCAGACTGAGGTAGCAGTGAAGACCTCAGGTAGATGGTTCACAGTGCTGCCTCATTATTTCTGGGTGATTCTTTACTTACAATGTGTTCTGTAGTCTCATAGGGACAGGTGTATTCTTTATAAAGTGTGCTGGAAGGATTTTTAGTATTTCAGGCTTAACGGGAACCAACAGGTCTGGATTTGTGTTAGATAAACCCATAGGGGCTTCCTTGCCAAATCAAGAATAAGGACTAGCTCAATTCAGTTAGAAGTTTTAGCTTTATTCTCCTGACTGAAAAGCTGCCATATAATAGAAGAGTAAAAGCTAGCTGTGTAAAAGAAGTTTGGTTTATTCCTAATCAGTAATGTAGGAAAAGACCTTTGGCAAGGCAAGAGGTATATATGTTCAGTTTCCCTGATGCACTTCTTCACTCCTTCAGAAGTTCCATTCTTAAGTGCAGTAGGCCAAACTTTTTTTTATTAATATATGCAAAATCACAGACACAGCTGATCTTCAATATGCAGAAAATGCTACACAAACCATCTGCGACAAGTAAGAAACAGTCAGGTCACTGATTAGAAATTCACTGTCAGACTGCACTGTTTTTACTTGTCTGTGCAAATCAACTGCAGGGGATGTGTCCCTGGGTTTGCATTTAATGGGTAATTCTGCACTCCAGTATACTTTTTATAAAATAAAACGCAATTTCTAAGACTCATTTGAAGACATTGTATCTTTTTCTGAATTACTTTGCTCCTTGTTGCTGATTAAATATCTCTATGTTTTGTCTGATTCTTTCAGTAATGTTCATATTCAACACTCATGACATCATCGTTGCTTTCATGATAATGAATCACATTGTCACCAGAACTGGTGTGCCAAATAGCCCTAATTGTCCTAAATGCTAGAGCTGGAACAATAGCAAGTAAGGATCAGCAGCTGATTGGGAAAAGTAATTTCTAAGTCTAGAAAACTGTGATAGTAAATGAAGAACAGAGATGGCTGTGAAACAATTTAAGGGAATATGAGCTGGCCTTCTAATGGCTTCCCAAGTTTAAAATACCAAGGATTTTTGTTTGGACAGTTCTTATGCCCAGGTGACAGAAACCTCCTAGGATTGCTGTATCAGCAGCATGTCCCAAGGACATATTGGCATCCTGGTGCTGAACCATATTCCTGAGAGCTAGGTAAGCTTGGTGCTATTCCTGTAAGAATTCATCAGATTTTCAGCTGAGTTACAGCTTCTCCACATCACATGGTGCCACACTGCATGAGGGGAGAATCTGCTTCTGTATCAATGAATGATGGTCCATTTTCAGCTCTTGGTCCATTCTGGCTGTTTTTGGAAGATGTTTGCATGTTACAAAATCTTTTATTTTCCTCTTATTTGCAGGCTTCTGTAATATAAGTTTTGTTTTTTTTTTTTTTTAAATGATTTTGTATTATCTGCCTTTTATCTCTGTAAAATATCTGGGGCTGTTAGTACTGAAATGAAGCCTCATCACTCTTTTTCTTTACTTTAAGCAATATGATCACTTTCATTAAAGTGAATTAACAGTAGTGCCAGCTAAAACTGATTAGAGAGTGCAATGTAAATATGTACCTATGGGAATTGTTCAGAGTCTTCTTCAATGAACTGCGCCAAGTTCATTGTGGATGGTGTAATTGATGTGGTTTTCTGTAACAGTTGTTAGAAGGCAAAGGTTCGTACTCACAAATATGATTTAGCATATGGAATAACTACTAGAAGATACAAAATTGACTAGTAGTACGCAAAATGTTATTACTCGTTACATTTATTAAGCTGCTGTTTGCTCAGTGGGAACACCTCAGCAGCGTTACAAACTTACTGATCCCTTCTTACTGTGAACAATTTCACTACTAACAACTACAGCAGTTCTAGATAATCTAAATCTTCCAGAATTATGAAAGTTTTAAAACAGCTCTTGTACCCAGTCAACTAGTAATGTGAATTCTTTTTATGGATGTCTTTCAGGTATTTCCCTCCTTCACCTCTTTGAGATAACTCTAATGTGTTACATATTGCATGGAAATCTATGAATCGCATTGTGTTGCTCGGTGTGCTGAAAGGAAATGTGATATCAGGGCTGTAGCTTTAAGTGGTGGATTCCAGTGGAAGGTGATGACAAATATATATGAGATACCAGTTCTAATTCAAGAAGTAAATGATATTTGTAGGGATAAAATATCAAAATATCAATGGGCGTGCACTTAAAATATCTTAAAGTTAACCCTCAGCATTTAAATTTTCAAGGAATGTTAAGTCTGATTAATTAGTCAGAATCTTAAAAGGCATGAAAAATGAGATGCTAATTTATCTGGGAAAGTGTTTATTAAACATTCTTTGCTTTTATTCAGGAAAAAGGATGTTCAGAGTGGGGAAAAGTCTTCCAGGAGGAATGAGTGATAGAAAAAGTGAACACATTTTGAAGATGGAACTTGGTCAGTTTATGAATATGATTCTATGACATGGTCACTGTCAACAGTAGGGTATAAGGCTTGATAACCTTTCTAATTGTATGCTAATTCAGGCCTGGGTCTTTCATAAATGAAATGGTATACCTCCACAAGTTCCTGTCTTCTGCTCCTCTGCTACATTTGTGAGAGAATGTGTTTTCAGTGGGACACTGCGGTTTCTCTCTTGTCACTCATCAACATCTGATAACAACAGCAAGAAAGATATGGGGTTATGCATGTCTGAGAATTACGTGTTTCTGTCCTTTTGCACATTCAGAGCTGTTTTTAAGATGGGAGCCAGGCAGGTTGTGAGTCCTGCTGGACTGAACGATGCCACAAAATGGTTGAATATAGCCCCTAAATTCACATTTGGACAAATAATGGTTAACCTATTTCATTGTCCTCTTGTAAGCTCTAAACTTAGAAAACATAAAGATAACACTGCATCTAAATATAACTGTTCATAAAGACATTTGAGATATTTGGATTAAAACTGGAAGTTGAAAGTGGTATAGCAGTAAGTCTTAGGAAACTACAATATGATATTTCTGATTAATGGATATAAATGTCTTTGTTTTGATTCTGCTTTAGTCAACAGACTAAATTTAAGTAGGATGAATGTAACTTATTAAGTAACTAATAACTGTTCAGAGCAAATATGAAAAGCAAGATTCTCATTTTCACTCCCGGATTTGTTTCTTTTAAACTGTTACTACTTTTAAACTACTGTTTCTTCATGCTATGTAAGGAAGCTAGGTTAGACAGAAACTACAGAAGAAAGGCAAAGCTGTCCTTTAGGGTTCTATTGTATGCTGTGGCATATCTACAACATTGTGAAATTATTTGTATTTTGGCACTGATTCTGCAGGAGCAGGCAGGACTCCAGGGTTTGCTGTCTAGAGAAAGAGGTGGCATTTGAACCTGGGGTTCCAGCATTATCATAGATTCACAGAATGGTTCGGGTTGGAAGGAACCTCTAAGGATCATCTAGTCCAACCTCCCTGCCATGGGAGGGACAGCTTTCATTAGACTGGGTTGTTCAAAGCCCTGTCCAACCTGATCTTGAACACCACAGATTAGTTCGTAAAAGCCACAGTACTGAATCCAACCTACAGGCAGACTTGTTAGTCTAATGCATACCCTTGGATGATGGGACTTTATGAGATCAGAAAGGGATAATTTGAAGAGGCCTTTCTGAAATGATTGATTGACACCTGAGGCTAATGAGTATTAAGTCCCAACCTCTTTTGTAAAATTGAAACTTCTTTGTTTGACTAAATTAATCAAATAAACAAATCATATTACTCCAAATATGCTAGGCACAATCCCAAGGGAACATTAATCAATGCAAACGGTTTCCTCTTTCTAGAAAAATGCAGAATTTTAAGGATATGATACATCACAGTCTTTCCCAAATCAAAACTAATACCGTATTGATAATGAATTAGTAAGGCCACTCACAATATTTCTTCAATATATTATGAAAGATGAGGTGTTATGATCAAATACATTCTTGATCAATTTATTTCATCACTTACAACCTAATTGTTTCATTATGACATTTTGTCCCTCCTCAGAATGAAACAATTGATTTAATATACTGTGTAAAATGGCCGTGTTTCTCAAAAAGTTAATCAAACTATTGTCAGTTGATGTCTGAACTAGTGCCCTGCAATTAACATATGGAGTGTTCAAAACATCAGTTAGAAATTGCTCTCCTTGATAAATGTCTTTAATTTAAATACATTTACTGGGACTTTATGAAGTAGTACTCTGCAGCTGAGAGACTTAATCCTTTTAAGTTCCCTTTTAAAATGTTCAAAACCACAACAGAACAAGCTATACATTGCCGATTTTCATCAAGATATAAATTAAGTGCTCTGAACACTTGAGTACTCTGTTAGTGTCCAAGAATTCAGTATTTATCACAGGCAACCAGATATTTTTTCTTAAGTATCCAAGTCTGCCCACATGAAAAGGGAAGACAAAGCATTCTTATAGTTCCAAAAATTATCACTTTTACTTCCAGAAGTAATTAGTTAGGGATTTTATTTCTAGCCTTCTTCTGAATCTTGCTTACTGGGATGATAGATTAAAGATTAAATAAATTAGAATAATTAATAATAAATTGATAGATTAAAAGGAACTATCTGGCATTTCAAAAAAGCTAGAGTGCTTAGCGTGATCTGTCATCTGTATTTACACCTTTAATATCACTTTAAGAAGCCTTGCAATAAGCAATTATGTGTTAAGGGATTTCAGTTTTTTCTTTGGACTTGTATCTTGCTCTTGGAAAATTTCCATTCTGTGTACATTTTTATATGAGGTGATGTTATGCAGATAGTATCACTAAACAGAGATTCCAGTGGGGGGGGTGGGGGGGCGGAGGGGAGAAAAGAAGAAAAGCTAAACCCCAAAAGCTAAACATTAGGGATGTTGTGAAACCTGCTAAACCCAACAGACTCCGAGACCTGGGGATTCCCCGCTTCCCATTGCACACACTCATGGAGGCCACCAACATGCCCAGCCACACAAGCTGCCACAGATGGAGCAATGCCTTTAACAGTACCCAAGTATAACACTGCCAGAGCTCTTACAGAGAGCTTTATTCTGTTATTCTTTTCCTGCTGATTAGGACTGAAATTCATTAGTGAAAACATGCATGACCTTGCTCTCCAGATTCACAAGCACACCCACATTCACAGGTCTCTTGAACACTAGTGTGGTCCCTACACCTGTTTAATATCCATCTTGAGCCCCCTTACTCAGCCACTGTCTCAGACCTTGATTCTTTCCAGGTGCAGGTCTCCTGCCTGAGGGCTAGTCCACCTTGAAGTTTGCTCGTGAATTACACATATACGCATGCTCACACAGAATTAAATTCACTAAGGAAATAAAAAGAACAGCCAGGTCTCTCCAATTGCTGGCACTTGGACCTCTCACATGTATACATGAATGCTGTCTTCTCTCCCAGTACCAGATTTACGGTCCCTCTGACCCACAGCTCCTTCTCCCATTGCTGACACTTAGATCCCCACACACCCTGGTTTCTCCTGTTACTTATACCTATGGGACCTGAGGCCCACGTCCACAGTTCCTTGTCCAGGTGCTGGTGCTTAGACTTTGCAACACATGTACAAACACACACCAACTGCTGGCTACTAGACATAGAGGCATTGTGCCCAATTTAGACCTTGCAGCAAGCATGCATAACCACATTAGATAAAGGTTGACATTACGTAGAAAAAATAGATAAGTGTAGGATTTAATAATAAGATGCAGTGATCGGGCACAAGGCTCAGTCAGACAAGCATACTGACTCTCAGCCTGCTAACATATGAGCAGCCATTTCCACCCATGCCCCTTTTGATTTTCCCATGTTTTTTGCTCCCCAGTCCAGCCTGACCACTCCCCTTCCCTGCCTTTGGCTCTTCCCCTAAACATCCCACAGAAAATTCTACATAAACCCACAAGACCCTTCTGAAACCCTGTAATGTGTTTCACGCAGTCCCAGAGGCCACCTCAAATACCCCATAATACTCATGATAGTCATGTTTCCTCCTTTTTATCACTTGCAAGGTTCAGGCTGGCTCTCTTCAAGGCTATACCTGAATATTTCATCTAATGGTTCTTCAATCGGTGCCAAAAGAGCTGTGGTCTTTGTTAATGTCTCTGTTATGACCTGCTCCTTAATGTTTGTGCATTTAATTTATCACTTTTCTTGTTATTTTTTGTTTCTCTTATACTAAATAGTGCTTAACCAGATAACTTAATGAACCAGATGCTCTCATATGCCATGTACCCTTAGCTATAAATGTTAGATCTACAGAGAGATTTGGACAAGACTTAGGAAATTATTTCCCAATTTGGGTACCCGGTTCAAAATTTGCAGTCCAGTGTTGGAGACATGTCAAATCTTTTGCTGCCTATAATATTGTTACTAAAACAAGTGTCTTCCGAGCGCATGAAATGGACTGAGGCTAACTTAGAAATAAGTCACATTCCAGTTTTTATTAGACTTAAGTTTGGTTCTTCCACAGTCACCCATATATATTGGTGCTGAGTTCTACTTAGTACTTTTTAGTACTCATTTGCTTCCCCTCCAATATAAGTGTACTAAACAGCTGAACCACATTTTCTTTTTCTCTCTTGTGAGTTAATATTTAGACAGGCCATGTAAAACATGTCAGGAGGTGTTGAGAGGATCGTACAAAGAATACTCCTCAGCCTGGTCATGGGGACATTCACTGGGGACAGAAATGTTCCATTTGATTGAAAAGAAATTTTTGTTCAGCTCCACTGAGCTTTTCCTTCTGCAATAATTTCAATTTTGAAGTGACAAATACTGTTTCAAAGCAAAAGTGAAAATATTTCATTTAAAAACAGTAAAGTAACACATTACAATATTTGGAAAAACTTTAGCCAAAAACTGTTTATTGAATTAAATTCCAATTCATCATAATTGTATTTTTGCTTTGTCACTAAAGTTCTATATTAGTTATGCTGTGAAAAAATGCAGCAAGAGAAAAAATTGTAAAAATGCTTTGATTTTTCAGATTTCCAGTTAAGTTTGCAGTACAGATAAGTGGTCATTTTCCAGCTGTAAACTAGGTGCACATCTTCACTGAGACAATAAATCTAAGACTCCACATCAGACATTTTAGTGTACATTGGAATAGACTAAAATTGCATCTGAATGTTTTAATATGGGATTTATGGCCTGGAAGTGGCCTTCTTTGGTCCTCTCTATTGCAAATGTAAAATACTGTCTGATTACTATATACGCGCTTGTTATACGATGGTAGCAGCTGTCAACCTCAATCACTTCTGTACTGTGTGCTTCATAAACACAGTCTGAAGAGCCATTTCCTACTCCAAAATGCTTCCATTTCAAATCCAAAAAACAAGTATAACAGAACAATAAGCAACATGTGACACTGAATGTGTTTTTAGTTCTCAGAATCTTAGACTTAGTCAATGCCATAATAAATTTCATGTGTACATCTGTATTTGAACCGTAACAGCAAATCTCTAACAAAGGTGATGGAGGCCCCATCCCTGGAAGTGTTTAAGACCAGGCTGGATGGGGCTTTGAGCAACTTGCTGTAGTCAGAGGTGTCCCTGCCCGTGGCAGGGGGGGGTTGGAACTTGATGATCTTTAAGGTCCCTTCCAACTCTAACCATTCTATGATTCTATGATTCTATGAAAAGATGCTTTGGTGGGGTGTAACTCTACTAACAGATGTCTTTACATAGACAGGCTTAATGATGCTGACAAATGAGCTTTGGAGACTCATGAAAGGCCACTTTAAGAGGTTCCCGTTCTGCCCCCAGCTGTTTGCTAAATCCTCTGCTAATTACTACCACCCCCAAATATAGTAGAGGAAGAAATAGTGTGAGCTGATTCTTTATCTCTGGTAAAACTCCATCAACTGAGTTAGACTAACCTCTGTAGCCTACGAAGCATGGCTATAAACTGGCACAACTCTTCTGTGCCATTTAAAGCTGGTAACAGTAAGTAAAGTTACCCCATGAACAGTACGTTACATTTGTATGTTTTTTTTTCTCATTAAACTGGTCAAATATAGTAAATTTCCATCCCAGGAAGCAATTATGCTTGCTTAGAATATTGAGGTTGCATGGATAGTTATCTCTGCATAAAGAATCTGGAACAAATTCACTGTTGCCATAAACACGCGTGAAGTTTCTGAAAGCAATTCTCTTTGCTCTTAGTGCTTGTGGATGCTGGAGAAAGAATCTCAGCAGGGTTGGTTTCTCAGAGCTCTTTTATAAATGACAACAATGCCTGCTAGGTTACAGATTGAGCCTTGTATTCTTAACAATTTAGAGCTTGAAAATAAAGGTTTGGTTCTTTTTCCCTTGTTTTTGATTTTCCTTGCTTAAAGGTAGCCAGTTTGGCTTCATTATCTGCTTAATGACTCCTCTTAAGATACTCCTTTGAAAATGTTTTACTAACTGCAAAAGGAGCAATCAAAGTGACATTATAGTATCTTTTATTTTGTCCTTGCCTTTCTTTTGATTATGATCTTCCACTCTAAATGTAGCAGTCATAACAAAATTTACGCTGTAACTTGATCTGGATAGAGTGTTGCAGAAGATAATTATTGTCAGAGGTAGAAAACCACAGTTTCTTATTTTAATAAGCACTATTAACTACTTAATGGGGTTCAGTTGCATAGTTTCAGTCTTTTCAAATTAAAGCACAGTGGCAGAAGAAACACTGTTTTCTGCCTTGTTTGATCTAAACAGTCAAAAAATGTTTTGTAAAGTTTTGGCTGTTGGGTTTTGGTTGGTTTTTTTTGTTGTTTGGTTTTTAGGTGGTTTTGTTTTGTTTTTTTCATATAAGCATGTCTTCCCCCCCTCTAGTGTCTTATTTTCCATTATATGCCTAGTTTTTAGAACCCGGGTTAACCAAGATGTTTAAACATGTGCTTAAATCTTAGCGAGTGGACTCATACCCTTCTAGCTAAATGAACACTTAAATGATTTTCTGATTGCGGATCTTTTATGCTATCAGCCTATTTCCCGCGATAAGCATTTTGTATCTAAGACATAGACTGCTCTAAGCTTTAATGTTTAGCTGAGTTTATTGCTCATTCTTCTTGAAGCTTCTTGATTTGCATCATTTCTTTCACTGAACTCAGTAAGTGACATTCTTTGATATTTGTGATGCTGGAATTTCACTTTCTGTAGCAAATTTGCAACCTTATTTGGTCGGACTGAAAACACTTTGGAGATCTAAGTTGTCTTTCACTTTAAGGATCTGCAGTTCCTAATGTCATATATTTGTATCAGTTAGGCTTCTTGGTGTTATTTTATTGCATACAAAAATTATAGTGGTTGTACTACTAGTATTGATAACAACAATGTTATCTGTAGGGTCTCAGCTGATACTCAATACCCAAAGTAAGTCAGCTCTTTCAATAACCATACTACAATTCTTTTTAAAATGGAAAATATAATAAGACAAGATTGACTGTGGCATTTAATTTTCCATGCATAGAGCAAGATGATGCCTCTGAAAGTGGATTTTATATGCAGGAAAATATATTCCTGAGGAATATTGTGATAATGAGCAGATTTTAAATGAAAAAGGACTGCATAATATCATTAACGGCATTTTGATATTAATGTCTATATATAGGCTAGTGCACCAGTCCCAAGAAGTATTAGAATTTTTAGTTATTTCCGTGAACTTTATCTAGTGAATAGAGACAAATA
Source organism: Chionis minor (assembly GCA_013398295.1). Classification (NCBI taxonomy): domain Eukaryota; kingdom Metazoa; phylum Chordata; class Aves; order Charadriiformes; family Chionidae; genus Chionis; species Chionis minor. The sequence goes on along the minus strand of VZSF01000011.1, from coordinate 353,133 downwards.
GGACCTGTATAGCCAATATTGAACCCAAAAGCACCAGCTATACATATGCAGAATTTAAACAAAAAATCATGGAGTGAAACAGACATCACATTTAGTGGATGGTAGGTCAAAGAGGAGAAAATCTTGTTTTCCAAACAAGCTGCCAACTTTATTAATGCATAGTCTTATACTTATGAAGAAAGTCAATCAATTCTAGGCCAGATCCTCTGGTAGTATAAGTTAAAAAATTTCATAGAATCATAGGATCATAGATTCTATTTGCCTGAATTCTCTTAAAACATTAGGCCTGCATTATAGCACCTGGGAAATGGCGACATAATTTTCCTAGTACAAATTAATGAGCAAATAAAGATAAATGTTAATAAATGTATAACTCATCAGTGAAAAAAAAAATGGAGCCCGATCCTATTAAAATCTACATGATTTCTACCAAGTATTTCTGAGACTTTCTTACACTTAGCTGAAGGGGAAGAAAAAAAGTTCAGCTTGTTCTTAAGTGTATATGATACTCAGTAAATGCTTTTTATGGCAAAAGAGCAGGAAAGAAGATGAACATTTTTTAATAAATTGTCTCTGAAAGTTTTATTCTTAAATCAGCAATATTGCTTTTAATTTCTCTCTTTTTTAATAACTGCTTTCTAAAGAACCTTTTTTGCTCAAAACCCTGCAGATCTATTCTGATTAACACAACAAAACCTCACCCTGAAAAAATGCTAGACTTCTCTATCTGTTACATTTGATGCTGAAACAACCCTATCAACATTTGAACATTTTGAACGTCACTGGTAGGTGTTCTACAGAGTTAAGTCTCTCCATTCTCTATTACCAAGGTAATATTGTTATTGAAGATAAGACATTCTATGCTTCTGCCGAAGAACCTGCACTCAGTTATGATAAGTTAAATACTCTATTTCTGTTATTGAAAGTAACTAACAGTTAATTGTATCTCCTGAAAAAACTAGTTGATTTCTGTTCTTATATCTCTATAACCTTTTTGGTAAGAGCCAATGTATAAGCAATCTAAGTTAAGTTATATCCCTCCAAGACTGAAATTAGATGACATTGATACAAATTTTCCCTGATGATCCTTATGATGGACCTCTTTTATCAATAACATTAGGAGTTTCAGTTCTGAAGGCTGTAAAGTAGTTGCTTTCCAAGCACTACTTTTTCCATTGGGGCATTAGCTCCCTGCCAAAGTGATATTGAATGCAGGTGACATAGCTTGTTGCTACAGCATAGGGGCAAAAACTCTACTACACTCAGAGGAAGTTCACTTAAAAAGGTGCAGGCTGTATGGGATATCAGTCTCATTTTGGTCTCACATCATTTTGTCATGGTATATCATCTGGAGGTGTTCCTAACTGGTATGAAGAACAGTGGTAGGATAATTAATGATAGAGGTACCTCTCCTGTGTGTTTTTTTAAATTGTTATTATTTTTTAATAATAACTCATCACAAAACCCAAATATTTTGAGATTAGTCTCCAAAAAGCGTTGAAGAAAAAAGCTACCAAACTGCCAAATGCCACTGTAGTCCTATTTGTCCATTGTTTTCTAGAAGTTACATGAATTGCTGTATCTAATAATTCCTATTCCCTCAAATTTTGGTGTGCAAAAATGAGTTTATGCTTTCATAGTTCATAATTATCCCTCTGAGAGACTTGGTCAAGGACCAGATATGAAATGCTGCACTAGCATACAAGCGTACGCACTACAGGAAAGAAGCAGGACTGTGCTCAAGTGGGAGGTGGATGAAAGGCTTGCACAAGTCAGTGCATGAAATATTTAACACAATATATAGGCATGAATCAAAATCTGATACTCCAAAATTTGTAGTTCCAGATGTTGCTGGAACACCACACTACAGCGAACAAACAAGGAAACGATGCACTTGTGAGTCTTTTTGAAATAAATGAGAGGGAAGCACTGAAGCAAGGCAAATCCTCCATATCCCTCTTCTACCCTCCAGGCTACAAAGGTCCCAGAGGCACAAATCTCAGTACATGAAAAGTAACTTTGAACTTAGGAAAGACCCAGCTCACACAAAGAAGTTTCACAAAATAGTAAATGTTATGATTCATATTGAGGTATCCATTGAGTTTTCCTTGAGAAACAATGAATGAGCTTTCAGCCTTTTGTTTATCCTGAGTGAGAGGGGACTTCTATTGTATGATATAAAACTGCATTGCAGAAACATAAAAATGGAAGATCGAAAAGGTTTTTGTATCTGACAATGCCTTTTCTGTTTGGTTATATACAAGCATTTTGGATTGATGTATTAAAAAAGCTTTCCGTTACATCAGGTGAGGTTTATTCCAGTGCATTTTACACAACAAAAAAGCAGATATCTAGAGTAAGAGAATGACCTGAGTTCTCTATATAGGCAGTACTGAAAGAAAGGGACCCTTTTGGAAGTCAATCTCCTTAATACTGCAATAAGGACTTACAATAAACAAAATAAATCATTAGAATAGAAACTCTCTCTCCTGACTGTAGTGACAGGTTGGCTAATTTAGCTTGGACCAGATAGTTATCTTTTAGAAGGTTAAATTTAGATGAAGAGATTTATGCCCTAAGTTCCACTGCTTAGAAATATGAGGCAGTCTTCCATTAAGAAGACCAGTAACAAAATCAAATTGGCCCTTGGAATTTCTTCCTCTAGTCTATAAAAGAAAAGAAATGTTATCAGGGTTAAAATATTAAACTGTTAAACTCTGGCCAGTGGCCACATCAATGCCTATAAAAGAGTGCTTTATATAAGCCCATTGCTTTTGAAACCATAATAATTCGCTTTAAAGTAATTTGACGTGGCCCTTCAGAATCTCATAGGAATTGTACTTTGGGTCTCTAAGTTTCTTATTGTCTTTTACAGTCTGACTTCCAGGATTTGTACGTTTCTCTCATTTTATGACCTTCTTACTTACTTACTGCAAGTTTTTCACAAGCATCCTGTGATACGCTTGCCATTTGTCCCTATCAGTAAAAGAAAATTCTTGACAATAGCTTGCTGTTTCAAACCAGTATCATTATTCCTCTTCTTTTCTTGTCATTCAGAAACAGCTTGGTTTTGATAGCTAGCTAAAACATTTCGTAGGACCCCTGCAAGAACAGAAGTCAGATAGGGAATTATAAATTAAGATTTCATAAAATGATCCTGGCTGTTATCTCTAGGAAAGAGATAGTACAATAATTATGATTTATGCTTATGTAGACCAGTGTTTCTTGTTCTTTCAAGGCACTGGGTCAAAATTCCTGACCATGGACACCAGTATGCCAATGACTGTGAAGATTTTTTTTTCATCCTTATTAACAGTCTGAACAGAAGAACTTTTTTCCACTGAAATATTAAATGAATATTAAAGAAAATGGTTGACAGAACAGTTGGATGGATAATACAAAAAAGCACTCCATGAACAGTTTATGTACCTGTGTATGTATGTGTATGCTGTTTCAGATATTTCTGGGAGAATAGAAGAGTAAAAAATGTTGCAATAATAAATAATGGATATGATAATGATAATAATGAGACCAGTCAAAAATATGAAAATTCTGATAAAGTATACCAGACTTTTGCCAATAAGAAAGTCATGCTGTGTTATTCCCCAGCTGACAGAGGAAATGTCAGCATATTTTCAGCATCTAGATCTCTGAAAGCAAAGATATTTTTATTCAGAATATGCTGATGAACTCCTTGTTGTACACATCCTTTTATTCTTAATTGGGCTAATTTTCCCTAATATAACATTTATCCAGATAATTCCCAAACTTTATAATCAGTAATTGTCTTAAATGCAAAAGATAAATATGTTGGATAAGGGGGAGGGGTACTGGATACCAAGCTAGATGATTTTCAGTATTCAGTACCCATCCCAAACTGATTTATCAGTTCTGTTTTCCTCAGATGACACAGAATGTGTTATATCCCTGTTACTGAAAAGGAACAGACCTAAGTCTTACCCTGGGGGAACATAAAAGAAGTAATTGATTGCAAATGAAGTAATCTCTACTTTCTTCTCATTTTACTTTTTTTTTTTTAAATTTATTTACTACTTTCATTTTACATTTTTCAGTACTTTTCATTTAGAAAATGCCTACTGTTGACAGAATTATTTGTGGAAACAGCAGATGTGAGAAAAATATCACAGAATATTCCTGAAAAGTAAATGTTGATGTGCTCCTGCCCTCTCTCCCTCCTTATATCAAAAGGATTTAAGCTAGGCTATACATGTAAAAAGCATGAGTATTAGCTTCGGTGACCGGAGTTTATTTATTCTCTAACTTCAGTTAGGAAATTCTCTTCCCTACAAGAAAAAAGCTGCGTTACTCAAACCAGTGCCCTTATTGTAAGAACTACCCTGGTATTTAAATGCCTCCGGCTATCATGACATTATTTTTTGCACAGTTTGGGTCTGTTTAATTGACTAAATATTTCTAGTGAGCCAAAATTACAATTTGTTCTATTTTTCAACGCTGATTTACTAGGTGCTTGTTAATATTCAGTGGTTACTTTTAAACATGAAACTGTAACCATGAAAAGTTCTTCTGTAATATCTGGTTTAATTCACTAGCCAAGTCATTTATTTTCTAGTGACGTCACCAGTTATGCAATACTGTCACAAGTTCGCTTAAAGTTGCTAAGTGAGAAGCTGCAGAAACTATATGAATTAAATATCCAGTTTAATATAGACCTCAAGAGTGAATGGAAAGTGTAGGCGGAATTGGTGTCAAACCTGAATAATTCACTTTTTAGAAAGGACTGTTTACTTGATCTAGCTTGACAAAAATGTGACTAGATGTTATTCCAAATCAAAAAGATTTTTGTGAAATAGACATCTAGTTATTCAATGATTATTACTTTTAATTGACTCTCAAAATTTAACAGCTATACTCCTCTTCTGGTGTTATGAGATGAGTGAGGAAACATTTATTTCTTGCTTGCTTGACCTGTCCAGATGCACCTAAAGTATGTGCATTAACAGAGTATACGAGGATTGACTGCTATTTAAAGTATAAATCTCTATAATCAAAAATATTTTCTGAGGATTCTATGTATTATTCACCTTATTTTACAACCTTAAGCAATCTTTCATTGCCAAGAAAAAATCGAAAGAAAAAATCTTAACTTGTTTGCACTGAGGATTTTTGGGGTGTTTTTTTTGTTTGTGGGTGGTTTTGTTTGTTTTTTTCCCCCTCTCCGCGGCCCCCCCCTAACTCCCCACGCCCCCCCCCACCCAACACTGTGTAACAATTATGTATAATAGCCACATAATAGTTAATCAGAAGCAATCATTTTAGGATCTTCTTCCAGCATGTTTCAGTCTGACAGCTTTACAAATTAACTATAGTTATGTTAGGATAATAGTGTTTTATTTCTCCTTCACAAAAGCATGGAAATTCACAGTTGAAGCTGATAGCTTGTCTTTATTATGCTTCTGCATTTTTGTCTAAGGGTGATGTGATACATTAAGTAGTCATTTTATCCAATTTTTGAGCTCAGCTCATGATTAATTGTGAAAAGCAGAATGGACATTTGGGTAGGGCACTGACTAGGATGCAGATGACATGAATGACTTTCAGGACTTAAAGACTGATTACACATCTTGGGGAAGGGCATTTTACTGCACTGTAGAGTGTTTCTCTTCCTTCTGCTTAAGTTCTCAGCTTCAGGGACTGCCCCCCAATCCAGAGCTGAGCACAATGTAGCCTGTTTTCAAAGGGAGTGAATGAGATGCTAAGAAATACATGGCAAATAACAGCATCTATAACAGCATCAGTAGCTACACACATTAAGAAAAGCGATCATTAGTCAGATTTGGTTATCTATAATACAGAAACAGAACTAACACTGAATTTATTTGGACTGTTGATATTTGAGCTGATTTCCAGTGAAATGTCAAACTTTGAAAGAGCTAAATCTGATTTATTACTCCTAATGATGGTGTATGAAAGGTTTTTTTTCTAAATTTTTTTTTCTTTGCACTTTACATTGTTCCTTTAAAAGGGTAGCTAGTGCTGTATTTTAGTAACACCGCTGTTCTCAGACTTGGAGAAAAACTACAGTCTTCCTGAGGCCTCGTCCTGAGAGATAACATCACTCTGTCATAAATGAAAGAGAAAGCAAAATTAGAATGAAGCTCTTCTCAAGCCAAGGTGACAAAAGATAATAGACATTCTCAAGGCTTTCCTGTCTTTCTTAAAAAAAAAGACATAATTAGGAAATAATGATTTAGATAAATTCCATGAAAAGGCATTTTGTCTTCTGAAATACAAACATGAAACCAGTAAAAACCCAAAGATACGACACTTCAAGTGGTTCCAGTCTAATTTTCACTCATATGTTGGTGTTTGCTGAAGCAGCCTACTTTATATCCATGTTCCTGACCTAGTCAGGGGTAAGTCAGAGGTAAAAGTCTTTGAAGGCCTTCAAAGGAGGCTTGTGTGTACTTAACTTTTGATACCTAAACTCATTTGTTATCTGTTTCTTCCAGAAAACACTATATGGCAATTAAATTTCATTTTGCTAACATGCATACAGCAACCTAACTTGCAATGCTTTGGTGTCTATCTCACATCTAGCCACATTAGGATATGTCCAACTTTTGACTTTGTGGATAAACATTTGCTAGGAAGGTGAAAGAGGAAAGAATTTGGTCCAGTAGTCCACTGACTAGGCTATTCACCTTGGAGGTAGGTAGTCAAGTTTTAGTCCCTGTTGCAAATAATATTTATGCACTTGCGCAAGCCAGAATACCTTCAGTAAACCCTACGAAAACTGCTCCCAAGTCTGCTCCTCGGAAAATCCTGTGCAGTCTCTTGAAGGAGATGATTGAACATAGGGTTTATACTTTAAAGCACAATGGAAGTATTTAATATGTCCTACTGATTTTTAAATGAACCAATTTTACCCAGCAGTGCATTTTGTGAGAGAGAAGAGAACTGATTCTGGGGCTCTTCTAAGAGAGAAGTTACGTATCTTTGAAGTTGGGCAATGTAAAGCTCAGATTTGCATATTAATTATTTTTAAGGGGCTGCTATGCCTTTGCCATTTTTTTCTAGGATACAGAAGGTTGGTTGGTTGTTTGTCTGGAATTCCAGCAAGCTTCTGTGGACTCTACGGAGATCCTAGACAGTACTTTGGATTGCAAATTAACTAAATGATAAATTTGCTCAGGTTGGAGTCTGTGACTGTGAGACTGTGCCTTCCATCTGAAACTAACATCCCACTGGGCAGAATGGCCAATACAAGAAGTACAGTTACAAAATAAAAGAAATCGTGCACTTGTACAAAAATTATACTGTTATCAGTTTAAAAACAAAAGTGTTTCTCTCTTGTCAGTGGTGACAAGAGTGGTGAGTTGTTTTCACGTGCCAGTGGAACCAAGACTTTGCAACAAATGTCATACAAGAGTGAAGACAGACCCACTGGTTTCAAATAGCCAGTGGCCTACCAGAACGAGGATGAAAGGCAGGTGCTGGGGTGCTGCACTGGGTTTACCTTGGCTGGCTGTCAGCTGCCCTCCCAGCCACTCTCTCACTCCCCCTCCTCAACAGGACGGGGAGAAAATAGGATGAAAAAAGTTTTTAGGTTAAGACAAAGACATAGAGACTGTTTGCCATAGGCAAAACAGGCATGACTTGAAGAAAATTAATTTAATTTATTTCCAATTAAAATAGGTATGGGTAAAAAGAAACAAAGATAAAAAGATTAAAACACCACCTTCTCTCCATCCCCTACATTTTCCAGGCTCAACTTCATTCCTTCACTGTAAGCTCCTCTGCTCTCCCATTGCCCTGAGCAGTGCAGGAGCGTGGGAGTTGCGGTCAGTCCATAACAGTCTCTCTCTGTTGTTCCTTCCCCCTCACGTTTTTTGCCCTTTCTGCACTATGCTTTCTCAGAGGCACCAGCAGCTTGGCTGATAGGCTCAGCCGTGTCCTGCAGGTCCATTGCAGAGATGGCTGGAACAGCTGTCCCTGCCATGGGGTAGCTCCTGGTATCTTCCCACAGAGGCCACCCCTGCAGCTCCCCAATGCCAACACCTGGGCACCTGCACACAATTCAAATGCAAATAATTAAGCTGAAAAACCCTGGCATAAGTTGGGTGGAGCAAGAGTTTGAATCAGCCTCCTATAGATGACCATAATGCCTGAGACATTCCTGGGTCTTGTGGGTTTGGGGGCACGTGGCTACCTGTCATGGACCTTTAGATGACATTTATTCTTTAAACTTTATTTATTTCTGTTTTTATTGTGGATTACTCTTTTAGTACTTAGATAATGCAATACATGTGGAGGAATGATACATCGGATAGGGAAATACGAAGTCAATGACATTAATATTCTTCATTTCAAGATTAAGCATGGGAAAACTGTCTTGGCCATCTTAATTCTCTCAAATCACAGGGAAAATGAAATGCTTAAATCATATCTAAAAATCTGGAATGCATGGGGATGTAATCAAAGGAAATGAAGGGAAATGTGATTCTTCTGGGATTTTTGTGATCTTTTTATAAACGGGTTTGGACCATTATTTTTAATCTTCCCTTAGAATTTCTAGGTTTTGGGGACTGTGATGAGACTGCATATCCTCAGTCTGTTTGGTTAAATTTATATTACTTTTTTATTGCCTTCTCTGTCTGAGCATCAGTTACTTCCTTAGGATTCTAATTGGAAAAACAATATAGTTTAAAATGTGGTTTGTTAAAGATGTGTAATGCTTTAATGAAGAAACAACCAATACAAAGTCCAGGTTCGGTTTGGAAATTTTCCTTCAAAAAGCAAAAGTGCAATTCTCTTTCTGTGGCAACACCGTTTCTTCCTTCACCAAATTATATTATTTTATGCTAGTGAGCAAAACGCGATTTTCTGATATGTTTTAAACATAGTTTGTGTCAGAAAGACAGACAAAAGAACTGAAGGGGGAGGGGTGTGCGTGGTGGTGGTTTCCAGAATTTGGTAAGTGATGCAGCAATGTGCAGTAGTGGCAATTACTACTGAAATTGGATTGAAATTGAGTTGAAAAGCATTTCTTTTATTTGTGCTACACCTCCCAGTCACTGACAGGTGTAAGCGGTGAACTGTCTCAGTGGAGCTCTATGGAAGCTTTGGGCAGTGAGGACTCTGTTTTGCACCTCCGTAATTTCTTAAAGGTTTACAACATTTTACTGTCTTTCAGATTAAGTAGAATATTACTAATTCAAGCTCAATATCCCTTTGGAAACATGATGAGACAAATCTTCATTAAGTGTGACTTGGCATAGCAACCTAGTATAACACTCTTGGTTCCCTGGAGCTAAATTAACTGATTTACCAAAACCATTGAGGAGAAATGGCCACTGTATTAACAACAGATAGTGTTCAGCTAATACTACCTCTCTGTTAGGATGCTGATTCTTGAAAGCCTAATATTTATATGTGAAAACATAAAGGTAATGACTTATGTGTTAAAGAAAACATGAGATTGTTGCAGCCTGGTACAGGACAACTGGTTGCAAGTCCCAGGTATTTCCATACCAATGAGACATCAATAGAATTTATTTACTGATTTTTAGCCAAAGGGTTCCAGTACATACTTCCAGGGTTGGCATTTTATCTGGGTGTTTCAGCAAAGAAAGTGATATTTGGCTATCACAGGCACCTGAACATAGTATGGCATACCTGGGAGCTGTATGTGTACAGTGGGTACTCCTGATTTAATTTCTTCAAGGAATTATAATAGGAAAAAAATGACAGAAAAAGCTCAACCAAATAGTTTCACTTGCAACTTTCCAAATGTTAACTGACTGTTGAAAATACTAAAGACCTGAGATGCCCAAGATTGCATAGACTACCACAGAACAGATGCTTGCACTTAACAGTGTAATTTTGTCTCTCCGATATGTCATGTCCTTAACAGGGATGCTCCTGTTCCCAGTGCTCCTGTCATACTTCTCCCATGTACAAGCCCTTGAGTAGAGAAAACGCTGTTCCCCAGGGTTAATAGCAGCTGCGGGGCCAATCAAAGTCTGGGATCTCCGTGGTGGCACAGTGACAATCCTTCAACAAGGTGTCAAGCCCCTGGTCTAGACAAGGCAGCTGTCTGACATGCAGGACTACAGGCTGCCCCCAGGCAAGTAAAGACATTTATTTGATACAAAATGTAAGCAAAATGGATAGCTACAGCCATCTCCTACTCTTGTCACAACTATAGCTGTACAAGCTTCCTATACTAGGGCCTGAGTCGCTTCTGCAGGAGGTGATTAATGACAGCTTTTGCTCCTAAGATGTAGATGTAGAATTAAAAATTATATTGCTAGCATTGAAATACGTACGTTTATCTTATAAATGCACACATGTAGTTTTGTATGTAATGTTCCTGAGTTTTTGTTTACGCCTATGTGTAAACAAATGTGCTTTTCAACAATTTTTATATCTTCTCAAATAAGGTCAATGTGTTCCATTAGGAGATATGATTTTGTCTGATTTCTTCTGGCTTTGTCTTTTGGTGAAAAGATACAGAAACTTTGTATGTGTGCGCACGCATGCATGTATGTGTGTTTTAACTCCTTTAAGCTGTTCAGAGCAGGGGGGAAAGACAGAATTTTACTATGCTCTGAGAACACAAGAGTATAAATGCTTTACCTGTTTTGAAAGATAGCTTATAAATAAATTAGTACCTTTATCTCTTACTTATAGTGAACAATCCTTTAAATTGTTGATTAATTAAAAGATCCCAGGATTTTCACAATAGTTTTTTTACCCCCTTGAATTGTGTTATGAGGCAGACACTGACTATTGCAATAAAGTAAGTTTTTCAGAATCTACATTTGCCAGTAGAATTTTTCATTCCATGCTAATATTGAGGATGAGGGTGGCTGCAGCTTAACAGAGGTGGTGCTGTAGCCAGGTTCCCTACCTAGCATTGAAAATGGAAGATCTCCCTTCTGTGCACATCTCAAGGGAGCTGTTTGGCATGACACTGTCAATGAGGGTTTAGGGACTCCTTATTGCATGCATCATTGGTTTAAAAGACAGTTATAGTTCCTCTGGAATCATTTGGTCTATCCCCATAAATACACCCTTAGGGACACTAATGCATGCATTACTGGAACAATAGTGTGTAATAGCTGTTCATTCAGTTTTACACTGCTGATACTGTAGCTGAAGGTGTCATTTGATCTTTAGACAAAGGTAGAGGATTATTTTACAGTGTCAGCACAGAAAGCAATAGTAGACTCTTTTTTGTTAAGGCTAATCTCTGTATTATCTTAAATCCTGAAAAACCTTAGTGACAAAATCCCACAGTGAAAATGAGATAAAAAGGACTGAGTTGGGGCAATTTGATTTGATTGAAGGAATTGTCTTTTCCCCACTCTTTTTTCAGTTTGTTGAAGGGCTTTTTCTGACTTCATCCTGTCCTTTGTCCATGTTCTCTGCCAATAATTCTCTCTCTGTTTGTGTCCACATATAATTTGTTTTACTGGGTTTTATTTTTTTGCTACAGACTGTATACTTCTATTTTAGAGACAGTAAAGATGCCAGATTGCTCTTTCACAGTATTACATTAGATGAATTTTGATGTGTAATATGCCATGAAGAACTTAGCAGTAGGAAATCAGTGTTATTTTAGGGAGAAAACAAATAAGTCTCAATTCTTACTGTAAATAATAGAAGCTAGTGCAGAAGAAGTGTAAAAATAGGTGTCTGACATTCACCTCTACCAGAGATGGGGAGCTTATGCAACATTTATGGTCTTTATATCAATATAAAAGTAACAGTAAAACTTAATAATGAACTTTTTTTTGGGGCAGACCAAAGGATAACTTCATCCAATGGCTGAGACAGTTGATCTCAAACTTCCTTCCCCTTTATGTCTTGTTCTAGTCTCCTCCTTGTCACCTTACATTGGTTACAATAACTAATGCTTACAATAATGCTATAATAAGAATTCTATAATGTAGAAAAAGAAAGTAAAGACATGTCTTACAACTCTATGTTGACCAATTACACAAATAAGTTTTTCCCTGCCTCTCTGTATTAGGAATAAATGTCCAGATCAAGTATATACTTAAACAATTATTTTTCCAATAACCACTGAAAAGAAACACTAACAAATACAGAAGAAAACTAAAGCCATTTATTTTTTTACCACCTAAACACATGGCTATTTTAAAAAACAAAACCACCACCCCCACCTCAACTTCCCTGAACAAGAAAGCATTTTTTTGGCAGTTTCACATAATGGGTGTAACTGCAGTGGGTTGCAATGAAATGAAAGGAAGAGGCTTTGACTGTACATCTCTGCAGTTCCATGGACCAAAGGATTTGTCCTCCGTTCATCTGGAGTGAGAACAAAGTCAGGCTGATTAGGTTACAAAGGGACAACCTTATTCATTTATGCCAGGCAAACTCGATCATATAGCCAGTATGTCTTTCAGTCTTTGGTATTCTCATCACATCAAGAAGAAATTATACTGATGCTTTGTAATTTATTTTATAGCAACATGTAATAACCAACTTTTAGAAGCTTGGTTGGCTTTGGAGGAGAAAAATTAAGAGGATATACTACAGGCTATTAAAATTAGAGCAGGACAGAGAACAAGAACTTCTTTGCTGTCTAAGCATTATGATAGATCTGAGATTAAATTAATGAGGGAAAAAAAGTTAAGATTTCTGCTTAAGCTTAGTTATGCTTTAACTGAAGTTCCTCTTTTCTGACACTGAGTCCACCTGCCACACAACAGCAGCATCCATATTATTAAGCTTTCTGTCCCCCCAGAACAGACCAGTGTAATTCAAGCTGACTACTGGGAAAGTCTATGACCAGGGACCATGCCAGCTGGGTAAGCCAAAAGTCATGCCATGGACCATTTTATCAGTTCCTTGGCACTGTTAATCTCACCAGTGTAGACACAGTGCAAAGAAAATCTATACTGCCATAGTTGTCTCTGAATTAATGAGATATGATGCTCTCATATGATCAACAGTGGGATTTTTTCCCCACGTATACCTTCAATCCCTGGGCCAGTGCAGGAGGGAAAAAGCCACCTCATGAGCAGTGCGAGGCTGATTTCACAGGAGATCTGCCACTAACAGGAACTGACACGTGCAGTAAGGACATAACATCACACCGAGACTTCTGCTCAGACTTTTTCCCAAGAAGTAGTTTTCATGAAGGCAGAAAAATAATGATGTAATACTGTATAAACTCAGAGAATTGATTTAATGTTTTCTAAGTTGGCTAGTGTAGCATTTGCCTGCTTTTAACTACCCAGACTGGAAACCGAGAGGGGGAATCCGCCTCCTTTTTTATTTATCATGGTAATATCATTGTGAAATAGCATCTGTTCTTGGCTTAAGACAAAAACAACAAAAAAAGAAATATGATCTGTTGTTTTGAAATTTTTTTACTTAAAATCATTATGGCTAAAAAAGCTTTTTTGCAACAGCTTTCAATGGATCTTTAATGAGGTTATTAGTGTCACAGAGATATTTCCATATTAGTAAGATCAGATATATAAATGGGTCTTCTGTTTGGTTTTTTGGAGGCCAAATCAAGTAAATAAAACAGAAAATAAATGTGTAAATAAATGTTAGGAGGAGAACTGTGAAAAAAGAAAACCTTTAAGATTTTTCCAACCCAGGGTTCACCTGCCAAGAATCACATTGACACTAATTACATTACTGATTCAAAATAATGAGATGGATTGTAAATCATCACTAACAAAGTTATAATAATTAATTACTGAGATGTCTAGAATAATAAGCCTTCTTGCCACCCTCATTATGTTTGGGCTCCCTGAAAATGGAATCTGAGGAGAAAAAACAGTTCATTAAAAGAAATACAAAGTAATACAGTTGCTCTAATCTAGCTTTAACTTTCTAATTAGATTTTTAAAGTCTTCACTGTAATGCAATGCTTTATATACATAGGTACGTGATATTTCCCTAAAAAGCAAATGTCTTTATAAGTAATATATGCATTATTACAGCAGTGGGACAACAAAAGTAACATAGCTGCCTACTAGAGCAAAATAATGAGGTTTAAGTGTCACATCAAGGTTATTTAGGTATTGTTGATTAATAATACTGCACATTTTTTTCATAAACATGCCATTTTCAGCAGCTTTCCAAAAGTCTGTACACACTGTCTTAAGGCACTATGCATCTGGATTGAAACAGACCATTTTTTTTACTTTATACAAAATTATTTTTGAACAGCAAAGAACAAATTTAACCTTACTGAGTCCAGTTCTGCTGACATTATACAAATCAGTGTGTCAGTGAAATCTAAATGGCTCTTTCCATGCTACGATAAACCAGTCAGGATTACAAAAATAAACATAATAGACAGAAACTCAAAACTTTGTTAAAGCTTAGGTATACTTTCAGCACCTATAATTTCCATTAGAAGTCATGAACGAGAAAGAAGAAAAGTTGACTGCTATATCATATTAACTATGTATTTGAAGACAAAAATCAGGAACAGAAGAATAATGTAATCATTTTTTTAAAAAAATCATCTTTTAGAACACTTAAGAGAGAATGGCATTTTTTTCTTTTGTCAGCAGCTTCCAAATATTATTAACCATGTAAAGAAAGACATGTAATAAAATGTAGTGAGCTGAGAAAATGTTTAAGGTTGAATTAGTTTGATAAGTTCCATTAAAATTGGAAGGGCTATGAGATGCCAGACTATGGGGAGTGATATTCTGGCATCAGATTCCTTTTGTAAACATGTGTAACTGTGTAAAGACCACAGATCAATCCACTTTTGCATCACTCAAAATTTTGGGTGTTATTTCTATGCTGGACATTTGGGTTTTGATCTTAATGAGAAAATATATATTTGTGAATTTTGTATGCTTGAATTGTTCTGGGCCAGTTTAGACATGGCAGTAGGTATTTATTAATGCCTTGTTTTTGAACAGTAATGGTTGATGGCCAATACCACTGGTTCTGGTAGCCATACTTGGTATCTTTAAGAAGTTTAGTTTTTCAATACTTTAACAGGTTTTTAATACCTGATTATCTAGCAGCCGCAGTATTCAGCACTATTAACAGCTTTTCATAATGTGAGTCTAGACAGAGGTAGCCAGCACATGCTGCTGAAGTGACATAAAGCAGGGAACCAAAGCTTGTTTGGGCCTTTTACTACAAGTCTAAGGAGGCCAGTTATAGGGTTTGTTAACCTACTCTCTCTAAACACTGAGTTATCTTCCTTTTGGCAAAAGTGTATCTAATTCTGATGAGTTCAGGTTTTTGCTGTCAATACTTCTGGTCTGTGTTGCCTGTTGACATTCCTATTGAAGAAGATTGTCTTTGCTGCATCTGAATTTAGAATATTGAGCACCAACTTCTTCTAAGATGTGTTATGAACTGAAAAGTCATTCTTACATTCACCTAAGTTGGAGTGGCCATGCATCACACACATGCACCAGTTTTGTTTCGCAAAGCTGCATTCTTCCAAGTAGTTATGTTGGAGACACATCTTCTGTAAGCCTCATTTCATTTTTTCTGGGCTGTCAGATGTAGTGATTTAATTCATTTCACATTCACATCCATTCTGCTTTCTAACTTATGGTATTTATTTAAACTACCAGCTTTTTGAATTTGCACTCAAAAAAATTCAACATATCCCATACTTTCTCCAAATGCAAGCTGAATTCAGCCATAGGAGACATCTCAATTTTTCAAAACTACTAGTACTAATTGTCTGCTTCATGCTGGGCACTCTCCAATGAGGACAGCTATCAGAAGCAAGCAAACTTTTGTGTGTATTTGTGTTTCTTTTGCTATATTAATGCAAAGTATAGCATGAGTTTCACTATAATCCATACCTGTGGATTTTGTGAATGTTTGTCTGCTTTAAGTTTAGGTTTATTTGTCTTTCACATAAACTTCAAGATCCCTGTGGAGGAAAGAAATATAGAATGTATAGAAATTGAATTTATGAAGTGATCGTCAAGAGGTATTTAAACTTGGCATCATGCTGTCATACAGTTTGTCACTGTTATTAGGCTGCAGGAATTTAAACTTTAAGAAATGTACCGGATGAGTGGGTCAGAACATTTCTGAATGATATAATAATTAGAGAGAAAGAAGCAAACAATTTCCATTAATAATTTGTCTGTCCTCTCTTTTGAACTAGTGGAATATCCATCAGATTGCAATTTTTCAGATTTAAGATAAGGTTTCTCTCAAGAAAAGTGTGACTAGATTTTCTTTCCTGGCTGTTTAAGAATATGAGATACCCAGAAAAAATCTTAATCTGAAATAAATCAGGAGATACAAATTGCTAGCCAACAGATGTTTCTAAGACAATCTTTTTGTTGATTTGTCATAAGGAATCTAGGTGGGTTAGGCTATGTATCAACTAATACCATCCCTACACACATCTATTCTTTTTAAATATTCTTGTCTCCAGGGGAATTTTCTGTATTTCTTTTGTGTGACACTCTGCATTGTGAGGTTCTAACCCCACTGGGTCATGGTAGGACAGCCAAACCACTACCTAGTAGGGTATGATGGCCAAGTGGCTGTCACTTAGCAGTTGTGTTATCCAGAAGCTAGGTCTTTATGAGAAACAAATTAAAACGTAATTGATCCAGAATGAAAAAAAATCAGAAATGTAGGGGATTTGGTGGTCCCTTTGGAGAGGGAGAGACTTAGAGGGACAAATAGGGTCGGTCTGCTTTATCTGAAATAATCCTTAAACACAGGAAAACAGGCTCAGAGCTCCTCCATTATCAGTGAGTACTCTAGTTACCACACTGTTCTACAAAATATGTTGTCACCTTTTTTTTTTTCCTGAAGTACTGAAATTTTAGTCACCCTGGCATGTATTATGTACTGTTTAAGAACAAACACAAAATTAATTTACAGAGGAATTGAGGCAGAGAAATACCTATGGAGTCTCGTCCACATGCCAAGTGCCAAGATTGAGTCGGTGGGAGAAACACAAGTCCCTGAATAATAAGGAAAGCACCCCAGTTTTAAGTTAAGATGTTGAAATAGAGAGGTGTCTAAATCAAAACTGTGGGCATAGAGATGTTTGAGGGTGTTTGAAAGGTAACCCTGGAGGAAGATCTAAATGTTGAAGGTAAAGCCAGCCTTTACACTGGACTATGCTGAACTTATGTGATTAAGCATTCAATTGAATGGTATTGGACAGTGGGTACTGTATTAATTAAGAATTTTATTGTTTTTTTTCTGAGGTTAAATAAAATTGCTACTTGCACTTCTCTGCTAATTAATCCATACCCAAGAGAGATCTATTTTAATTGCTTTCTAGAAAACAATGTTTGTTTTTCTTTGCCATATGCTTAACAAAGAGCCTATCTACTTTTGTCTCTCTCTTAGGGCACATTCACAAAAAGATAATGCATCTCTACAAATTATTTGGCAGCTGGTGGTAGAATATAATAAGTCCATTAAATTAAGAAACAGCTCACCAATAATTTTTTTTTTTTTCGTAAATTACACTATAAAAAGAGGAGTAACAGTTCATGAAGGAGGGGTTTTGCTCACAAACAATTAAGGGCTATGAGAATGGTGGCAGTCTGTGTTCTAGACCTTAACTGCACACAGACAAATGGTTCTCTTTAGTTCTGCTTCACAACAGGAAGTCATTGTTATCGGATAAATGTGCCCAGGGTAAAACGTACTGAATCTCAGCAAACTGATTTGTGAAGACATAAAGAAACCTTAGACCCAGTGGAAATTTAAGAGATTATTCAGGGCAAGCTGGAGCAGACAGCAGGCAGTGGTTTTGAGCAAAAAGTATGAGGGGTGTTTCCACTGGAGATGTAGAATTCGTTTCCATAATGACACAATTCTGACATCTGTGGTGCTTTTGTGCTGTCAGTCATCTGAAACATCACTGTGCCAGAAAACTGCCAGGTTTCCCCCCAACAAAAGAGAGAAATACAGACTCATAAAATAAAAAGAAAAAAACCCCACAAACAACCAAATAAAATGCACATAAATTAATTTAAAATATGTTTCAACACATTACAGTTAGATTACAGATAGGAAAATACCTTTTGCATGCAGAGGTAAGCTCATTGAGATACTTAGATGTTGACAGAATTAAAAATCATGGATTTCCTGAAATGTTCAAGGTTTCAGCTTTCAAAAAATGTCTGTATCTTAAATAATATTACTTGTTTTTGTCGATCTTAGGTTTTACATGAACAGCTACAGACCTTGTTGAGAACTTGTGTAACAGAAATTCATATAATTCTTTCTAAGAATATAAAAAATACATTAGTATCTTGAAAAAATACAGGAATACAATATAAATTTAATGTAGATCCGGAAGATCTACATACTTCAAGACTGTGTGCTTCAGAGTTTTCTGATCCATGTATTTTTTTTATCTCATTATGAAGACACTGTCATCACCTGTCACCACTCTCCAGCCCCCACCCAACATGTAATTTCTTTCCAAATTTAAAATGTACGGACATTCCAGCTGTCTTTGGTAAGGTATTGCTTTATGATATCCGGCTCTAATTACAATGAAGGAATTGCACAATAGATTTCTAATGATATCTAATTTAATTAAATTTCTGGTGAACAAATAGTGTAAATCTCTAGTTTTGTTATTCAGAAGGAAGAAAAAAAAGATGGGTGGGTAAAGCATATCTGATTCTAGGTGGCTTGCACTATATAGCTGCTAGATTGTTGTCCTATGCTTGTGATGTTTCAGGGTTGATATTGTCCCCAAATACTCCAAGTGGAAGTGATGCCAAATGATGCAAATGATGCCAACAACATCAGAAAGTAATGAAAGGTACTGCTCATAGAGAGTACTTACGTTACTAAAGCTGTTATCTGTCTTTGTACTGCAGGAAGATGCAAAGAGCTGAACAAAGGGAACACTAGCACACCTATTTTTGTAACCACACTGTTTGAAGGGGTTATTGGAAGCATCTCCAAAAGTAAAATCAAAGGCTGATGGATCAATGCAACAAGAATATTTTGACCATCAACAGGTATATATCTGAGAATAAAAGGCAAGAAAATAATTTTGCATGGGCAAAACAAGTGTCTCACTTGAAACTTCTACCAAAACACAGAACCCTCAACCTACATGATCCAAAAATGCTACAAACCTTTTGTATACATATGGAAGCTTTGTTTCTCTTATCATACAGTTTTTAAGAATATCTGCAAGGTAACTAACAGAATTTTATGACTTTATTTTTCCTCCTCTGAACAACAAGAAGAGATGCATTTCCACATTAGTGACAACCAAACCCCTAAACTGGAGGCACAGATACAATTTAGGCTGTCATATGGGGAAAAAAAAAAAAGGACAAACCCAAATGTTGAATTATTTTAGCCCCAGTTGTGTTATGGGCTTGTAATTTTCCCCCTTTCTCTTTTCCTTTTTAGAAAAGAATTATAGATGCTTAGATAAAAGAAAAGCTAGCAAGGTCTTCTTTTATTACAGCATTCCTGTTGGCAAAAGGGAGAACCAAAGAAGCTGGCTTAGACCGCGTACAATTTCAAATAATGGGATGTTGAAAAAATTAGTGCAAATAATCCAAATATAGTCTCCATGAACTGCTTGTCCCAGGTTTATTTCACCCCTCCCAGCATCCTCCTTTCCTTTATCACATACAAGTGCTATGGCATTGTGTTTTAGTTGGTACCTTTTATTGTCAGCTCTAGTAATTCTTGATAAAATTATTGATTTATCTTTATTAAAGTAGTGTCACTGATGTTCATGGTAACCCAAGTAGCAGATATTTAAGGCAAATTTGTGCTAAATTTTCAGGGTAAAACCCCAGAAGTTTTTGCAATCCATTGTTAGAAATTAATGTTACGAAAAGTAATATTTAAATTCCAGATTGGTAATTATGTATGTGTTAAGTTCTTTCAAATTTCATGGGAGATGACTTATTTGGCTTGGACTGGATGTCTTTCTATACTCTTTAGCTATATAGAATAGTTACCTATTGCGTGAAAATGATTGCATGTATCCGTATTGCATGTGATATACACTTACTTAACATGTTTTTATAGTATGTTGCTCTATTATGAGCTCCATTGCAAAGATGACTGCTCCTCCATCTTGTGTCACTTCTTTATGTCTCTGTGTACACGACATTTTCAGTATTTGAATAGCATCAAAAGTATTCTATTTCCCTTAACTTCCATTGCATTGTCTAATTTCTAGTGACACTGGGATGTTCTGTGACTTCTCTCTTGTTGCTTTCATGAATCTAGTTGTGCAAAGAAGCAGTACAGGATGCAGCAGTAAGGAAGGGATCTCTGTAACAGCTGCTGAAATCTACCACCCAACTAAATGTCTCAGTGGTAAAGGGGTGAACTGAGACACATATCTGCAATTTGCTAGCCTATAGGGGAATTTTCTGGCACATATTTCTGCTTTACTGAGGTCACTTGGTTTGTTCAGCTTGGAGAAGAGAAGGCTGAGGGTTGACCTCATCAAAGTTTACAGTTTCCTCAAGGAAGGCAGCAGAGGAGGAGGTGTTGATCTTCTCTCTCTGGTGACCAGAAACAGGACACGAGAAAATGGAATGATGTTGCATCAGGGGAAGTTCAAGACTGGACATTAGGAAAAGGTTTTTCACTGAAAGGGTGGTCGGTCACTGGAACAGGCTCCCCAGGGCAGTGGTCGTAGCACCAAGCCTGTGAGAGTTCAAGGAATATCTGGATGATGCCCTTAGTTTTAGGTGGTCCTGCAAGGAGCAGGGAATTGGACTTAATGATCCTTATGGGTCCCTTCCAACTTGAGATATTCTATGATTCTATGAAAAGTGTTTCAAATGTGTTTAGATCCATAATTCAAAACAAGTCCTTGTTTGGAATCAAATTTTGAAGATATGTATATATTCTGGTAAGTAACCTCACTCATATGAGTCCTGTCCTTTCCAGAAGCATATTTGATTAAACACAAGACTCCTACCAGCAAGGAAAAAAAAAAAAAAATCAGTAGCTAACCAGTATCCTATTTGGAGGACCTGAGACCTCCTGGCTTTGCAGAGAATTTAGCTGGTACGGTACAACACAAGGGTTACATCCCCAAATTTTACTGTGATTGAAATTCTATGATGCTTTACTTTCTCTGCTGGCCATCCTCCTTCCAGTGACTGCATTCTCTTGCCTCGCAGAAGATGTACAGTATGTGTTCTAGTCATTTATTCATTACATTAAGAGGCCTGTGGTAAATTTGCAGGGACACAAGACCTGTCTGTGGGAGGACTCCTAGTACACCCAAAGCTTCTCTGTCTAAGAAGCTGAGGAGTGGAGGCAGCAAGGGACTAGCTTTGGGAGCAGATATTACCTTCACATTCACACTTGTTCTAGGTACTACCTCAGAGCTTAATGCTGGAAGTAGTCTACCCTGACGGAGCTCTTATTTACAGGAAGAATTTATGACAAGCTGACTGCACAGGCAAATTGGGTCCCAAGAGTGCACCAGACTAACTTTGGGTTAGAAATAAGCCCTTGATTAACTTCTTGTGCTGACCTCTTCCTTTGTTTACTAGCTTAAAGCAAGATTTCCTCTCAGCTCTGCACGGTTTTACTCAGCTTCAATATATTGCTCACTAGCACTGCTGAATTAACAAATGGAACAGTATTAGCATAAAGCACAGGATGACATGCTTGAAAACCAGTAGCAGAGAGCAAAATTCTGAAAATGAGCTTCGGAGTCATGGAGCTGGAAAGTTTTCTACTTTGACCACAAGTAAACACTAGTTTTTGGGACAAAACCTGACATTTTAGGTAAAAAAAACCAACCCAAAAACAAAAAAAAAGAAAAACAGCCCACTCCACCGGGAAGACCATTCAGAATCTGTTTTAGCAGGAAGACTTCCTGAACTAGAGGGCTTAATAAACCCAACATGTAAAACATTGCTGCATAAGAACACTATACATCTTTCCACAAGTTCCCTTTATCAATATGAAAGGACATATGACATATGCTGATGATTTACAGTTTTCTGGGAATGGCGGGGGATTGTTATCACTGATTAGAATCAATTTTTGACGCAGAGAGACAGAATTGTCCACAGTTAATCAGGAATTAATGTTGTAATGCAGTTCCTAGAAGAGGCTGCGTATCATTTGACTGCCTCTGCAGCATAACTGGGGCATTGGTATATCCAAAGCAAGCTTCATTTAGAACATACCAGGCAACTATCAATGATGGATAGCTGTTCCAGTAGTTTCATAGTGCGAAGACAGACAATAGAGCCTCATGTACATTGATTCCCTTAGCAAAAGCAATGCTGCCGTCAGAAGACAGCACTATCATTAAAAGCAAGGACAGCAAATCCATCAGATGGTTGTAATGAAGTCAAATTAACAGGGGAGAAAACAGAAGACCTGACAGGTGAAGTATGAAATGGGGAAAAAATGAGATAGATCTCTAATTGTATCAAAGATATCAAGATTTAATACTGATTTACTGTCAAATGATGTTCATGGTTCTTGCAGTGCTATGTACTTAAATGGGTATTTCTGAGTCCAAACCATGTTACAGATAAGCACATATTTTTCAAACACACCATGGGTCTGATCCTGCTTCTAATGCAGTCAAAAAGGTTATGTTTAATGGCCTCACACAAATATGACAGTATCTCATTTATTTAAGTGCAATGAAGATAGAAGTCTAAAATGAAACTAGCAGGACATAAATTCAGAACAAACAAAACAAAACTGTTATTCTCTCTATATGTAGGCAAGGCAAGAAAGTCCTTCATGCAAGACATTGTGTATGCTACATGTTTTCAAGACTTCAAAAAGCAGCTGAATAATTTTGCTGAAGAAAATCTATGTCAGATCCCTAATTGCAAGAACATGACCTGTGATTCAAGAAATCTTTGAACTGCAGATGGATGTAACCCAAGATGCTGTTGAGGACAAGTATTGCTACCTACCTGCTCAGTTCCTAATGTCTTCTGCAAGTTTCTGCTACTTGCTGTCATCAAAGAATGGATGCTATGTTTGATAGGCCTTTCATGTGATGTAATGAAGCTGGTTTTAAGTTTCTCTATAACATAAGTGATACCTTACGAAACTTAACAATACCCTAAGACACTGTCAATGAAGCCTGCAGCAGACAAAAAAGACATTCCAATTTGTAATAAGGACAGAGATATATGAAGTAATTCTCTGAAGTACTAAGGATTTTCCATAGTTAAGACCATAGCTGTTTACCCAACAAATTAAGTTAGTGTTTTTAATACTGATTGTACTTGCAACAGCATCAAGCCCCTGATGGCTAATACTGTAACTAAGGAATGTGTTATCATATAGATAACTGTGGAATGCAGTAAAGTACAAGAGAAAATCTGGTGGTAAATGTCTTTAAGAGAGAAAAAGAATAAGGGCTTTCCAAAGCATAGATTATAACTCTACAGAGTTAATTTTGATAGTGCTTCCCAGGTGATTATGATGGCAGAGACTGTGTTTTTTCCCCAGTGATGGGCCAAAACAGGTACCCTTTTTGCTCTTTTTACTTCTGCTATAAAGTAAGGAAGTCTTCCTTTGAAAAAAGTCAATGCTGGTTGATTTTCTGGTGATGCTTGGTGCTTGGATTACCCAAAGGAGGTACTACCTAGGACACAGCAGCAAACTGACTATGACACAGAACCCGTTACTGTGCCCACAACCAAAGGAACACTTATTATGCTAGTTGTTTCTACCAAAAGAGGCTCCTACTGTTAAAGCAGTTCTACCATAGTGTGAACATCTAAATTTACTCTTTCCTCATACTTTAGTAATCGTTATTGTATGTCTGATAAACCTCGTAGAAGCTGTGAGACCTTGAACTGAAGAACTAGTGAAGTTGTAAGAATATGCCTAACTGGAATTAATTCTCTAGCTATCTCCATGCTGCTTTGTGACCAATCATGCATTCTAACCAGAAGGCTGCCAGAGCCTTATGTCATATCATTTGTATTCATTTTCCTTAATTGATCATAATATTAACTTACAAGTACCTGCTGTAGGTGATGCTGAGGATAGAATGTCCTTTAACATAAAGGTATTGCCCTTCACTGTCATCCAAGAGGACATGTGGGCTAGAATCACTTCCATTGG
Organism: Chionis minor; assembly: GCA_013398295.1. Lineage (NCBI taxonomy): Eukaryota > Metazoa > Chordata > Aves > Charadriiformes > Chionidae > Chionis > Chionis minor. The sequence continues at coordinate 329,070 of VZSF01000011.1, read as the reverse complement.
TTTGGTGTCCCAGGAAATCTCTGCATATGGTTTTAAAATGACAGTTTTTAACCCTTTCATTTGAATGGAAATTCAAATGGAAAATAGAACTGCATCCTTCACTTATCTTTGAAAGGTGCTTATGTCACACCTTTCAGTTCAAAGCCTTCAGGACTATAGCAGTACTCTAGCTCAGGACTCCACTTTTTTCTGGAGTAACAGTATCATATAGAGTATATAGGGTTTAAGATAATCCCTTGTACCGATACAGTATTTGGTCATTTGATTTGTATTTCTGAGAGGTAGTTTCTTTCTTGTGTTTATTGTTCTGCTTCTTAGCATCACGTTCACCCACAGGCTGGCCCACAGGAATGAAAGCAAAATGATATTAAAGAAGCTCTTATAATAACCCATAACTCTGTGTATTTTCTTTATGAATTCATAATCTAACCATAATGATTTCAGGTAGTAATTAAGCCAAGTACATTCTTTTGCTCAACATTTATTCTGAATTCAACTTATTTTTTAATTTATTAATGTAATTTAGGAGAACAATTGAAGTTTTTTCTAACGTGAGGTGAAGATGTTTGGCTACTGTTAGCAGCTACTCAGGAACATGTAATAATACATCAACAGAACAGCACAACTAGGAGGGCTAGAGTGAGATATAAGAGGATGTGAAAGGTGGATCTGTTTCTTATGTTTGTTTTTATATACAGAACATAGGCTGGGCTTTTGGTTTGGCACATTATAAATATAACACTGGGAATATTCAGATATGGTGTTTGGTTTGTATCCATTTGTAATGAAAAATGGCAATGCATATGAAATAAAAAAAGAAATCAAGCTGCTTATTCTGCTGTCCCATGAAACAGATGAAAATGACTTGCACATTTACTTTATTGTGGACAAAACCAAACCAAACCAATAATTATTTGAGTCATAGAAGTGCTACAGATGGTATTGTAATTCTTTAGACACTTAATATAGTTTTATACATGATATACAGTAAATATTGAGTGTTCATACTGGCTCTGCACAATTAATCTCATTGGTCTGTTAAAAGTAGTTCTAGACTCCTCCTCACATCACTTAGATAGCCATTTGATCACAAAACACAGAAAAGCATATATTCATTTAGAGATGGATAAAAGACAGTAAACCTATGAAGCATAATAGACAGTCTGGTGAAGGGATATTTGCTGTATGCGGCTTAAGGTCCCTGTCCTGTGAGGTGAAAGATGTTACAGCAGGAGAGGAGGTGCAGTTACGGAGAAAGCATTAGGAGAAGACATAAAATGGGCAAAGAACTTGGTTTGGAAGTATTTTACACTGTGGGGAAACATTGTAATAGAAATAATGGCCATATTACAGCTCTGAACTTGCCTTGGGGGAATGATGGCTAGCAAAAGTCAATGTGATTAAGGAATGACCTGCCAACATATTGTTTGGAAGGAAAAGGCCTTTTCTACATCTGACAATATGTGCAGATATGGATATACATAGTAAATTATTTGCTTAGCAAATAAGAAGAAACAGTAATCTACTCTGCAGGTGAATTTATTATTCTGTGTCATGTCTTCAACTGTTATTCACGTGTCAGAGAGATTCTCACCCTGTAGTGTATAATTAGTAGAACCAAAATGTAATAAAAACCCAACCAAACCCCCCACAACTACAGGATTTGCATATTTAATTGAAGCATACATATTTAGTGGGATGATGATTTGATCAGTGGCAGGAGGAAATTAGTACTATACTCAGGATATTTAATGTCACCATGACTCTTAACTGAGAGTCTTCTTAGCAAAGTTGTGGCTGTAGGAATCCAAGTAGTTTTGTCTCCGGAATGCTTCAGTTTTAGAAAGAAAATAGTGCTCAAAGGTTATCTTTAGAGAGGATAAACGGACAAATTGCTTTCTTTAATATCTAATTTAGACTACCTGGATTGCCGTGAAGGTAAATGTGTGGGATCCTAGACATTTATACTCTATATATTAATTACAGTATACTGAGCAAAGTTTGATATACTTACCTTTGTGGGGCCAAGAATGTATGTGGGACCATGTTGCAACCCAGCACCTCAGTGAGACCTGAGGAGGTGCTGACGTGCTCCTTCAGCCTTTCTGCCTTTGACAACAGGGTGTAAGGGAGTGATGAGTTGCCCTAAGCACGCTTCTGGTGTGAAAGGTTGGGGGATTGGCACTCTTTGGCTTGCCAAGAGATGCCAGGACACCTCATCTAGATGAAGTCACTTGTCATCCAGTAAGACTATGCACATTGCTATAAAGAAGAAACTTAATTTTCTCTGTTCAGCTCTTCTACTGAAAAATGTTGCTCCACAACAATTTTCATTCAGCCTATGTTGCATGTATTTATCAATAATAATGACTGGTAAGACTGAGTTTTCAAGCTTTGTGGCAACAACTATCATTAAAAATATAAACAAGTATTCATCTGTTAATCACTGTGGAACAGAGAGAGGGAGAGAGAGACAGAGAGGCTCAGTTCCAAATGGAGATTTGAATTTGCCTGTAATGGCTAAACATATTGTTTGAAATGCATTAAATTTTATCTGATCACATTGTTTCTCCTGGTGTTTTTTCGGTGCTGGTTTTTTTTTGTATGTTTATTTGTTTGTTTTGTTTAGTTGGGGGTTTTTGTTTTGTTTGTGGGGTTTTTATGAGCTATGTTTAAATATTTAAGTTGAATATTAGCCAGAATTCAGTCTTCAATGTGGATTTACCTTGCTGGAACACCTGTATATACAGGAAATGCAAAATGATTGACATACCAGAAAAAAACTCTGCTTATTGCTCTCTAATGTTGTTGTTCTGGGGATATTTTGTAGCAACAGCTATTTCTTGCAGTCTTTTATTATCTGGTTTTTTTACGCTGCATGTTTAAACTTCAGTAAAATTCTCCTCGAGTGTTTACAACATGAAACTTCCTTAAAGTATTACTGAAGTAATTCTCATAGCTTCATGACAGAGATGGGAAAGGCAAGGTTATTGCATCTGTGCACATGCATTCTTGATGGATTCTTGATCATTATTTAGGCTGACCTACAGTTCCCAAAAGTGAGCACATTCAGTTTACTGACTGAAAGATTCCAAATAGTCATAATTGTCACCAAAATATTTGTGTTTAGATGCATATATTTATATGTAAGTATGTATTTTAAAAACATACATATTTTTAATGTGTATGTATGTATTTAAGCACCTGAGAGTACATAAGCATGTATATACATTTGTATACAACCATGTGCAGTAAAAAAGAACTGCAAATATGTCATGATTCACTTTTCATTTAGGCTCTACACAGGTTTAAAATACTGTTAAATACTTCTTAATGCCATGCCTGACTAGAGCAGAGAGTCAGAGAACTGTAACAGATAAAGTTTACTGAACTGTTGAAATCTCAGAAAATATGTGCATTAAGTTTTGGGTGATGTTTTTCATATTATAACTGGTTATTACCACTCAACACAAGTTTCAGCTGTTCTGACTTTTACATTAGCTCTGACTAGCGCTCATTCATGACTTCATAACTATCTTCCTTGTTCAAAACTTAATTAATGAGTTAGTTTGTAAAGGGCAAATAGTGTAGCCATGCAGAGCTAAGATCAGTTTAACTTTTAAGTTGCTACTGCTTACTCGAATTTGCAAGCCAAGTCAGGTACCTAGATAGATACAGTATGTGGAGAGCATGGAAAAAACCCCATCGTATCCATTGGAAAAGAGAAAAAACTGACCCAGCTATAGACATCAGCCATGAACAACTCTTTCAAATAAATGTTTAAAAATTCTATACCATGTGAAACATTTTCAAAATGAGATACGGATAGAGAGAGTTTTGTGGACAGGCTAATGGGTTTTCAAGTTTCCTCTGGTATAACATAAGGTTCCCAAATCACAGGAAAATCCTAGAGAGTGTGGTCTGGTGGGAAGAAAAAAAAGGATTACTGTGATCACCATGACTTCTTCTGTGTTCTGGCTGTGTCTCTTGTAGCTGCTGACAGTGTCTCTAAGGACTGCTGGGGTAGAGGAAGACCTACCCTATGACTTGATGACTTGAAGCTTTAGAATGGAATATTTGTTGAGTTGTTGATCACCATTATGTTGTAGAAAGTTGTGAACATGCTCAGGGAGAAAAAATTTAAATCGTGATATGCTTTACAATAAAAAAGCCTAGTAGACACCCATTGAGATGACTACATAGCAACTTAAAACAAATAAAAGGAAATACTTTTTCACACAGAAGTCATGACTATAGGTGACCAAAGTATAAACAGGGGCAAAAATGGATTTTGCAATATGAGTTAATCAGTATGGATTTAATCTGAGTGCAAATACAAACTTGATAACAGAACCCCCCTATTACTTTGGATATACCTGGTAACAGCATGTATATCAGGAAAAAAAGTTCATTCTTAATGTTATGTCCTTTTATGTTCATGTATGAGTTTACAATCAGTGAGAATAACCAAGCTGTGACAACAAAGTTCATTACACTTTCTTGCAACACAGTGTATTTTTTGCATGACACTGGTCCAGTTTAGTGTTAGGTTATATGATAAAAGACTTGTCTACATACACACAAAGGAGCACTGAGGCACAACAGCAAGTGGGGAAACCCAGTCAAAGGGTCCCAAGGCTGCCCCAGGGAAGACATTGGCCCCTTCTTGGGAATGGAACCCACCACTGTGAGTCAGTGGCAGTGGCTTTCTTGCAGCAGCTTTCAGATTGAGAGGTATAGGATTTACTATAGGATATATTTTGGGATTATACAGGACATTATGGGATGTTTAGGGTAGGAAGCAAAGGTGAGGGAATGGAGGGAGGGATGAAGATGGTTTGGGAGAGAAAAAGCGTGTGAAAATAAAGACAAAAAGAGATAAAAGGAACTGGTTATGGGTAAGCAGGTTGGTTGTTGATACAACTGCCTGGCCATGCCCTGCACCTGATCAGCACTGTTTGTTCTGTCTTACTGTTAAATTCCATTTCTGACTTTCCCTTGTGTGAGGGACTCTCTACCCTGTGTGCATGAGTATGTACAGGAGTCTGAGTGCCAGAAACTGGGATTACACCATGGACAGAGAGACCTGTGGTGTCAGCACCGGACTGAGTGCCCCAATGGCGGGGGTGACCATGGGTTATCAGGGCCACATGTCTGTGGTGCCAGCAACTAAAGAGACTGGCCCATTTCTGAATTGCGTGACTACTTATCAGTGTGTGATTACTAGCAAATATCAGGTAGAACAGGTCAGTGAATCGCTTGGAAGCCAAGTGTTGAAGTGACAATTAACCTGGGATGGATGCTGGACAGACCAGAGGGACTGTTGGTTGGCTGCTGGAGGGACCAGGAGGTCCGAGCCTGAGATGCATGTGTGTGTCCCTGTGTGAAGCAGCTGAAGGTGGGAGGATCCAAGGGTCAGTTACTCAGTAGACTGAGTGTCTAAGGCCAGTTAGTGGAGATATCTGTAGTGCAGATATATAAGCATATATTTCCCGTTACTGGATCTTCATCATGACCAGTTAGAGGTCAAGGGGACCACAATGGTGGTGTTAGTGTTGTTCACATTTGCCCAAGTGCTGAGAGTTTCTGTGTTGATCATGTTGGCTGTGCTTGCCTGTGCTGTTTATGTCTGTGTATGACTGCCTATTGGGAATACCTGCTCAGCTCTACGGCTGGCTGGACCTTGGGGCACCGGGTTGTGGCAGCCTTGCCTCTGTGAGGCTACCAGATTCAGTAACTCCTAACATTTAATATTTCATTGAAGCCTTGGGGAAAATAAAAATGTGCAACTATGCCATGCTTTACTTACAGTATCAAATCTGAGAGAAAATGATAGAGTTCCTGTCATGTTCATATCAGTGCAATCAGAAGCGAGCAAACCTTTGACACCATTGCACTTTATATTGTGTTAGATCTCTTCTATCTGAGCACCATTTTCAGGTTTATTTGATATCAGTAAAGGCAAACTGATCTTGTGTGTGTCTGTTTAATACATGGCTCAGTGAGATGGAAGCAGAAAATGTGACAGGTCAGGTGTGTAACTTTCCAGTGTTTCTAATGACAGCAAGCTGGATGCAGGTTATTATGCTTGGCTACCTGGACTATACCAGAAGAAATCTGAGAAACAGGCTTGCAGATGTGACCATCTGCTTCCCCCATCCACCCCTCAATGTCAAATATGCAGGTTTGATTGATAGTTGAGTCTGTAGGCACAAAGGCATCTCAGTTCCTCAACTCTCTGGTATTGACTGATATGCAGGGATCCTTGAGCTCCTGAACAAAGGATAAGGACAGTCAGGGATGCCAGCCGAAGAAGAAAAAGCCAGCATAAAAATTCATGTACAGCTCACACGAACAGCAAGGAATTTGATAGAATTACAGCCTAAGCCATCCCCTTCTAGCCATGTAAAAACCACATGTATGAGAACTCATATCACATGTAGCTGGACTATGTATATACAGGGTCCCCAGTTGAGACAAGGTGTCCATGTCACAATGGAGACGAGTAGAGAATACTCAGGGATTTGTGAGTACATTGTTATGGCCATAAGACAGTGGAAGATTGTCCAGTTTACTAATCTTTATTAATTAGGTACATAATAACTAGTTAACTTAGGCAGAATTGCGTGGTGGTCTGTGTACTTAACTAGAGAATCCAAAAGAACCTTGACACAAGATTTAAAAAAAAGGATTGCAAACCAACTTTGTTTTAAAAAGGACATCAAAGAGTCCTACTTCAAGGTGAAGATGAATGAGCTGTAGAAGTATCATCCAGCACCAAGGGACAAATGTACAAAATACAGAAGACAGGCTGCTTTATCCACCCAGTCTTCTGCTTCTTCCCAAATGTTAATGTTTGCTGGAGGACTGATTCTCACTTGAAAATTTTAATGAGCTAATTCCCCTATGAGAGAAGGAGGGAGGACATTTATTTTAATTAAATATCCTATACACTGAAACTATAAGATCACAAGCAACCAGATGCTCTGTTCATTCCAATTAATGATGCTTTGGGATTTCTGATATACAGAAAGGACCTTGAATAGATCATACTTAATTATATACTTACACTGCTCACACTGAGCAAGAATGAAGAGAGTGGTCCAGAGACATGAACAGTTACTGAGAGTATCATCTGCATCCTTCTGCAGTACATTAACAAGAGAGGTACAAAGTGATAGTGTTCCTGGAAGTTCATTGCCTATAGCTATCAATATGACATTTGAAGATTATGGCAAGTGTTGACAAATTATTCTTATATTCCATAAATAATTCCTTGTTTTCTTCATATTGTCTCCAAAAGCAGTAAGATTACCTCGATAAACAAGAAGCAAAGAGATGTTAGAATACATGCATTCATAGTTAATTGTGAAATATTCTTACGAGAACAACTCTGTGAAATACATTTTATTAGTCATTACAACTCCAAGAAATAATAATTATATACTACAATCTGGAAGAGCCTTCCGTAATACCTCCAAATCATTTTGTGAATTTTAATTATCAGAGGGATTTATTGATGCATGTTCTAATAGCTGACACCATGTCCATTAAGGTCCCATGCCTTCATTTACTTTTTCAGGGTGAGGTTGAAGTGCCCTCCAGCTGTTCTATGGAACAGCCATCATTTGTACATGAACATTTTTTCAGCTATCCAGAAAAGCGGATAGAGACCCTATACTCAAGACCATCATCCATTGTATTCCTGAATATTTAGTGATTAGAATCAGCTACTCACCCATTAACAATCAAAAACTCTTCAAAATTAAATATATGTTGACATTTTTTGGAAATTATAGCAGAAAGAATAATAAAGGTAAGATGATATTAACATATAAAATTTTTCCAACCTCTTGCCAAGTAGTCATTAGAGAACACTGAAGAACGCTGGCTGGCAAGATGCAGCTCACTCATATTGTGTGATACATATATAAAAAAAATATGTCAGGCTAAATCTCTTTGTATGAATGCATCATCTGCCTATACTGATATAGACTTAGTCTACTGTTTTTCTTGATCCAAGGGTAGTAAACTATGGTTCAAGGAGATTTAAATGTTTCTGTTGTCAAAACTGTTGTCAGCTAAAGCCTGGATTTCTATCCAGTAGAAAAGCACAATACTGCTGTTGATTTCGTCATTCAACATTTTGATTTATGCTTAGAATCCTTTTTTCTCACAGGTATAACCCGATTTTTTTCCTTAAGATGAGTAGCACCCTACCAAAAATATGGGCCTGTAAAGATTGAGTTGCCTTCATTGTGATCAACACTATTAATATTTCTCAGGAATATTTCATTTTTATATATATACGGCCATTTTGAATACGTTTTTGGTTTGCAGATCATTCTATAAATCTCGTATTTCTTTTCCCTTAGGGTAATAATTTTATCTTGTTGTTTTGAAAGACTTAAATGAGGAAAACTTAATGTGGATTTCTCAATTTCTATATTCATTGCACTATCCCTGTAACACCAACACTTCTACTGAATTTTAAGTATATTGAGACATTTTATTATTTTGGAAGAACGTTTTTTTGTTGGTTTGGTTGTTTTTTTTTTTTACTGTACAAAATCCATTCTATTGAAAATAAGTTCTGTAACATTTTCAGTGTTTTCAGTAAAAGTCTGAAATACATAAAACTTATGATCACCTTTCTACAAGTTATTGCAATATTAAGCGTTGGTTTTCCTCAAAAAAAGAAAACTTGGTAGAGCTTTTCCTAATCAAAACTCTAGTGAAGCAAGGGCTTGAATAATGTGCAAACTCCACAGCTGCTTTTACTTTATTATTACAACCTATAATGAAGAAAAGTTGTTTAACTACGACAACATCTTTCTCGTGTTTTTACAATCCAACCAGTTGTATTTGAGAAAAATGTCCATCTTGGTGTACAGTTATTTGTGATGTGTTTCTACAGATTTTTCTATTTCTTATTATTTTATGAACTTTATTAGAAGTATGAGAATTGTTTTAGCTAAACTAAGTCAGATTGTTATGAGTTTTGGGGTTTCTTTTTCGTCTGTTTCATGTACTGATGAAACAATATTGAGACATTCCTTTTCTGAGAACACCTCTCTGGTATAAGCAGATTCAAGTGTGGTTGCTGAGTAGTTGATAGAATTGTAGAATCATGGAATGGTTTGGTTTGGAAGGGACCTTAAAGATCATCTAGTTCTAAACCCCCTGCCATGGCCAGGGGCACCTCCCACTAGACCAGGTTGCTCAAAGCCCATCCAACCTGGCCTTCAACACTTCCAGGGATGGGGCATCCACAGCTTCCCTGAGCAACCTGTTCCAGTATCTTACCACCCTCACAGTAAAGAATTTCTTGCTAATATCTAATCTAAATCTACCTTCTTTCAGTTTAAAACATTACCCCTTGTCGTATCACCACAATCCTTGATGATAAAAGAGTCCCTCCCCATCTTTTCTGTAGGCCCCCTTTAAGTACTGGAAGGCTGCTATAAGGTCTCCCTGGAGCCTTCTCTTGTCCAGGCTGAACAACCACAACTCTCTCAGCCTGTCTTCATAGAAGAGGTGCTTCAGCCTTCTGATCATCTTCGTGTCCCTCCTCTGCACCTTCTCCAAGAAGTCCATGCCTTCTTCTGTTGGGTGCCCTGGAGGGGACATCCACTCTCATGATGGAGATGCAGGAGGCTGATTTGTCATTTCTGAATGATGGATTTGGCTGAGAACCGATGGTATAACACAAAGTAAAATACATGGCAACACCTCCTGTGAGCCAGGGCTTGGAGGGACCAACATGAAATGACCAAAAGTAGGAAAAATGCATTCAGCAATAGAATTTGGAGAAATAGTAAAAAGACATCTGACAGTTAAGAGCTTTGAAATATTTTAGTGTCAAAGATTACTTAACTTAGAGACTAAAACTAAGAGATAAGCATTGTGAACCCCATGATCTGTCTCTGATCAAGTCACTCATAGCCATATCACTAATTCCTCTCAAAATCGATGTTACCATATTTCCCCATGTGACAGCACAGTTTTGAAGCTTGGTAAATAAATGTTCTAGAGTATTTTGAGATCTTCAAATCATTAAGGAACTGGAAAACATTCAAAATGCAAAAGAATGTAAAGGTTTCTCTCTGATGCTCCTTCCCTCTCACATTTTCCTCCTGCTCTGGAAGGGCTCTCTTCCATGGGCCACAGCTCCTTCAGGAGACACCCTCCTGCTCTGCCATGGTTGTCCCCATGGGCTGCAGCGTGGATATCTGCTCCACCACAAAGCACTTCATCCTCCTCCTCCTCCTGACTTTGGTGTTCCCTCTTCTGTTTCTTGCTCCTTTTGTTCTTTTTTGGTTTTCTTTTTTTTGTTGTTCTTTTTTGTTTTGTTATGAGAATATAATTTGAAAATAAATATAATATAATTTGAAAAGAAATGTGCTCTGATTCAAAACATTATAGCAGCAGAAAATCTGTGAAGCTTTTCAGTGCAGGTATAACTTGCATAAAGTTTCTTTGAAATTTCAGTTGTGTCAGAAATTAATATAGAAGACTATTTAGTAATATTATGAAGAGTGTATATTATTTGTACAATGAGAGCAGGTATTCACTGCTTTTTGGATTTGTATCCAAATGTTCTGGATTGCAAGACATTTTGATAGGAATATCTTTATCAAACTTTTATTTACAATGCAGAAATAATCAAGAAGCAAAATGATGACTTCAAGTCAGTAATATGAAGATATATTCTTGAAGATGACTGGTTTCTTAGCCTAGGAAATCCTACAACATACTTACAAAACAATTATTTTATTTCATAATGCTGGTCCCAGTGATTTTAAAGAATTAAATATAGCTTTGAAAATAGTTTTGAAATGCTTGAAATTTTTACAGAGTGAATGATTGCAAACAATCCTGTACTGAATTCAGGCTGATAAAAAACCAGTATGGAAACATGCAGAGAATTTGGCCTTCCCATGTGATCGTGATAAACATCTAGCAAAATCCCAGATTTGGGGTTTATTATTTTATTTTAAAAGAATAATGGTAACTTGCTTGGACCTTAGTTACAAATGTCATTGTTTTAAGGAGAACAGAATTTCCCAGTGTCAGTACCAGTCAAGTAAGATGTGAATATAACTGATAAAAAAGTGGGCTGAAGTCCACTTTGAATGTCCACCAAGAAACAAGAGGGAAAAAAAGGGAGGAGGGAAGGCTTTATGCTCTGTATTTTTTTCTGTTGTAAACTGTGTTTAGGAAGACATGGTATTAGCATTATCATCTGTGAGAATGAGTTGTGCCACTCCTGGCACTGCACAGGACACCTCCTTTAAGAAAAACATAAGTAAAAATGTTTATCACTCTCTGTCTTCCTCCACTGTTTTCAAACACGGAGCTCCAGAGCTCACACTGAATTCATTATATGCGTGTGTGTGAGTGTTACAGAGAGTGAATGAGACAAAGCTGGCCTTGAGAACAGGAGAGGGACAGCGTTTTGACTGGCAGTGTAGACATACCTGGAAGATGCACTGAGAACAGAGGCTAGACAACTTTTGGACCTACAGTCTTTCATAGCCTTCTGAATAACTCCATAAGAGGCCATGCTACAATGTTCAAACACTATTGAAAACACGAATTAACTGTATTGCTTAAGAATGGGATTTCTTTTCTTGGATATTTATATTTTTTTCTGTCTTTTCAAATGTCATGTAGGATTCGTGCTAGGTATGGAATAAGGAAGACAGTCAATACTGAAGATCTCCTGTAATGTTCTTGAAGTCCAGGTTTGTCACTTCCTTCTATTTTACTGATTCAAAATAATCTGGATTCATATCCATTGCTTAAAGAGAAATGAGTAAATATCAAAGATGTTGCACTAGAATAACATAAAAAAGAACTCAGGTTCCAAAAATTTTCTCAGATTTTGTGTGTGTGTGTGTTTGTTCAGTTTTGGTAATTCTGTTCCGGTTTTTGAGTATTAGGTGTTTCTTTAAATAATTGTGGAGTAATTAGTCTGCTCTTCTTCTGATATTCTTGCCTTTCAAGTAATAATTCTTCTCCAAGATAGTTGGATCTTTTTGTTCTTAATACTCTTACAGGGCTTGCAGATACTTTGGAAGGATATCTCTCCACTTAATTTGCTCAGTGAGAATGTGATTTAAAGCTGAAGAAGTTAATTCTTCAATCACTTATAACTGAAAGGTCATTCGATTAACACCACTTTATACCCGTTAACTGTCAGTATAAAACTGACATCATTACCTGACGTGCAAATTGAAGGATAGATATTATAAGCATATCCTCTGTTCAATTAGAAGCACACACATGGCTAGATTATAAGTTTTCACTGCTCTTGCAGATCTCCATGTTTTAATGACTAGAACGATGAAATGAGCAGAGACTATAACATCACTACTTGTTGCTAATGTCTGCTGTGTTCCTCTCTTTTGAAAGGTTAAAGGCAGGAATGACACCTTCTTATTCATATTTTTCTGCTATCTATGCAAAGACATACCTTATTGCTTAGGAACGATATTCTCAAGGGTATTAACGTTAGTTAGGCATCTCAATATTGTTAGAAAATTATTCCCAATACAAAAACATATTTTGCAGCCCTTTCTGTGGAATGAAAACAGAAGGAGGCTTTATGTTAAACTTACATAGCATCAGCTGATTTTTTTTCTGTGATCCCATCTGTTAGCCTTGTTCATCCTTACTGAAGGAAAGGACCATGGTAGTTATCTAATAATATCTATTTATCAGTATTTATTCTTGCTATAATTTTATAACAATGCCGTATGCTCTTTCATTTACCTATTAATATGTAATTCTAAATGTTTATGCTTATTATCTTTTTATTAAAGATAACCAAGCCACACAGTGACTGCTAGGTCAAACTTACAATAATTTCAGTATGAAAGTAAAATCACTCACAAATTACTTTGGTAAGTTCAAAGAAGACAATTTAATGAATGCTGATACTTAACTCTATTCTTATATGGTTGAATACTAGATTAAGACCATAACTAGGACCAAATCTTTATCTTTTCATGGTGTTTAATTAAGCATCTTAGAAAGTATTTGGAATTTTAGCTATTTCTCATTGGTTTAATAAAAGAGGGGTTCTCTTGGGAAAAAAGTAATTCATTAAACAGTAAGTCCTAATTCCCTGATATTTTTTTTTCCTTAAATGCAAACTTTAGGTTGTTTTCTAGGACATTTCACTACCAGTTTTGTACAGCTATTTGTCAAAACTTCAATTAAGAAAACAAAAGTACAATACAGTGAATACTTATATATAAAGCTTGCATTTGGCTCTGTCTTGAAGAACGTATGTTCTGAAGGGATAGCTCTGTTTTTGAATGCTCAAAGATGAGAGAGAAATCATTGTGGTATTTGGAGTTGGTGCTGCTGTGCTGTGTTAAACCAGAGACATTTTAATTGAGTTCTCACTACTGTGGAGAAAACATTTTGTGAATTTTCTTTTCCAGAATATCCAATGTATATCTTTTTGACAATTGTCCTTTATTTTTAACTTATAGTTTACTTCTCACAGCAGTGAAAGACAAATACAAATAATTCACTAAATATTGCTCCCATCTGTTTTATTGTTGTTCATAAAATAGTCAGATATTATCTCCATCCTGAAATACTTATTTATTTCAACAGCATATTTTGGCTTTTGTGTTACATGAAGCACTGACTTCTGCTAATTTGAATCTTTTGCCATTTCTGTTTTTTGAAAACTGTAAAAAAAAAAAGGGCAAAAAAATAGAACACAGTTACTATTTTCCAACCAGTTAGTGCTTGTTTGTTCTTCAAAGGCAAAGAAAATAAAACAAAAAAACCTGTAATCATGCTCCCAGATAACCTTACTTTTGATTAATAACCTGCTTTATTTGCCCCTTTATAACATTTAAGTCCACTTAAGTATTGGGCTACACTGAATATTCCATCTATCTATTTATAAGAATGTGCATTGTCTGAATCGGCATGTATTTTTGTTTTGTATGGTTTTTCTTTTAGGGTTTTTGCACTGAGTTGGCAGGAGGGGTGTCTGCCTTGTTTTTACTGTTCGTCATCTTTCTCTGTTTCTCATTCACTTTAGATGACCCTTCATTCTCCCATTGTATCCATTCTTCCCTCCCCAATTCCATGCCTGTTCATAAATTCATTACCATTGATACTTGGGTGCAGAGTTCAGATTCTAGGGAGCCTGGTGTTTCTCTTCCTATTAAATTAGATATTCAAGAGTGACAGCAAAGAAAGATGAAAGACTCTTGCAGGAAGAAGTTCTATCTTTGTGAGAGGAGCAGAGCTTTTCAAATACACTTGTCATTGGGAGGTTGGGAGGCAATCAGGAAGAGGGACCTGTTGGTTCACAAGGAAACCTGGTGTTTCTTGATCATTCTTCTATTACACTTACTTATATTTTTCCATTATTTTAATGCAATTTTAAACTTCCAAGCTTGTTTGATACTGTAAGTAGAAACATAAACCAATTTTCTGTTTTACTAAAATTCCAGTCTGGCTGGCACAAGAAAAGGATTGGAAGTTTTTCAAGGAACTTATTATCAGGAGGATGCAGTTCATTTTTGAATGCCTTTTAACCCAAACAAATGGCAGCTTCAAAGCCCTTTGCATAATTTTATATTTGAATCTAAGCCCAGATTTTGTCTACTCCAGTTAACATACTACTGTAAGCTCTAACAATTACTAATTTTTTCCATTTCAAAATTTTGGATGAAATGGTTACTGAAGTCAGGATCTAAGAAGAGTCTTCAGCTCTGTGTTGCAGTTTTTTAGAATCTGGATTATAGCCCTTAGTAAGATCTATAAATCCTAAATCAGTGAAGACATAGGTGTCCTAGAGTGAGATCTGCACATACTGAACACCATGGTGATGGTAACTTCTCACTTTATTCAGTCATTCAGTTGGTAGAACATTGAGGATGTAGGAAATGGCAGTGTAACTCCATTTGGTTCCTGAAGAGATTCACAATTCACCTTTCTAAAACTCCCAGTCCTGGGCAAAAATACTTGAGCAACTGTAGGAAGAGGCACTCAAATATATATATACACACAGCTCTCCTTTCTTCCAGGTGCCTCTGTGTTATTCCCATTGGATACCTTTAGAATTAGTGATTCTACTATAACAGAAGTATGGAAAGTTATACTCAAAAAGTTCTGCTCAGTGCCTCAGTCACACATACATTTGAATCAGGATCAAGGTATTTTAATATTTGAAGACTGGATTAAAAATGATGAGGATTTAACAAGACTGATGGGTTTCATTTATTTGCTTTTGATTTTCCACCTTCAAATTTTCTCATATTGAAGTTTTCTTTGTTGGCAGGAAAATGGAAATCTACCTCAAAAAATAAGTTCTGAAATTTTCAGGTGGTGAAAAGATTTTAGAAGCTGGCTTTTTAAGAGGAAAAAAAAAATTAAAATCCTACACTAAATCAAATATCATGAGGGAAGTGATAAAAATCTCAAACCTGACTGCAGTGTTTATTTGTTATTTCAAGAGCAGGGAATATCTGTGGAATCAGAACCAGTGTATTCCATTTTACAGTCATTCCTTTAGGTTTGGAGATATTGCATTCATTTTAAATGATTTAATGAATGTCATTTAATGAATTCCTTTGAATGGGATCTTTTTGATAGTCTGCTTTAAACATTATTATATTATATACCATTATTGCCAGATTTCTATCATAATTTGAAGCTCTTCCTAAAATTTCAGTTAAAAAAAGTTAATTTATTGTTTGAAATATTTCTATAAATCCAATTTTCTTTAGTGGAAAGGTAATCTGCAAGTGTAACTAAGCCTCTTAAATACAGTCATTTAAATATATACATTTTTCTATAATTTTTTTCTTTTTTCATAAGGTGCAGGTTTTTTACCAGACATAATATATGGTGATTTTCCTCAAGTGATAAAATTATAATTCTCTATTGAGAAGTAAATTTCTTAATTTCTTTGTTTCCTTCTAAGATTATTTCATAGCCATGTAGTCTGTTTTGCCTACACAAAGTGAAATTTACCCAAACCATGGCACTCACCTAGCTTTTCCTGTCCCAAATTTAAGCTTTAGTCTTTATTAGTGAAATGCAACCCTCTTATTAAGATGTCTGAAAAAGAACGAAAGGTATGTCTCCATCTCTTGATTTATTTCAGAGAATATAGATAACTATCTTAGATTAGAGGTCTAACTTTTAAATAAGTGTAATTTGGTGAGATGAATCCATTCTCAAGTGTAATTGCAACTTTTGTGCAGTTGTTTAAAATACAGGCCCATTTAAGGTCCTTTCAGTGCCTGAAACCATTATGCACAAAATAAGTAATTTCAGTCAGTTCTCTCAAATAATTTTACAGCTTTTAAAGAAAATGATATAGGATTGATACAGTTTCTAGGCTGAACTTTTAAAATATACTGTGCTATGAACAGTATCTGTCAAGTGCTAAAGTCTGCATCCAAAACCACTGGTGGTCACAGAAGTTTGGTTTAGGATACGTACTTTTCACTGTTTTTTTTTTTCACTGCAGGTCTTGGATGGGTTCTCTCCTGAGATTTCTGCTAAACTGACCAGTTGTTATTAGCTAACTGAAATACGAATGCTTTACATGTCAGGGTAGCTTGGGCTTAGCTCTCCACAATAACTGCACAATAAGAATGCTACCTCTTAAAGCTAATTAGGATATATTTTAATGGCAATAAAACTGAATAGTTACATGTTTCTGGGAGACACTACTGGGAGTCATCCATTGCAGTTAGCACTGGAAATAAAAGCAATAAATGTTAAGCTAGCCATGTGAATTCCTTTCAGTACAATAAGAACTATTTGGATGGAACATTGCTGAAGTCTAAGCTTAACCTTGATCATTAGTGAGCATGTTAACCTAAAGGGGAAGATGATGTACTTGATGACTAATGCAATTAACGAAGGATAAATCATCTGAAACTCTTGCTTGCTTGCTATATAGTGCCACATACCTGAAAATAAAAAGAAAATAAAAACTGTGATACTAAATCTTTCATATGCACTTTCTTTTCTTTTTTTTTTCTTTTTTTTTTACTGGAACTTTTCTATTCAGGCTTGTTTACCAAGTGGACTTCATTTAAAGAGATGTCTACCTTCCTACCTTATTATAATTATTTCTTCTAAAGGAACCTTAGCTAATGAAAACAGGGTTCTCTGCTAAAGATCATGCATTCGCTTTTTCTTCTTGTGAATCTGCTAAGACATGTCCTCCTCTGACAGTTTTGTAGCTTGCTAACCTTTAGATCAGCGGTGTTGTAAGAAGGCTGTAACTCAGGCTTCCACCTCTTTTCCTGAATGCTTATTCCTATTGGCTCAGTAACCAAATTTCATATTCCTCTTGCATTTTCCTCTTGCAATCCTACTGTGCATTTTTTTTCCTACTTGTTTGTGCTTTGGCACTTTTCACGATATTTTCTGCCAAGCTGTTAGAGAAAATAACTTCTCTGGGGCAGAACAGATCCAGGATACTTTTTTTGTAGCCTGATTTTTTTTAGTCTGCTTTGTCTGAGAAATATGACTTACAGGATTGGTAGTCACTTTTCAACTTTTTAACAATAAATTCCTGATTTGTCATTCCTGAAAATTAATGCATGTGCTAATTTGTCAAGATACCAAAGTGAGAGCAAGAATTTCCCTGAGATGAAGAACAAATTAAAGAGATACTCTGTGGGTTCATACCTTGGGTTTCATTGGCATCAATGGTAATGATATCACAGTTGGCGGCTGTAGATTTTTGTGTTAGGTCATATATAAGTTTTCTTTCCCTTATTAATTGCCTGACATAAGAACATTTTTACCCATTTTCTTTTACAAAACTTGTAGAAACTTCATTGTCACGGATACTTCCAGCCAGCTGACAGCTTTGGTTGAAATGCACCAACATGTCATTAAGAGAATGACACAATTTCACATACATGTAGAATGATTACATAAATTTTGCTCTCATGAGAAACCAGGCTAAAATTTTCTCACATTGCTATGTAAATTTTAAAAAGAAATTAAATTAAAAAAACCCACAAAACAATATTGATATGTTGAATAAGAATAGATTAACAACAAAAAGACCAAGAGTTTTCATATTAAAAACTGGACAACAATTTGGACACCTTTTTATTTGATCTAAATAAAATTTCTTCATTAAAAAGTATTTTCAGTTTTTGCCTAGATACAATCTACCTGTTACAATATTCAGAAATATCTCTTAGGAACCATTTTCTAAGAAAAACAGAAAAAATCCCTTTTCAACATTTTTACTTAAAAATGATGGCTTGCTATACCATTTATCTGGCAAAACCTAAGTACACAGAAGTAGACAGCATTGTGAATTATATTTATTTTACATATTTTATAACTATCATGTCAAAGAAGTGGTCAAGTGTGCAGGTGCAGGTTATTATAACAAGACACTTGCCTTATAAATAGGCTAATTAGTTGAGCTGTGGAAAAAAATGGCACATTACAGTGATCATAATGCAAAAACCTGATGTTCAAAACAGTGTGAAATTGGCATTTCTAATGGCAAAATCATCTAGGAATATTAAAAAAGAACCATTTTCCCCTCCCCTGTGATTTTCAAAAGCAGTCTTCTGTACAAAGTACCACAGTTGACTCTCCAAATACAGCCTATATTCAAGTTGCAGTGGAATTCCAGAGGCTTTTTCCCTGTTTTGTGGTTAAAAGTTGTTGAAGTATTTTCAAAATATCGTAATTAATTTAATTTGTCTACATGAATAGACTAGGTAGTGCAGCCAATTAAGACTCAGTACTTTGGCCCAAGGGCCTCGGTCTGAAACACCATTTAGACAGGAACTAATGCAATTATCCTTATCTGAATGCTCTGAAGGAGATAGGAAGCAAATGCCAATTTGGTCTCTTTACATGTGCAAAGAGACACTTTTCTACACATAATCAAAGTGGAAACATTTTCAATAATATATGCAGCCTAATTAAAAGTTCAATTAAAACTACTATAAAGATCTCTACAGATGAACTTTATGAATGACTATTTCTGCAGATAAAGTCTAGGATTCTCGCAGAAATGCTATAAAATTATAGCATTTATATATAAATCCATTTTATCTTTTAAGTTCTTTTCTTGCAGCTGCTCAGTCAAGCTGCTTTTCTTTTGAGAAATGATTGCAAAGGGAACACTATCTCTTTTTTTATCCTATCACTTCTTTTAGCATGGCTGTTTCCAGACTGCCATCTGAAAAGTTTCTTAGGTGTTTTTTATATTCTGCAGCCTATGAAAATATTCTACACTAGAACTAGGTTACAGCTTCATTTCTTCTTCTTTCAATACTGTTTAACAGACTATCCAAGTCTAACATATTTTTTCAAGTTTCTTGGACTGACTTTTGTAACATGTTATATCAGATGTGTCTACACAATGCTAACCAGAGGTATTCTTCTGGATTTTCAGGTTTGTTTTAGGTGCTCATTTGTTTTGAATTATAGTGGGGAATTAACTCTATACACACTAGCTCCGTCCTTAGGGAAGAAAAGCAAAGTTTGCTTGTTCTGTCCTGACCCTAGTCGTCAGATGCCAAAATTTAATACTCATCACATCAAAATATGTATAAATACACATCAAAAGTATGTAATTTCCTTTAAAAATATTGAAATAGGCTGAATTCTCTGAAGATATGCTTACCTAAAAGCACAAACCCCACCCAAATGAGCATGAAAAACATGAATATTGATCCTCCTTCACTCAGTATCAGTCTTAGTTTCTGACTAAGTTCCTGACGTTCTTAGGAGCTGATCAACATGTTCGTACTGACCAACAAGTTGTTGAGACCAAATTTGCTCAGTCAGAAGAACCTCTTAGCTCAGAAGCAGAGTGAAAAATAGCATATCCAAATGTTATGCTGTTCTTTCAGTCTGAGACTTTGGGAATAATTTTATACGTTATTGCAGTTTTTATACCAACCAATTTAGTAAATAGACTATACAGCTAACTTGTTTTCTTGAATATGAATGGTAGATTTCTTTGTGCAATAGCAGAAAGAATGGTAATTATTGCTGTTTTTCCATCAAATAAGAATAGATTAAGGGGGGCTTTACTGTGCTTTGGGTTACCTCTGGATGCCAACTTGGGAACACAGGCCAAGATACTTTATTTCATTGTTGCTTTTGCAGTGGACTCTACATTCAACACCTGCACAAGTCTGTTTACTTTGACCAAACAGAAACGGTAAAATTTGACTTTAATAGTTCCACTTGCAGAAAGCTCAATTTAAGACATCCTAGTATTCAAACTGTAGCTAAAAGTATCATATCCTGCTCTTCCCTGAACTATCTTCATTCTGTTTGCTTCTTTTGAAGACATCTAGGAAAATCAGAGATTGGACTCAAATCTCTTCATGACTTTACTTTCTGCAGTTTTTCGTATTCAGCTTCTTTCCCTTTGCATCCCCTGCTCCATGCTTTTTCAGATGGAATGAATATTTTTTACTAAATACAGGACTGTTGATGTTCAAGGTATATCACCTTAACCCTCCAGCCACAGGCCTGGCAGCAAAAAGGAATTGTTAAGCAAGTACGTATTTAACTGTTAGGTTAAAAAGGTCATGGTGTAGCGCTGCCAAACAAATTACACAAGTTCATAGTGATGAGATGTGGAAGAGATCATGCTTTCAGTCCCATGGCCAATTTTGTTGAACGTGCATTGGCCTAGATGAGTGTCTCCTAGTAAAACTTTTCTTTCCTTATGCAAACTTAAAAGACTGTTCGGGTCAGATAGGGGACTGAATAGATTCTGCTGCTCTGTCGAAGCCTTTTGAAATCTTTAACCCAAAGGTATCTTTCTGAACAGCATTCCAGACTTCTCACGCAAGAATTTCTCTACCAGACTTTCTAATCTTGGTCACAACAGCATTATTAGTTGGGGTGTGAGCAAGTACAAACACAAAGTCTGAACTCTCGCTGTCTTATCTGCTTTGGTTTTTGAATGATGTTTTGGACAACATAATCACAACAAGGAGGTTTTTCCCCTATTTTGGCATGTCCAACTCCATTTAAGATAATAATGGCATTGTTTATACCTAAAAATACCAAGAGGATTTCACTTTATCTGAGATAAAGTGATAATCTGATTTAGTTCATTTTATCCAGATGAGAAAATGAAATCATAAGGAGTATTTATCACAGCATCACAGAAAGTGTGATTTACTGTGAATTTCTAGTGACCTAGTAGTCACTAGTGGCATAGCTAGAAACAGAATTAAAGATGTCTTCCTTTCAGTGTACTTTCTTCCGTTAGGAAAATATGCATTTCATACTTTATATTGTATTTTATTTCTTATTTTTTCCTCTTTTAAACTCCTTGTTCCATTTGGCACTTTTCCCACAGTCTGGGCTTTCCACAGAAACTTTTTTCTGCAATTATTTTACTGTTTCTTCTGTTGTTTTCTACAGCTTCTTTTTATCTCCTTTTGTTCCCTCATGAATCTGGAAACATGCTCATATTCACACTTGTTTACGCTTTTCTCTCTCGAGCCTAAAATGTCTTAATTATTTTGTCGACACATTGACATATGTCCAAGAGGAGGGGCTGGAGATGCTTTCAGTATGTCATATACTGTGAGAGTATCACCTATCAGTTTCAGAGAACAACTTGCAAAACAGAATCCCAGAAGAGCGTGAGGAAGAGCGGCAGCTAGTTTTGGGACCCAACACAAGCTCACTAATGAATTGGTCTGGGAAGCACTACTGGAACTTTGGTGTTTCTCAGAAAACTGCTAAAGACAGGTCTGAACAGTTTCAACATAAAATAGAGCTAGAGACCTAAGACATTCAAGTGCTTCTGCAGTTACATGGCAATTTGGCAGGGGCCTTTTGGGATCACAGCTTTAGGTGTGGGCCTATATTCTAAGTAAATTTAAGAACACATACACCAAATGTTCCAGAATTTATTCTTTGAAGAGTTAAGTCTGAAAAATCCTATAACTGTTTTAGATTCTTTATTATGTGCTACACTTAGAGCGTCTGAGCAATTATGTAGAAATAATGATCCTCTTTTGATTAATGGCTTAGGGTCTGAGTCCAAACACAAACACATCTGGCTGGCACAGGCAAGAACCTTTCCTGAAACAAGGAGAGACTAAATACGAGATGCTAAACTCATGTTAATTAAGACAGAATCAGAATTATTTCATTAAAATCAGTAAAGATTGGCTACATTCTACCAGTTTAGGATTTTTTTTCTTATCTGATTTATTGTAGTTTTTTTTTCCATGTGATATGTAAACCATTTATAGGCTATTTCAGTGGCTCTTCATTTCAGTGCTTTAATGCTTTGAGTTTACAGACTTATGTATTTTCCAGTGGTGATCTCCTTTTGGGAATTTCCCATTCACAAATTATTATTTAGCATAAAGGAATTTTCTCTTAGCTATCTTTTAGGATTTTTTACAAACAATTTACAGACTCATCAGACTATGATTATAGGTTAAAATAGAAGCTATAGTGATAAGGCTAGGCTGACAAAATACTACTGGGTGTATTAAAATACCTAATTACACATATGCAATAAGAAACAGAAAAATTTAAAAAAGACTGTTAATCTGAGGTGTGATCCATGGACACAGTCAGTCTTAGTTTCTAGATCTTTTTCTGTATCAGTACATATCATTGTTCACCCTCAGTCCTTGTAACAGTGGTTTCCTAGGGATTATTTGAGTTTTTGTTTGTTTGAAGGTTTTTTTGCATTAGATGAAGGGTCAGAGTTGGTGTCCAGATGTCATTTTTGTCAAGAAAGCCCCTATGTGGTCTGGAACACTATACCATAATGATAGGTAGATTTTGTTGAAACCTACTGAGCTGAATGACTTCATAGTAGATTGCAAAAGATTTGGACAGATTTTTAGAGGATGTTGTTAGACAACAGGAATTTCCAGTGCTGTCCTATTCCGAGAATGGAGGTAGATGATCTCATTATACTGTTTAAAATTATACTATTTTTTTACTGCTCAGACATTTGGAAAAGCTTAGACAGCTTGGAAAAGGGATGCCCACTGCCTAATGTCTTTGTTATACATACAGCTAGTGGCTTTCAAGGGAATATTAGTTTTCTGCAAATAGCAGTATCATGTCAAGAAGATATAACCACTCTATGTCCTGGTGAGAATGCAATTATGGAGACCAATCTCGAAACACAAATGTAGGATTATCAATCAAAGTGATCCTTGTACAGGATCAAGATGTTGTCTCAGGCAGAGCAACACAAGCACCTGCAGATCTTTCTGTGGAGGACATAGGGTTCAGCCACAGGCAAAGAATCAGAATTAGGCTCATTAGATATATTTCTTAAAAAAATAAACCTATTCACAAAAATTCTAAGGATCAGAGGTTTCTTGCTGATAACAGAGAAGGGTGGTTGTGTGTGGGAAGCACATTTTCTTTTGTAGATGTCAAGAGAAGAAAATTGTTTAATGTAGCTTCAGATAGAAAATTCAAGCAAGATGCAGTTTCCTGTGTTTACATGAACCTCTGAGGAAAAGTAGGAGAAAAGGACACTTAGTATTTGTGTTTTTCTGATCTCCTGCTGCAGGATGTAGCGGGAATCATCTCTGGAAGAATTCTTGTACTGTTTGTTATAAAATTTAGTTGTTAAACATGGTAGTCTCAGTAAACTTGATGTGCTGCCTATGCATTTATTGAACACCAGGTTGTACAAAAATAAAATAAAATTTGCCATTAAAAAAGAAAATGCTCTAAGTCATAAAATACCAGGCAGATAGGAACACCTTTATCATCTTTCTCTTGGATTCTCATTAACAGAGCTGCTAGTACTTTATAGTGGAGACTTCGAGCACGGAAGACCTAATATATTTTCAGTGCTGTATTAGAACAAGATTATTTAAATAGATTTGGGCGTGGGGAAAGTACTGTTTTATTCTTTCCAATTATGCAGATCAGGATTTAAAAATTCATCCTCCTGAAAGTATTTAACATTATCTTTTCCTGGTAACTCCTGTAGCTTTTCTTTTCTCATATAATTTTAATTTCCTCAAGAAAGAGTTAAATCATCATTCTGTTAGACAAAGGGAATTTCACTACAAGGTGACAGTGACAGTTCTTAGGAATTCCTTGAAAGTCTGCTGTATTTTTATGTCCTGATTAAAATTTTTGTGAAAGACTTAACTTCCTTTTCCTGCCATGCTTCTCCTACAGGAATTTCTGTTATTTGTGCTAAACAAACCACTATGATGTTTTTTTAACTCCCCACCACAAGAAAGAGACACCGGTCCTTCTGAGTATCTTCCTGGCTGAGTATCCAGCTATAGGGATTCACAATGAGTTAGGATAGTTACCTACTAGTGGAAAACTGGAAAAAGATAGGTTTGGTGGTGTAAGTCTTGTTAATGGATAAAGTCTGTTTTTGCTTGGTGGAAATAGATATGTAGACAGTCATGCCTAGCATAAAATTAGCTTCTCTTCTCTGAGGCAGAATTGTACCATTTGCCTCTCTTAAAAAAGAGTAGTGTGGTATCTAAGACACATTCAAGCCGTTTTTCTGAAAAAGCTACACGATTGCAGCTATGATGGAAATGTCATGCATTCATTCTTCTACGGATGCACAGGTACCATTCAAATCCATCCCTGAATAAGCAGGCTGACTAGCACGTTCATAGGTGTTTACACACAAATGACAAATGTCAGATTAGAAAACCCCACAAACCTGGAGTAAAAATATCAGCAGAATTTTGGACTTGTGTTTCAGATACTCAGGGGTATATATCTATCCTTCACCTGTTAGATATCACACAGGCATGCTATCTTCATCACTGAAGGAGAACCATCGTTTACCATGGAGCTGTGAAGAGCTGTGTGCATGGTTTCCCTGGGGCGGAGTGGGAAGAGAAAGTAAATGTCATTGTTGCCCAGCACCTGAGATTGTCTCAAACTGGAACAAATCCTGCTGCTGCTGTATAGGATCGTAAAGCTGAATTAGTTTTCAGCTGCTTCCTACATCGAGTTCTGGGATTACAGTAGAAAACCATTACTGTTTCCAGACTTTTCTTGGGTATGCTGAGCATCACTCAAGAGTATGTGGAGAGCAGGGCTGCAGCGCTGGCTGAAAATCATAGCCTATTATTTGACTTCACTCGTGAGGACGCACCAGCAAAACAGAGCAACAAAACAAGCTACCGGGATGTTATACAACGGATGTGGAAATTTTTGCAGACTCATTGGTGGTCACACAAGACCTACAAAAAGATCAGATGATTATATGCACAGAGCCAGATTTTCAGTTTGCCAGCCACTAGCAGTCTGACTATAACCGGAATGATGGGTGCTCAATATCCTTGTAAATTAGTTCCAGCTGTTTCTAGTTTGATATGCAAATATGAAGGCTATGAATACAGTGAGCATTTCGGCCTGTACTTTAGTGAATCCTTCTTCCAGGAATCTTGTAGACCTGGAAACTCTCCTTTATAACATTTCTGAATGTGCCCTCAACAAAATCTCTAATCTTGCTAATGCTGTTGTGATAAGTGATTATATCACATCAAACCCAAATTAAATAAGCAGATGAGATTTTTGTGTACTGTATAAAAACCTGCTTTGTTATGGAGTTAAATCTCTGTATTCTATCAAAGATCATATGTTGGTCTATGAATCATTTACATGTGTTTTACTTGAGTGGAGGGTGGGAAGTGCTCTATGTACTATACAAGTGCAGTGACATCTGAAGAGAGCTTTCATGTTCAGTCAGACTTTTAAAATGCGTTATTTAAGTGTGAGTTATTTTTATTGTCATGCATTCTTTACAAGCCAACCTGAGAAAGACTAGGGGCTCTATTTATCATAAATGTCAGGCACACTTGCTAAGTATACATCAAGCTTCACTTTAATCTCAAAGCTAAAACCAAGAATTGAAATGAGGCGAGATTTTAAGTTCAAAACTTTACAAAGGTTGTGTGCAAGGTTGAATAAGCAGATTCAGACATACACAGAGGGCACTTTTCACTAACTGAACGAGAGAATTATGAGGATGTCTTCAGCCACTGAATATAAATCTGAGAAAAGAGACCTGTATGTATAGACAGAATTTTTGACACCAGGACCATGAACTGAATGCTACTGCTCATAGGATATTGTATTGTCCATACTTGTTTACCTCTTAGTCTTGCCCTAGACTAAAGCTTTCTTTGTGAATTCTGCTTCTCTTCTACTAAATAATATCGTTAATACTAAATAACACCACTTGGTTTAAACCTTTACAAGGTGCCACGTTTAGGCAAAGGTAAAATTTCATCTCACCATCTTCAGCATTATTCCATTTTATTAAGAAGGAAATTATGCTAGTTAAGCTTTATAATCTTAATTTTTGTTCATATTGGAGACCTTGTGATAGCTGTCTGCCATGCAAAATGGCAGCTGAGATTCTCACCCCTCCTGATGCCTACAGGATCTTTTGTTCCACCTGAAATGAATGTTTGTCTTAGACTAAGGTCTTCTGAATAATACTGGATAGTACCTGGACTGTTAAATTCTGCTTTGAAATTGATATGAGTTGCTTTCTTTAAAGTCAACGAGCATTCTATGTCAGTACGCATATAAAGCATCCAAAGATTTTATCAGGACTGCAGTGGCAATGAAACCAAAACTAATGGCTTTTTGAATATAATTATGCAAGATAACAATTTTTTTATAATCCATCACCCACTGCATATACTCCTCATGCGTGTCCCAGAAGTTTAATATGGTGATGTAAAATAAATTGCATCCTAAAGTTTGGAATTTTTTTTTTCTTAAATTTGTAATTCAGTCTTTTTCAGCAGATGGATAGCTCTAGTCTCTTTCATGTTCATACTCTGTTATGTTTGTAAAAGACCCAGCTGCCAACTGATAATATTTCACTGCCGAATCTATCATGTGTGATATAATTGCTCATTACGTGCTTTGGAATAAAGTTAAAGAACTATCAACACAGATATTTCTAACTCCAAACAAATTAAAAAGAAATATTTATTTTAAATATCTATAGCTCTCAGCTGACATTTAATTATAATTTCTGAAATTATATAAACACATTACATTATCTTGCTTCTACCGATGTGTTAGAAAGATTGTACCGTTATCTCCTATTTGGTGAACACAATACTGTTGCCCCAGAAACACTAGACTCATTTCTGAGATGAGTGGGCCCTGATTCAACTTACAACAAAGCTTTTTGAACAGACTTGAAAAAGGCTTTCTGCCTGGGATTCAAATGTGACACTGAATAGAAGAATTGTGAGTATGACTTTTTTAATCTGCTTCTGAAAATAAAAGTATCTGTCAAACAATGAAGCCCATAATTTCAATGGTGTTTCAATATGCTTTCAAAGATAAGAGAACACTCACTTCTGAAACTGGTTCCTTTGTGACCTTCATTTGTCCTGACAAGAAAAATTCATAACCTTTAGGATTTCTCTTCATGCAAGGTTCTTTAGCATCAAAAGACCTCACACTTTTGTTGCTAGTATAAAGTTAATAGCCTAATGCTGGTGCTAAACACAAATACCAGTGGAATCAATTAGGATTAAGTGATGTAGTAAAAGACTTCTGTCCCTTAGGAAAGCATATTTAGGCATTCTGAAAGAAGGTGCAGGATCCTTCCTCTTCCTCAATCTTAACATGTTGAAGGCTAATATGAGGACATAAAAGTATTAAGTGTATCACATTTAATATATAAGTCCTCTTCAGGTTAGCTACTCAAATATTGAAACGCTGTACCAACTACTCAAAGTATTGATTAAAAATCTCATGTCTTGTATTGCCACTTTTCCACTATATTGTGAATCTGTTCAGAAAAAGCAATCTGGTATAGTTAATAAGGGACATTTCCTCTTCTCTTACTCTTGCTTTAAATTATTATCTGCAAATTTCCATCTGACTTTTCTGAATTTTTGCTTTCTTTATAGGGTCAAAGCACTGGGACAACACTGCTGTAGACAACATTAAATATTAATATTACATTACTTTTAATGTTACATTACTTTTCCTCAGTACTCCTATATCATTCACTTTCATGTCATCCATAACATTGTAGGCTCTTCCAAAGCCTATAAGGCTTCCTCCAAAAAAGAGGAAAATATATTGCATCATACTGAAAAAAAGATAATTTATTTTTGTTTTCTTCTGTTAAGTTTTTCTTTATAAGAAAAATTTTAGCCAGTTTACTTTATATTTCTTCAATCTTTGTTAAATTCACCTTGTTTTACCTTCAGATTGTCAGACCTATAGGACTTTTAATGTGAGTATAAAACTTAACACAAAGACTTCATAAACCTCAATAATCCATAAACTAAGCTTGTATAATAAATTTTTGGTACTTTTCCTTCTGTTAATAATACTAAGGGATAAAATCATGTACGTTATGATGAATATTCAGAAAGTAATACAGTTTGGTTAACAATACTTACTGTAGTTGTGAGATTCTGAATAAATACACCCTAAGTACCTCTTCAGGGCATCACAGTGGGCTATATAAACTCATGAATAAATCATTATCTAACATAAAAGAACAGAACTTTTTATATGGGTCATGCAGGTTTTTGCAAGTCTTCTCCCAAGGAGAAAGGACTCCTGTTTATACTGTAATGGTGGATATTCCTTTCTGTGTACATGAGGTTAAAATATTACCACAAGTAGATGGAAAACAATTTTATAGAAATATTTCCAGCTTCTTAATAGCTCAATCAATATCAGAAGCACATAACAGCAACAAAGGAAAATTAAACAGGAAAAGGCAAGTAAAATTCTGCTAGAGTGGACTTTGCACTATAGTGGATAAATTCTTCCATTTGCCTCTTCCAGAAAAACCAACAAACTTTTTTTAGAAGGTTCTTTTACACTGAGTCCTCCCCCTCAATTAAAAACAAACAAACAAAAAAAACAAAACCAGAAAAGGTCTTCAAAGCGTCTTCCATTTGAACATCCAAGGTAACCTCTAGAAAAAATATGTGGAGTTAGGGATCTGACAGCTAATTTGGTTCTCAGTGGTTTCCAAAGGTCAAAGCCCATGACATACATGTAGTTACATGAAGATTTAAGCAGTCGGTGATTATAATTGTGTATGGAAATAGGTGTTTCAAATATGCAAACACAAAGATGCCTTTAAGCAGTTGAGATAAAAACAGGTTTTTAATAATGATATCAGCTAGTTTCTCAGGAGTTAATATATAGGAAGAAGCCTATGACACTATTTGTGCAAGATGAGCCACAGTTGCTGTATGCTATGCGTGAGATTTGTCTCACTGTAGCATAACATTGTGAACTTTTGCCCTTTTGATTAATTATTCTTAAAGGAAGAGCACTCCTAGTGAAAACCATGGCCTACATTTTTCCCATACATATTCCCCAATATAGGTATATATGTGGATATAGCTATAAGTAAATTATTAAAGGTATTGGCAAGTGAAATATGACCTTTGATGTTCTTCGATGCAAAGAATAGAAAACTGTGACTCATTTAGTCATATCTTTCTTAGTTTTTAGTGTCTCTAGTTTTATATGTACAACTATGGTCAGAATTAAGTTATATATCTCTCATGTTGACATCAGTTAATCTCACTCATGATCATTCATGCTGAAAGAATGACTGTTTTTAAACTTCAACCCAGAATATATGAAACTCTTTGGTACAAAAATATCTGGGTTGCCAACGTGGACCAGAACACTAAACCAGAATGCATCATAACCTTGTAGCTGTGCAAACCAGTCACTACACCAGTGTATGCAGAAAATTGTGAACTGGGATTGTGAAATTTCACTGAATGACAGTGGAAAAGCAGTAAATATTATAATATAGGTAATGCAATCAGTATGGAAGTTATATTTGAAAGTCTCGAAAGCATCTTAAAGTCATAAGTGAAAGAGTAGACATTTTTAATATTGGAGTTTGAAATTCAATCTTTATTAATATAGCCAAACCCCAAGGAAAACTGCTATAATATATTCCAAACAGGTTAAAGGGATATTTTACTTCTCATTGAGAAACAGTCTCAGAGAAATCTGGAGCCATCAGCTTCACTTCTCTCTCAGCCGGTAAGCCCATTCCAAGATACATTAAAGGCTTTCCATAAAGGTTTCTATGATAGAATGCACCATACATACCGTAAGACTTTGTATTTAATGGGAGGGGAAGAGAGATGTTCCTTAGGAGTGTTAAGTGCCATCTATTCTTCAAGAACGGAAGGGATGGAAAGAATATGAGCCCAGGAACAATCTCCAAATATTAACATAACTAAGGAATTATATCTTTTGAAATGGGGATAAGGACAGATAAACTGGGGTGGTAGATAAATATATACCAGGGCTGTTGGCAACTGATAGAGGTCTCTAGTACTCCTCAGAGATTTATTTTCTTAATACTACTTATGAGTGCTGACAGCGCACACAGAAATTTTGAGAAATGTAATAAAATCACATTTTTTTATCACAGGGACAAAGAACCCTAATTTGGGAGTTCAAGGGCTGTACTTAGCAGTCTTACCTCACCAGGAAGGACAGAGTCCTGAATCCTGCAAAGCACCTCATGGACCTCAAGTGAGAAACACGTGCCAGAGTTACAGCAGACAACCTAATGAGAAGGGACCCCAAAGTAAAGGGAAATGAAGAACTGAGAATAGTAGTGTGTGCCTGAAACCCCGCATAACCCTGGCTACAGACTTTTCTCTGGCTGTATGCCCATTTCCTTCCTGATTTTGAGCTGTGTATGTAACCTTTCTTTTAAAGTCAAAGCAGGGGCCAATTCTTTCTTTTAAAAGACCATAACTGAATAAGAGTGTTCTTCTTAGCCTATGACCTTGTGGTCTGACCACTTTGAAGACAAATGTAAACCTTTGCCTTATATCAGGGAGTACTGGCTCACAACCTCCAGTACGTACCGTTTTTACTCCTCCTTCTCGGCACAAGATTTTCTGTGCAAAGAATAAAAGGGAAATATTGACTTCCTATTGAAGCAAGTATATGGTTAGTAAGACTACTATCTAATGTTAATAGTGTTAGAAACCTAACTGAAATAAGCTAAGATGAGCATTAAAACAGAAATCTGTTTTTTTAAGCAAATGGTATAACTATTGCACTGCAGAAACTAGAGACAGAATATGGCTACTGTGAGGCCACAGATTCTCCAGGAAAGGGCTAGAAGCAGAATTTGAGGCATGTGAGAGTATTTAAAGCAAAAAAAGAATTAGATGTCAGGTTTGATGGAAGCTAAGTAGGCTTTTGGACTACAGAACTTTGGACTACAAGCTAGGTGAAGTAAGTGCATCAGTCATCCTAGTTGAAGTAAGCTTTAAAGTGTATTTAAGCATACTGTTATTTCAGGCTTAAAGTTCAAGTGCTTCCAACATTCTTTTCAATAGTAAAAGGACTTAAGGAATTAGTCATTTTAAAAGCAAATGAGCAAAACCCAGAACAAAAGAGAGAGATAGATTAATGAAAAAAGCTCAACAATTTCTGACCCCTTCTTAGACATTTACCTTGCACAAGATTTTTCCTGTTTGTTTTGTAGTTACATCATTGTGCTAATGTTTTTCATATGTGTCTATAAATAGTTGGTGAGACTGGGACTCATATGCTCACAAATCAGAGAACCTAAATAAATCTGACCCTAGGAACCATGACAGAGCTGAATTTGCACTTGATTTTGTGATGCCATATGGAACACCGAAGACACAACGAGATGCGTAATGAACATGTCTGTGACAAGCATGGGGAAACAGAAATGCAACTTGACAAGTGTAACACTTCCAAAGACAGCTGAGACTGAGGAAGGAATTTGAATCATCTTCCTGTCTAGCGAGAACATGAAACCTCACAGAAATCCAGCAAATTTTATCAAAATTTTATCTGTATCTGAACTCATATCATCATTGTATCATTTGGGTAGAACTATAGCACAAATCAGAAATAATAGTCACAATTACGCTGTCTTTACATAATCTATAAGGTCACTGTATGTCATAATCTTTTTTACAGTTTGTTTGTTGTTTTGTTTGCTTTTTTCTAAACATTAAAGAGCATAATAATAAATAGAAACATTAATACTGGGTAGAAAAGAAACAAACCACAATGCACCACCAAGTAATTCAGGACATATTTGCAAATGAAAATGGAGAAGTGATGAAAGATCTACAGGAAAAGAAACTCACAGTAAAAGGAAATAAAAAAAAGTTTTATACAGCAAGACGTGGCAAGAACATAAGATGTTATCATTTTGACTTCTAAATATACTGCTGAGGGAGTCCATGTGAAAGGGCAAATTCTGAAGCTCTGCAGGTCTGTACAAGGTGACAGTCTCAATTTGAACAGATCTGCCTAACTTCATTTGATCTGCAGCTGATCATGTATTTGAAACATTCTAAAACCTCTACATTTACTTTCAGAATTAGTAATTAGAGCATTCATTAGAACCATTTAAAAGTTCTTTTGAAAAGTTTGTTCTAAATTCTAAGAAGCTAATTGAAATTATTTGGAAAATTTTAGAGATTGTAATGGAAAAGACAGGGAGGATGAAAACTGGCTGTCTTAGAAAATGTAATTTGCAACATTTAGAAAGCAGTCAAGGGATCAACTCAAAAAAATTAAAAAAAGAAGACAAATGAAGTGAAAAAAACCAAAAATATGAAAGTAAATCAGAGACAAAATAAATTTGAATATATGGAATTATAAGATAATTTTTTTCTACAGGCAAAGACATTTCCTTCCTTTCAAAGACTACGTGAAACTTTCCACTGATCTGCGTATAGCTGACACATCAACACATCCCTCATCCCCAAAACTGCACTCTAGAGGAAAAAACCAAAAAAAACCCCCAACAACAAAAAAGGATGTTAATTTCCTTTAACAGGCTCAGCATGGTGGGAAGAAACTCTGGAGATGATTTTGCATTTGGGGAGTAATGCTATGTTGTTTTAAATTTTGTTTGTTTTCGAAAATACATTTATGTTCACTCATTTCTGTGACAAGCATTGCTAGAAGCTGGTGTTGCTCTGACTCTTATAACTATCCAGCCTAATTAACCAATGAATTGGAAAAAACCCACCTTCCAGAACCCACAGACTTTGAATGGAAAGCAACATCAAGTAAATTATTCATAACATGCCATTTAACCACAGGTAGACTTAGCTGAACAATACCTATCTAAATACAGCAAGGTCATTCAAAGGTAAACATCAAAATATGACTACTGAAGGAGTCACTACAGTGTCTGTAGTTTATACAGCACAGCTGTTTGAATTTACCTGCTAACATATGCAATCGTATCTGAACACCCACTAATTCTATTTCACTGAATAACCAGTTTGGAGAAGCGTCTTACGCACACTGTACATGTAGTTCGTGTGCTTGTATCTCTTCCTTACAGCAATTAAAGTGTAAGTATGAAGGGAGGTAGTTGGAGTCAAAAGTAAAGTAGGGTTTTTTATGTGCTTTTAGACCTAACCTGAACCTGGGATGTCACCAGGGTACAGCTCTTCCTCCTAGGATCAGGTAAATATTTTCTGATCCATCGTTATACGTACAACAGACAGGACCTTGACAGATGTATCTAAGCACATGTATCTAACGCTGTGCATTATAAAGATGAAAATTTTGAAACTACACTTAACAGCTCTGTCCATGGTCCTTACAACCACTGGAAAGTAAACCAGAAGTGCTTCTTCAGTGAAAACCAAAGCATTCACATGAACATTTTTACCGTGAGAGGATGCTTCCCCTGTAGACTACAGAAAGGACATTCTAGGAGGGATTTTTTTTTTTTTCTGTTCATGTTAATCATGACTAGGGTGTACTCTTAAATTTCAATTTCAATTTGCAAATTATTAAGTGCCATCACACTGAAGCGAGGAGATATGAGTTAAATGAAGTTGGTTTTAAATTATTATTTCACAGACACCAAAGCTCTGAGGTAAAAGTTTTTATATTTTCAAAAAAATCTTAAGTAGAAGTTTATAGTGCTACAGCTAATCTTTTTTTTTAATCTGAAAAGTCTATTTTTCATTAAGTGTTGTCATCTGAAAGGCGCTTTCAGGACAAAGGATTTAATGGGATTTTTTTTTCTTTCATTCTTGTTTGAAACTTAGTAAGTGAGCTAAATAGTTTGACAATAAATTCACGTGTTTGAGATGAGGAAATTATTAACCTCCCCTCTGAGAGAGAATTGGAATTTACTTAACGAACACTTATCAGCTTTTCAGACTAACACAGAGATTTGACTTTCAGACATTTGTACAAAACTTATCAACTCATCACATAAGATGATGTCTCTCAGGAAGATAATTAGTCAGAAATTTCTAAGAAATTTTTGTTCAATAAAAGAAGAGATTGTTGACAATATTTATTCCTATCAGGGATTATTCTCATTGCTGTTTTGCATTTTGTATAAGACATGTTGCAAAAACACAAGTATGCTGGTGACTAAATTGCTAGAAAATATTTCATTTTAATTCATAGTATCTAACTTTTTTTGTAACTTGAGTAGGAAGCTAGCACTTTTTTCCTATTTTACTTAAAAATATATTTTCTTTCTCTTTTTCCATTTATTCTTCTCTTCTCTCTATGTTAATATCTTATCAGCCTTGCAAGTGGTTCTTACTGAATTTATTAAGCTTCTAACCAAACACAGAGTTTGATGAATTTGCTTTATAGGATTGCATTTATATACAACATACTCTATGTATTCTATATAATCTGCTTACAGAATATATCTTAGCACTACAAATTAAAGCAAAATTATTCAGTAGTTCTTCAGCAAGGTAAAAAAAGAGAACCATAGAAGATTCTAACATGCATGAATATATATGTAGAGACAACTTCCTCAGTATAAGTTAGCTTCTCTAAATATGCTCTATTTGCAGCATATCAGGTCATTGACAATCTAAATCTCAGCCTTGTGCATTAATTATATTTTTGGAAGGCCATGTATTCAAGGAACTTTTTGTGACACTGTAAGGTTTTGTACAAGGAAAACCCGGATACACAGAGAGGACTTGGTCTAACTTCACTTTTTGTGAAATTTGCTTCCAAATGTTGTCAGTAACTCTCATAGGCATACAGAGGGGAACACTGTCAAACTGAGTAGCATTGTAGTTTTTCAAGCAGTATTTTTTTACAGCTGTTATACAAGCATTCTGAGCCTCTAATATCATGTCTTCAAGCAATCATCATGTTGCCTGCTACTATGTTGCCTTTTTGGTTGCCTCTTCAGTTTCTTTTTAACACGAGTCTTCATTTGAATAGAAATTCCCTTTCAGAAATTAGACACATGGTGTATTTTATATGGAAGAAAATATTATGTTAGAAAGTCATAATGATAAGTCACTGAACAGAAATATCCAGACCCAAAAGTATGTACTTTATTGATTTGGTATTCCTGGCTTTTTTCCTCTCATTTAGTTATCTAGGTCAATATAGAGAGATGGTTTTCCATAATTTTTTTTTCTAAAGCAGATGACTACTGTGGCCTCATGTCAGAGATCAGTGACATTTCTGGAAGGTTAAATCCCAAGGTCTTTCAAAGCACCAGAAGGATGTTTCAAGTTAGAGAAATTTCATATGTCTAAACCTTGATCTACTTAGATTCTTTAATTAGATTTGGGGACATTCTCATTAGAGACCTTTCTGAGAAAAGGTCAGGAGAGGAAGACCTGCCCCATGCATTTTTAGCAGATTATTAACCTGTATAGAGTATTAGGGACAGTGTCCTGTGCTACGATAGTTTTACTGAATAAAAACTGTAAATGCACCACATATCTTAGGAAGGACTTCAATTGCTTAGTTTAATGTTCTTACAAAAGAAATTAAAAATTAGGGACTTTTGAGAGAGAGGGATAATTTCACTGTAGTTATGGCCAAAGTCTTGCATACTGTGCAAAACAGAAGGTTCAGATTCTCTAGCAAGATTAATTTCTTCTGCACTTCTCTGGCATAGTTAGTTGAAAATTTTCAGTTGTGTGATTTAAACTAAAAATTAACATTTTATTAATAGCACATGACTGAAAAAATGCCAAATTCTTAACAATAAGGCAAAGGCTTTAGTGCTTAAGAATGGGATATTCGTAAGACAGCTATTTGTTGTAAAATAACTAAAGCCTGAGTATTCACTTTTAGTTGTCCTGTCTAGCCTTCAGGCAAACCACCTCCTGACTCGAACTTCTTAAAGGTATATTTATATGCTCTGTTCTAAGGTGCAAAACACACAGTTCATCTTGTCTTAAGTTTTTAAGATTGCATTTACAAACAAGAAATAGCAAACATGGCAAACAGCGCATGAAGAAGAAATACATAATCCCACCCATTTCTGCCAAAAGATACAGTTCATTCCTTTTGTGGTCATTTATACCTACAAAAATAAAATATTTTAAAGAAAAAAAAAGCTTATGGAGCAAAGGATTTTATCATGATACTGTTTTACAGACATCGAGAGGAGCGATAACACAGGTACAAAAGAACAAGAAGACTCTGAAATTTTCTCATAGCATGGTTCCCTTGACATTGTGCTCTCTCCTGCATATCCATTATTGACCATCAGCATCTTTAGGATGGACTAGATGGTGGTTTTTAAATGACCTGGCACGTCTATTCCTAGGTTCTTCTGACAATAAACTGTAAGGAAAAATAAACAAGAAAGGACAAACTTCGGAAGCTCATGTTAATCCGTTTAAGACTTCTATTTCATTTGCCACAAACAAAGAATTGGTAAAGCATTACAGCTTCAAAGCACTGTAGCAGGAACCTGACAGGGGCTACATGACAGTTATGTCAATTACCCCAATTACATTACTCAACAGTCTTTCAGTTTTTGCTGCCTTTCCTTGATCTAAGACCGCAGCAAAGATTGACTCAGGTTGATTTCTGAGCAGACACAATGTGAAGTTCAAGCCGCCCCCTGATATCTTGCAGTCATTTCTGTTCTCATGAGCTCAAATCTCATTTCTCAGCTGACTCAGTC
Organism: Chionis minor; assembly: GCA_013398295.1. NCBI lineage: Eukaryota > Metazoa > Chordata > Aves > Charadriiformes > Chionidae > Chionis > Chionis minor. The sequence continues at coordinate 292,106 of VZSF01000011.1, read as the reverse complement.
AATAACTTATGAAGGAAATTCATTATGATGTGCCAGGCATAGACTGCAAATGTGATTATATGCCCACAGGTGAATAACTAAAAAATTTTGTCAGTTAAGGATATCTGCTAATTCTAAGCAGAGTGCTATTCAGATCCTACTTTTCTGAAATGTAAAATTTGAAATTTTATTTTTTCTGAACACTGAGGCTTTACAATTTTTATATTAATTTATTAAAGGTTCTAATTCAGTACAATAAAATTTTAAGTTGTTTTAAGGGTCTACTAGTCTTTTTTAGTCTTATAGGGGATTTTGGATATCCTCTAAGCTTTTGGAAGGGAAAAAGAAATTATACACTTTTGTATTTATAAGTTCTTAATTATCACTGTAACTCAGTGCCTTGTCTTTTTTAATAGATTTAGCCTATAACTTCTCAAAATCCAGAAAACTGCACCTTTTTTACTAATAGGGTAATATATGTGACTTGCCTTAAGTCACACAAAAAAGCTGTCGCTGAACAGTTAACTGTATTTGACCAGACAACCTTGGGCAAGCACATGAAACGTTTCCTTCTGACTCTGAAGAAGAAAAAATAGATGGGTACCTTCACAGCATATTTTAATCTAAAAATGTCTAATGTGATTATTGTGACTTATATGAGACATTTTTCTTAATAAATGGCTAAGGATCACGATGCTGAAGAATTGTTAATTCATCTGAGAAAATAAAAATGTAAGTTCTGTCAATTTGTCTTCACCTTCAGTATAAACCAGTGTAAAAACTTCATGCGATACATGGAGGTGAATGCAGAATGCAGACTGCAACAAGATGCTCATTTAGAAGCAAGATTCTAGACTCAGATTTTTTCTTTGAACTGGTATTAGTTGTAGACTTATGCTCTGTAAGTGGTGAACATGTAGACAAGTGAAGGGTTACCCACTAAGAATAGTATGTACTTAGTACGTTGACAGGCTCTGACTTTAGATACAACAGTAATAAAATCAAAGTTAAGTGTTGGGAGCTGTATGACAGACTCCTAGTATCACATGCTCTAAACTTATGAAATATTCCGCCTTGGGTTTAAAACTTAAAAATACAGGTTTAAACATGGGGTGTGAGAAAACTTCTTTCCTGGTAGTTAATGGCAAACTGGGATTAGTGGGCTATTTTTTACAAGGTTTGTTTTCCTGCTAAGCTATCTATAGACAAATTTAAATTTTTTCTACCTTTCTCTCCTTAAATAAAAAAACAAAAGAAATAAACAAACTGAAACCATTAACCTTTAAATATTTAGAGATACTGATAAAATTACGATTCACAGGAGATACAGTTTTGTGATCCATGTTACCAATATGAAAACTCTTCACATGACAATTCACATATTCTGTAATGGTGCAAAAGACTGACAGTTCTGGCTTCAGAACTGCACAACATTCAAAATAGTAATAAAAGACCTGAACAGACAATTAAGGCACCACTAGGAAAATAAGGCAGAAATAAAAAGAAGTCCGATTGGTACAACCCCCTTAGCACAATTTTCTCTTTAGCAGATTCTCACTACAGACAGATACGGAAAATTACTTCAGAGCTATACAAGGGTCACAAACTGAAAGAAGAAAATATAAGTCACAACATGCAATGGAAGCCGTGAAATGAATGACAGTGCAATTAACATGACAGAGAGAAGATAAAAACTTGTCAGAAGTTGCTGCATGGCTGCTCAGATTTGATAGGGGTGTGGAATTGATTTCTTCACACTATCTATTAGAAAAAGATTTCAATCAAAAAGTGAGGGAATGAGACGTGAGTGTGTATGCACTTACCCGTGTGTGTGTATGTGTGTGTCTGAGTCTGTGTATCAGTCTTTGGCTGATAACAGAGGAAGGAGCTCAGCAAAGCTGTTAGACCATGCAGACAACGCAAAAGTTGAGACCATGAAAAGCAATAATTGCAGGAATGCAGTAATGAGGACTTTGGACTGGCTCTTGGAAAATGATTTTTAATGGGATTATTAAGAAGTTAGAAAACTATTCCAGAGTCAACAATATAAAAGGGTCTTTGGACACCAGGCAATTTAGCTGAAGAGAGACGTGTCGGTAACAAACCACTCTGCGACTGCTGTGAAGAAAATAGGCCTAATAGATGCCACAAGGAAGTTGCTTTTGCCTGTGCTGTGAATCTGACTGGACATGCTAGCCACTCTACTGAGAAACTCCCCTGCAAAAGAAATTAAGTTGCTGCATTTTCTATCATGAAAAGTGCCATTTCTAGCACTTTTCTAGTGTTTACTGGAAGTCCTCAGGGAAACACACAGCAAAACCCCTTAACTGAGCAACTGCAAACGTTTGGTAGAACATCTCTACTGAAGTTCCATCAGGTTAAACATATATTAAAAGGAAGGGGGAAAAAGTGTTCAAAGAACCCATCGGTACGAACTGACCTTCTACAACCTTCAATCTGTATCAGTTCAGACAGAGTATGTAAGGGCAAAATTCACTGGAGTAAAACTCACTACCTAACTTACAGGGGAGTTAATAAATGTTTCACATTTTGACTAGCTGCAATACTGACCATAGTCAACAAGAATCAATTACTTGTGACTGTACCAGGTCGGTTGTAAAACAAAAGGCAACATACCGTTTGAGACTACCTGGGCACTGAAAGAAAATGACTTCATTCATTTCATTAGATTAGAAAATACTGGCCCCACTAGTTCTTTGGTGAATCCACTGCTTAAAGCTCTGAATTGAAGACGAAGGGAAAAGGGAGAGACATTAATATATGATTTAATATGTATTTCTGCTTTTAAACTTGGGGCAAGAAGGTTCACTGCTATTCCATAAAAACTGAAGGCGTATATATCTTCCAGATTTCAAAAACTTTCCTAATTTAGGGTTAGGAAGAATAAGGATTGAAAATAGATGACCGCTGATGTCATATAAATGCCATCAGAGCTCCATTTTGTCCTAAAGACAAGGTATGTAGGATGAAAATAGTTGCTTAAAAGATCCCAGATATAAGTATGCTTAAAAGATCCTAGATATAACTAATTTGACATGATTGTGCAGTTTATTTTTATTTAATCAAAAAAGAAAACCAGAAAGAAACAAAGACCTTCCCCACATTGGTATGCAATGATAATGGTCAGATATGAGCAATTTTTTTAAAAAATTCGACTCAGTACTGCCTTAACACCAGCTTGTTTCTTCCAACGCCTACTTTCAATTCGTTATGGTTTTGGTTTTGCTTTGGGGTTTTTGTGGGTTTTTTATGTAGCAGAAAATGCATGTTACACTATGCTGTGAATTATTATACTCAAAATATATAGTTCAACTCCACCTAAATAACAACATGTTTCAACAAATGAAATAAATTGCTGTTTGTCCTGTTCTTTCCAGGAAGCCAGTAAGGAGCTACTGAATTTCTTGCTTACACTTTCTGAAGTAGGGACTGTTCCTGCACTTGCTCATTTTAAATTTTGCAGAAAACACACTTTTTCACTAAGAGGAATTTTAAAAGAAAACATATAACATATTTATTTCTGGTTTAAAGCTGTGTTTGCTAACATTTTTTATGAAACTGTATTATTCAGACCTAGACTTTATGAAGTGCTGGGCTAACTTATTCCTTCTAACAGTAGTCAAAATCTAAGAAACCACCATAAGCAATTAAATGTACATAAAAAGGCCTGAATGATTACGGTAACTGCGTTGTCTTAATATCTCCCTGAAGAGTTCTCTAATTTGTTGACAAAAACCTATAAATCCTACATAATTATAACCATTAGATACAACAATTGAGATTAAAGTATGTTCTTAATAACCATTAAAATATAGCTTATTTTAAATATTTTAATTAATTTAATGGAAAGATGTAATTGCCTGCATAATTTACTCTTAAAATCCTTTGAGGTGAAGAACTTACTGACACACATGCTGAATAACCTAAAAAAGCCTGCTTTAATTCATTTGAATTTATAAGTGAATTAATGGATTCATCACTAAATGCTTAGAAAAAGTAACGTGTGAGCCAAGAGTAAATGTCTTAATGGGAAATAATTTTTTAATAGAAATTGAGCAGCTGTGTCAGAATAGATTTTAAATTTTACCTTGTAGGAGGGGTTGGCTTTCATTTTGGTTTGGTTTTGGTTTGTTTTGTTCTCTTTGTAATATATGAGACAGTTACAGAAACAACATAACAAGGTGAGCCGCAGTACATAGCCATATAGCCATAGCCAGCATTATTATACATTAGACGTTTCATGATCAAAATAACAACAAAAAACTCCTGGTAGTGCAGATATTACCATATATGACTTAACAAAATCTTAAATCCAAGTAAGACTACATTGCAAAATACTCCTTCTTCGGAGGTTGAAACAATTAGATATCTGCTTCCCTAAGATTAAGCAAGACGTAAAGTTGCAGGTGTAAAGGCAAGTACATTGCATTGTCTCATTTTGAAAAAGTAAAGCAAAAATCTTTTTCTGATCTGTATATGTCACTCATCAATCACAGAACTGACACATAAAGCTATTCAAACTATCATTTCCTCTATATCTAAGAGATATCCCAGGGGTTGCTCCGTCTTTGTCATGACAACCCTACTAGCAAAATCAGGTTTCCTTTAGCTTTGGTGAGACAAGCTAGGGGGTGAGGGTGTGCCAGTGAGATGCAGTGAGATGCAGAAGCATGCATTTGCTCCAGCCATTTTTTTGGTTCACATTTTCATTGGGTGCAATTTTCAGTTGCTTTTTCTATATGGAATGTAAAAATACTAGCTTTAAAACAGATTACGAAGAACGAGGTACAAAATATGATGATAGTTCCTTGTCAAAGCCAGAGGCTGTATTATTTTGCGCTGTGCCTGCAATGCAAAACAGTGTATGATAAAACTAATAAATCAATAGGGGTAATGCAAATAGCATGTCAGAGTAACGGATACCTGACAATTGTCTGATATGTTACTGGAATTATCCTTCAAGTTTGATGTTTATGTAGTAACTAACAATTACAGGATTCCCTTGGGCATCTCAGATCATGTTAGACCACAGATGAATTTAATTACCTAGCTTTGGAGAGTACTGTGGTTCGTGCATTTCCTAGTATTACAAAAGAACATGTACATCTCACATACTGAATGTTTGCATTTCTTTAGTTGACTTCATTGTGCTTTGTAGATGGCTTCTACCCTCTAAGTACAATGTTTCAAAGGCTAAGTTTTACTCTGCGTTACATCTTAGTGATGATCCAAGACAGAGAAGTTGCCTTATCTAGCTTATAAAAAGTGTAATACATTTGGTCCAACAATGCATAAAGCAGTAGGTGTTGTACTTGCACCGCAGTTGCACACCAAATAACAGTGAAAGACTGTGTGAATCAGTCTTCTGACACTTCAGTGGAAAAGGAAAAAAATTATACACGTCATTTCCGTCATTTCAAAAACATATAGTTAGAAAACATTGCTTCCAGATGTAAATTTCTGCTGTTTCAGCAGACTCAGGGATAACTGCTTCAAAATGAACAAGTGAGGAGGAACATTGGCAGCTCTCATTTTCATCATCAACAAAAAACCTCTTTATTGAATCTTGCAGATCTTCTCATAGCTGTGGGCTAAGATATGTCAATCACTAAAATTGCTCTGGCATTTTTGGATCATCTGCAATCCAAAATGGGGTCAAGATTGACCTAAATATCAGGTATATTCAAACTGACCCTTGGCAGTGCTCACAAACAAATATGCTCACAAATGAATGTTGTTCCTCTGAAGAGTTTTTACAGGTAAAATGTGTGGCAAGTTCACATAGCATGTGTGAAAGTGTGGTCTGGTGTGAAGACTAGCTAGTGAAGTGGTGTTCACCCTTTGGAATGGAGGCCTCCAGATGATGTCTAGTTGTTAAATGGTCAGCCTCAAGGTCAGCTGTGCTCAAAAGATGTAGATTTAATCACCAATTGTAAGTGACTTTCTGAGCTGAGAGTTGGATTTTTTTCAGTTGAAATGTTGCATTCAGATCAAGACAGTTATTATGATAAGAAGGAGGGTACATCATCTTTCCAACTATCTTCCATTTTTCCTCTAGAAGTCATTAAAAATGTAAACTTCGATTAGACATGCCTTCTCTTCTGCAGCTGCTCATCTACTGCTTCAGTGGATGCACCAGAGAGACTAAGTCTTGCTTTTTGCCAACTGCCACGTTGCACAGCAAGACTGACAGGCAGAACTGGACATCACCCTTTTTTCTCATCTACCAGATCTTGACAGTCATTCCCACTGTGGCTTCTCTCTTTAGAGGAGAGAAAAGGAAAGGCTGAGAAGCAACAATCAGCATCAGCTCTTAGTTTAAAGGATACAGAGAATATCTCTAACTTGTGAAATACCCTTGTTCTCCAAATGACTACAGACTACTTCACTATTGCAGCACTAGCACCTGGTAGGGTCCTTACAGGGTTTCAGGGTAACAGCCCTGGAACTTGGCTCTGTGCCTTTTGAGGAGTTCTCCATCACAGAGACAGTGTACCCTGCTCTCTCTTCTATACCCACTTTTGCAATTTCTTTAAGGAAACATTTGGCTTCCAAGCTGTAAAGGTTTTAGATAACTAGTATATCATGAGTTTGGGAGCCGTTTAGGCAATAACTTGTGCAGGAAAGACTGGATTCAGGTAAATAAAGTGTATATGCCATTTTTTGGCCTAGTGTTTTGACCATCTAACCTGAAGAAGTCCTGTGATCTCACAGGCTGTGATATGGTGGTGGATAGTAATTTGATCTAAGGGTTAGACAAGGAATAAACCCCCTATCAGTGGAGAATATAAGCAATCAGATTTTTTTCATCAGACTTACACGTGTTCTATTTTTGACCAAAAAAACCCCTGAAAAATCCCTTGCATTTTATTTAAATGGAAACTTCTGGGAAGGAACTGCTGGTTAAAAGAAAAATCACCTACAGCCTTGTATTAAATGTAAATGTCTGGTTTCAAACTTTTCATAATACAACACCTTTTGGGTGAGGCTAACAACTTTTCAAAGAAAAAAAAATCCTGATAATTATTCTTGATAATTAATAAGTTAAGAAATAAAGCTTTCAGTGTTATTGAAAAAAACCCTCAGACATTTTGAGTAGCTGCAATTTTTCAAAATGACAAAACAGCACACTTGTCTATTTATCAACAAATTAAATGAAAATGTGATATCCCTTTTTCCATTCTTCCAGAGTTCCTTAAGACTATACTTTGAGCTAAGTAAAGAAGAGACGTTAAAAATCAGTAGCACCATTTTAAAATACAGATTAACATTGATATACGAGTAACAGAATTTTCTCAAGAATTTAATTCCAAAGTTTACCCTTAAGCTGAGCTTGGTGTTCATTGGAGCTTGATATTGGAAAGCTCCAGAGAAAACACAGACCCAGGATTGTGGATATGTATGGCAATTTACAGCAAATTGTTTTCAAAAAATGTCAAACAAAGTAAATACCAGACGTTTTAAAACAATTGCCTTTTGAGACTTTGTGTTAATAAAAGCTCAAGGTAATTTTTGATGTTAGTAGAATTATGCCAACAGAAAACAATGCTCTGTTTTTAATGAATTTTTTTGTTCAGTAAGAACACTGTAGAAAGAAAATGAAGTGCTTCCTATTTCCTTATCTATCAAGGTACCTTTATTTCACTAGGCTTTAGGTAATTAGAAGTAATTAGAGGTTCTCAAGTTCCCCTGCGTATTATTTGGAAGTTTCAGAGTAGTTCGTTATTTCATATAAGTGAATACTGTGTCTACACTGCACTTTCACTTTCCAACACAAATAAATGGGGAGTAGTAGAAAATCAATGCTTTAGAGGGATAAGTGGTAAATGAAGCAAATGCACCAATGCTTCTTTTTTATTTTTTTCTAGAAGAAGCACCAATCTGTTAGCTAATGCATTACAGAACCTGAAAGCAACCTCACAGTTTATTATCGCTTATCTTAGAACTAACAGCATCTTCCTTTACCCACTGGGCCCAAATCATAGGTTTAGTCTCAGGCAGAAACAGATGTCATCTCTTTCACAGACTGTAACTGTAATCAAGGTTTTATCAGAGACGTTTTAGGTTCTTTATATTGTAAATGAGCTTCTTAATCCATTAGACTGATTATGCAAAGCATAATCCAGGGCCAGCCTTTCAAAGTTCATTTTATAAATGGAACACAGCTATCTCACTTTTAAAGATTTCTGAAAAACGATTGCCAATTCCACACATTTGGGTGCATCTCTGATGGGAAATGTAAATGTAGTTGATAATGACTGCAGAATGTCGGGAAACTGCATGAGGCTTTTTATTAACTTTGATAAGTTACACTACATGCAGATGGGCAAGTGTGCTAGCTTCATCATTTTTTAACCTTGGAAAAAAATAAGAAGCCGTTTGAGGCAAGACACATGGATGGATTTTTCCTAACAATAAAAAAAAAAACAATACCAAAACCAAAAAAACCAACTCCCCCCAGGCTTTAATTTTTGGTCTTTTCAGACTTTCTCACTATGAAAATAACTTTCAGAGCAGTGATGATGACAATAATACTTCCTATAAAGAACTGGGGTGCAATTAACAAAGCTCTGTGCTTTTAAATCTGTATTAAAAAGAATTATCAAGTGTGAAATATGTTTGCTCTAAGGGAAAAAAATCCTTCTGAAGTATTTAGAAGACGTATTGTGCCACTCTTCTCTTTTTCCCATCATCCGGGAAATACGACACACTACACACAGACCACGGATCCACAGGCAGGGTGTGAGTGTTTGGAAACAATAAAAATCCTTTGTGCAACACCATGACCGTAGCTTTCTATTCATTTTGCATTAAGATGTTTTGAGCTTGAAAGTTGATTCCTGTGGTAAGATTATTCTACTAAAATTGCAATAAATTTATACTCAACATATGCAATTGCTTCACTGTTGCATTTTTGTATCATGTTGTTTCAGATATTTTGAGTGCAAAAGAACCTAATGTTTGGGACAGTGAAAGAAGCAAAATAAGTATTCTGAGTGAACTTATAAAGTTGTTTTTGTCCTTCATCATGTCAGATCATCTCACTGGTATATTTTGAAGACCTGGAATAAAATATACTCACATGGACATTTATCAGATCAGAAGGACAGATATCAAGCGATCAATCAAGTGATACTGTCCAGCGCTTCAGTTCAGTTTATGAAGACATGTAAATGGGACTAGTTCAACTACTACAGATCACATGGTACTATTGCCTCATGTGAGACACTTCAAAAAAAATATTCCCATTCCCCCTACCAGCATATATGCATGAACAAGGATAAAGTTTAACACAGGGAGGTACCTAAGAGATTACCTGTATGGCACTAGGTGATGGGTTTTGTGTTCCTGCAGCAGAGTTAGTATGTAGGTTATATGGCTGCTGTATCACACCAAAGAAATGAAGGCAAAGAAACATTTAAGGAGATTTTTTGCCAACTAACAACAAAATCAATATATAAGTTCCCTCTTCTTGTAACTTGGAGCAATTTGCTACAACTTCAATGAAGTCAAAGGATCAAGCTCAGTTTACAACTACAAATACAGACCACCTAAAAGCCTCTAGCTATGCCTTCTTATATTAAATCATTATTATTTAAAAATATAAGGTCTTCAGATTTGTAACTGAAGTAAAAATTTGCAGCAAAAACTTTTGCGTCTACAGTTTGAAAATACAGTAGTATATTAAGTATAGTGCAAATAGTAAAAGAGCCTTTTTCATCTGTTTCAATTTAACAAAATTATGCATTGAACTAGAAAAATATTTACATTTAGATACATATAATGACCTTTAGAGCAACTTGGAATCACTTTTTGATTAACCAGAAAGTGCTGCTTAATTTTCTCCTTCTACCATTGTATTTCAAACACATGATACAAAATTAAGGATGAGAGAATTAAAGAGAATAAGGTGTTACATGAAGGTAACACATTTTGAAAAGATTTGATAAACAAATACCCACAGCTAAGTAAAGTTTTGCTGTATTCAGCTACCATTTCTCAGTTTTTGTTGGTTTCTAGCCAGCTAACATAAAAGTAATTAAAAAAATACCCTGGTGTGTTATTTAAATAAATAGCATGAATTGAAAGGAAATTGTAGTTGTGAAATACATTTTTGCTTGAAAACACTGATCAATGGCCATGAACATTACAGGACATTACTGAAAAAGATTATTGAGACTGTCAGTAAAGCATCGATAACATTGACTGTATTGTTGTTATGCATTCTCCTTGCAAGAACAATTATGAAAATGATGTATAACATTGGCCTATGAAGCCTTGAAAGTAAAGGAAGAAAAAGTTTCTGAAGGTGAATGTCAAGAAGAAGAGTATGAAATAATGATCTAAAATATTAGAAGAATGAAAAATGCTAAACTAGGTGTTATTTTCCAAACAGGAATATCTTCTTCTTTAAATGAAAGACACATTTTAAAAAAAACCCAAAAAACAAAACCACAAAACAAAAAATAAAAAACCCAAACAAAAAACCCAAACCAAACCTTTGTCATTTCAAATCTATTTATCTTTAGTAAAGATATTAGAAAATTACTTTTTCAAAGGCCAGCTCTTATATAGTCATGACAAAGAGAAGTTCTATGTATCATTTCTATGTATTTCTACTCTCATGCTCAAAACCACACATATACAAATACACACACATATACACATATGCTATGTACATATGCATTGACCAGCTTCAAGGAAATTTCCTTGGTAAGGAAATTAATACTGCACACAAAAAAACAGAGTGTATTTTTTATGGTATATTTATGGATAACTTGTTTGTCATATGTGCAATACATTGACCTGCAAAGATGAGTCATATCTCAAGGTGATATCTCTGCTAAGGTAATGAAAGTAAAAATCAAATTCATTACCTTGATTAAGTCTACTAAAATAAAAGTTTTCTTTTTTTTTTTTTTTTAAATGCCTCCTCCTTTCGAGAAAAATTAAAGCTACTATCTTCTACAACCAAATTAAAAAAAGGTCTGCATTACTTGCTTGACTGAAGAGGTAGATTTTCACGTGTATTTGAATGTAAACAGGATTTAAAGCATCAGGCTGGAATAGAGGAGAAGGGAGAAAATTATACCATGTAGCTGTATAGAATCTTTTACAGTTTGGAACTGTTAAGTTTTTCATTAGCTGTCTTTCACTCTATCCCATGCAAAAATAATAATTAGTATGGGAAATTCAGGATATTCCTTAAATTTTGCTTTGATCATTCTCGTGAAATGAAATGTAGCAGGTCATCCATTTAGATTAAAAGAAATACAACTGGAGAAATTTTGGCAGGTCTCTCATCTTTCCAAAACACTAGGCCAGATCATGCTTATTTTTCTGTTCAAATATACAATCAGTTCTTATCCCAGGATGAAGAGCAGCATTGTCCTCTTGTTTATATCACTTTCTTTTATTCCATGCTTTTGATCCAAAAAAAAGTGAAGTGAAAAAAGAGTGAAAAAAAGTGAAGATCTGAGCTGAACCACAGGAGAGCTGACAGCTTTGTGAGTCCTATAGTAATGATTATACCCACAATGTAGAGATGTGTTGTTATTATTATTATTGTTGTAGTTATTGTTAGCTCATTGTTCATCATTATTATTATTGCTGTGGTTATTATCACTTCTATTTTGGTCAGAATCAATCTATGCTTTGCCATTATTTGTTGGAGGTCTGTCCTTCTAAGTTCATCAGATCTGGTTGCTATGAAGTAGAATTATGGAGGTATTATGCGTATTTGCTTGTGCTTATTGGCTTGGACTCAGCTGATAGTCTCAGGTCCTGAAAAGAAAGAGATTGGCTCCATTATTGATAAAAGCATTCTCTCTTCCCTTCCATCACTCCATGTACAGCTTATGCTGATGTGACAGACTGATGGGAGAAACTGCAGACATGCCCACAGTCCCTCTTACTGCACTTTAAAAGCATGGCAAAAAAGAAACATCTCCAGAATATGAGGTCATAAAGTTATTTTAGCTTGTTGTTGCCTTGTAGTGTGGAAGTAAGGTTCCGTGGAGCCTTATGGATTAAACTTTTATTACACAGTTGCTCTCTATAGATACTTCCAGTCTGACGTTCCCAAGACAGGCAGCAAAAAACAATACAGTTAAAAATGTGCTGAAAGATTAAAGGAAAGTAATAACCGCTTTTTCATCCACTTCTAATTCTGCTATGGAATATAAGCAACAGTAGACAGCATAAGGGTTTCAAGGATGAAACAATGTTCTGCCCTTGTGATCAACTACCTCTTTTTGTGATGTTTCCTGCAATATAACGGATTAAGATTTTCTAAATTAACTCCCTCACAAATGGGAAATAAAACAGAGCAACATACTCAAAACTGTCTCTGGTACTGATTCTTTCATTTAATTTGTATCCACTGCATTCAAGGCTGGAGGACCTTCAGCGCTTCTCTGAACTTTTTTTTTTTTTTTAAATACGTCTCTAGTAGTCTCAAATGCATAATTAGTGCAAGATCAGGCAGCCCTACATCTTTCTTTCTTTCCCCATACGAAACTTCCCCTTCTTTCCAGCCCATTTTGATCAGTATGCAATTTATTCTTTGCAAGAACAAAAGCACATCAATGACTTGCTATGCCTTCTATCTTTCCTGTATGCTGAGCCAGTTTGCCAGCCTTCTGGCTACAGGACCATCATATTTTGTCTGGAAGACAAATTTTGGAGATGAAATATAGGATATACATACAAACCCGACCCTTGACTCCTCTTCCCATTGCTACCTCTGAGTCCTTTAGCTCTATATTAAAGACAATTTTTTGTCTGTAATAGTGCACATAGTCCCAGCAAAGTGATTTAGTTCCATCATGTATTCCTGAGGTCATTGACATCAAGGAAGGGATGACAGAAGACAATTTGGTTCCCTATCTGCATGGGACTATATATAAGTAAGAATGCTCAGCATGAACATGACTACTGGAAAGAACTTAGCTGCAAATCTATATATTATTGGCTGTCTGTGTTACTGCCTAAGTTTCTCTATGAGGAAGCTGTAGCAGCAGCTCCTGTTCACTCCATTTGTTTAGCCATCGTGCATCCTGGTTTTCTTGGAGAAATTATTCTGCTCTGTGTAACACTGAACTCCTCTGTCTAGCAAACAATGAGCATTTGTAACAGTGGTCCAGAAGTTTTGTTGCAAAGTCGGGCTTATGAAGGGCAAAGCATTTCAATGAAACATGTCAGTTTGATAAAGCTTGCAACAGACCCAAGCTAGGCATGCTTATGCTTGTAGTGCAAGCCCCCTCCTCTCCCCACTGCCCTAAACAGACATCTCAAGCATGATACTGCTAACAGTGACAACAAGTTTAATTCTTTGACCGCACTCTCTGCTGCTGTTTCAGTCCACATCAGCTAAAGCTTTTATAGGCAATGTCCATAGGTGGTTTGGGAGCTGCACATTCCAGGCACCAATAAAACAGGCGGTACGGACAAGGTTTAACATTTTTATTGCTCTCCAATTTGTGTGGCACTCCATCTCTATTCCATAACATATTTTGCAGATTCGAAACTACTCTTTTGAATACCCCAAGGCATGCAATGCAGACATCCAGATTAATGGTGTAAAAAACCAGACCTACTCCACTCATGTGGGCTGCAGTACTGTTTGCATTATTTCATAGAGTACGACATTGAAAAATTAAAAAAAAAACCCCAACCCTATTATATGGGGTCACCACATGTGTCCCAGTGGAAATCCAGAGACAAGAGTTAGGTAGTGTGAAGGCAGTCATCATATGTCCCTGTAGACTCAAGGCTACAGAACATTCCCTGGCACTTTATCTTTAAAGGTGCTTATATGCATATAATTACAGACAGAGCTTAGGGTCTAAGATCAGAGCTCTGAGGCAGGACATGGATGCTTTCAGGCTTTTGAAGCTCTCGATCAAAGATCTGATGATGCTTTCTGGCCTTCTGAGCTCTCTGTCACAAATGAAAATGTAGACAAATGAAATCTTTTTTTCTGAAATAGATTTTCAAGCCAAATATTCTACTGTTTCCCCTATTCAGGAACTTCTCAAATTCTGCATTACATTCCAACACAGGTCTTCTTTTTCCCCACAAAAAAATTAGTTCTGATGAGTCTGTATAGCTTATTATTACACATGTAAGTATATTAGGGCTGGGCATTTTGTCTTTGTATTTTTATTTCTTTACCCCTCTTTGACTTTCCTTCTCTGTTCCAAGATATATATATCTATTTCCACACAACTTACAGTCAGTTTTCAATGGGAAATAACAAGGCATATTTCACTGTGTAGTTATAATACTATTAATTTTCTTTTGCTGATCTCATCTATATTTCTATATGTTGGTGGCCTGTCTTTATACCCACAAGTGGTGCCACAGAGAATCCTTACAGCATGTGTCATAGCATTATTTCCATTCCACTGCTCTCTCCTTTTTTCAATTAACTAAAAATGCAAATATTTGCCAATATTTCTTTGATTCAAGAAGATTTATGTAAGACTTCAGCAGTGGTGACTGAATGAATTACTGCAGCTGTCCAAACTTCCACTGTAAATGTTTCAAATTGGTGAGATAAACATGGGGTCTATTATCTTGCTTGCGCATAATGCTGTCACAGTTCTACAGTGTTCATCATGCTGGACTTTGCAGCAATTAGTCAGCACAGGCCACTATCGAGATTGTAGGTAAATGCTAGTTTGGAGAATTACATAGGCCATCTGCAAGGCTTAAATCATAACACACCAGGGGTCAGAAAACACACAACACAAGGGGACAACAAACAAGCAAGCAAAACCATCAAGTCCAGGTCCTCAGTTGTTACTCCTGGCCAGGTGTTGGCAGCAGGTAACAGGTCATCTCTGCCAAGGGGCTTCCTTGGGATACTCTAAGCTCAGCCCTGTCCCGGTCAAGGCTGCTCGCCAGGCTCGGTGACACGGGGCTGTGGCCTGTGGGTAAGCGCCTCATGTTATCCTTAAGAAACAATAAGGTCATGAAAGAATGAGCAGCACTAATGAAATGTCTTGGACTTTTTTTCTTTTCATTCTTCATGCAGCATCACATTTCTTAGAATTTCCGAGCTCTTATTAAGGTGTTAACACGTCCCAGAAGGTGGAATAAACTTATCAAAAGTCAGGAAACAGAAGACAGAGGTTTTCTGTCTCCATTTATTCATATTCATGGCAATAAATTTTCACTTATTCGTTGCATTGCAGATATATCATTTCAAGGGGATTTCTGGAAGTAACCCTGTCCACCCCTCCCTGTCCTAAGGGAAGGATAATCATATTCAGGGTTGTTTTAATCTGGTTTATAAGCCTCCAGAGAGGCAGATTCTGTAGTCCTCCTAGGCAGCCTAACACAATGCTTCATTTTCCTTAGCTTGGTTTTGCTTTGCTGGCCTTCTATTCAGGATATTAACACACTAAACATTCTAGGATATGAATATTCTAAATTATTCTACGGTCCCACCAGGTTTCCATCAGACTGAGCTTTTAATTTTCATGTCCTACAGCAATATAAGTCTTTCACTCTCCTTGATCTTTTCCACCATAAATATTTTTTCCGTTTTGCTCTTGTGGTAGTTATTTAGCTAGGCTAAACCAGGCCAAGACCTTCAACTGTTCCTCACTGATCTCTCATTTTAAGACTGCTAGTATTATTCTCCTTCATTTTCTTTATAAGGTGTTTAGATTTTAAAGAAAATTCGATGTCCCAAACTGGATGCACTTCTCAAGACTGCCTCAGCAAGTAACAGATAGTGACTCAAATTAGACAAGAATTTTATTTAATTTTTTATTTTAATCTTTTATGCTTCTCTCCTCTCTGAAGTTTAGTCAGCCAGCTCTAGGATGCAAAAGTATACCTATTTTCTTTCTCTCAGCTATTCATTTTTGTGGGGATTTAGAGTAGGGTATACTCTAGAGTAGGGTATATTTTTCCTCTGGTATACTGCATAAAACTTGAGGAAACTCTATTTTAGTCATATGGATATGAATGTATGCCAGAAGAGGTGTCCCAGCACCTAACCTGGCATTTTGAATGCTCTCCACATGGAAGTCCGGAGTTGCAGTCTCTGTGGAAGGTTTCTGAAGCAAGTCCCAGAGCCTGTGTCTCTCCTGAGATTTAAGTGTGCCATATATGTCAGAGTATTTGAAATCTCACAAAAAGGCAGAATACACTAATACTATTGTAAAGCAGGATATCTAGACAAATAAAAAAATCCAAAACCATTAAAATGTGATTTTATACTTCTCAAAAAAAAGCAGCAATAATAATTGAGTATATACCAACCTGGATCAGTCTATGAAGGGATTATTGGCAGGCTAGTACCAAACTGATCTTTGAAGCATCTGGCTTTTTCATTTATCCTAGATTCCTTCATCTCTGAATTCAGCTGAAGTTATGACTTGATGTCCCTGGTGAACAGGTATCGCATTAAAAGGAATGTAGTTTTGATATTTGTCTGTCAGAGTCCCAGGATGTTCACTGATTTCCTATCAGAGTCCCAGCAAAGGACTTCCACTGAGTCAGATTCACAAAAATCGAAATTAGTTATTTATTGAGACCGACAGAACAGATTCAAGATTGCCCTTGATAAATTCACTGACTACAGTAGCACTACTACTTAAGTTAATATTGCTAGCAAAAATAATAATAATATAACAACCCGGGGGTAACATTCACCAGAGGGTGAAAGGCGCAGCACTTACCCAAGTGGTGTCCCTGCCTGGGGTGAAGGAAGAGAATGCAGCCTGTCGACTGGTACGTCAGGTATCAAGATTCTTCTCTCCCAATTTGACAGTCATTGCCTCCATCTTTTTATCCCTTAAATTAGGAGGTTTCCCTCCCCTAGGTGACGTATAGTATGATTTGGGTGGAGAGACGAGTGCTACAGTCATACATGTTTAGCACGAACTCGAGAATCTTCATTAGCATTTACAGGGGTGTCAACTTTAATATGCATTTCACAGGTAATGAGGCAGGGGTCAGCCATCGGGCACACTAGCCTTCGAAGAGCAAAGAACTACACAAGTTCCTGGTATCTTGCCTTCCCTGAGGAAAAGCAGGGCTGTCCTGCCTACACAGGGCCCCTCCTTATCTGCATCCTGTGCTGGCCAGGCGAGTCTCCACTCCTCTAGCCTGCACAAGAGATAGCAAGGCCAGTCTTAATCGTTCTTTGAGCACAGAGACTTTACCTCATTATCCAAATTCCATAACAGGGATGGATGCACCAGTCGCACCAGTAAGTACATATCCACTAGAGGATAGTGCAATACAGCACAGGCCAGGCTGTTATACCAAAACTGTAGGCAGACAGACTCAGAAGCCCAAATGTGTGCATGACTTGCATGACTGTGCACGGCTTTTGTAATTTTCAGAGATACCTTCTTCAAGATACAATGCAAATATTCAGGGAAACCACATTTTCTGTAAATTTCTTTTTTTTTTTTTAATCTATCAAAGGCATCTATAGAAATATTGTTTAATGCATTACAAAAAACATAAGGATTTCTCATAATAAAATCTGAAAAAATAGTTGCGTGTACTTAAATGATTTGAGTATAATGCTGACTAGAGAAACAGATACTCTTGTCTGCAGAATTTGAAATATACCTTGATGATCTGGCGTTTCTCACAGTAGAAGAAACCTTTTTTTCCCCCTCTTTATTTCTCTCCTATCACCCATAACTTGAAGTATAATCTTTATTAGCTGAATTGGTATTTAGAATGTATCACTGGCATCAGCAAAAACTGAGAATTCCTCATTTTCAGCTGTTGAGCTTTAGCCAGTTTCTTTGCCCAAAAGCCACATAGCAGAATTATGAATCAGAAACCCATGGTCTCTAAATAGGAACCCAGTGGGAGGCAGAGACTAGTTCTCTGTGATATTTCAAAGGCATTGCTGACTAGAACTGATTGAATTTTATACAACATACTCATTATTCAGCATCTGTATCATTCTGGATTTCATCAGACTGTATACTCAGTAAATTTTTGGCACTTCTCAGTCAACTGTCATTTATAGAAGAATATTCAATCAATAAGTCTTTCAGTGATTAATGATTAAAATTATCTGTGAACTACTTTTAAAAGTAACATAACCTGCATGTTCAGTGACTATAGTGTCCTGTTGGACTACTTTGAACACCTCCTCCTCTTTGCTTATAGCGTTTAAAAGAATGTATGTATTTGAATGAAAATATCAGGAAAGGATGCTTAGCAGACCTTCTAGAAGTCACTAGTAATACAGATTTAATGCATATAGTAAGCTGCTAAACCAGAACCAGAGGGATGACTATTATAACACAAGTCTTAGCTTCCAGGAACCTGAAGGCTCAGCTTGTGGGAATCACTGCAGCAGAATGGAGAGCAAATTGTGACTGGTGGAATCACTGTGCATATATTTTGCTGCACAAAGCTCTGGGGAGGAAGAACCAAGTCTACGTCTGACAACATACTTCTAAGTACACAGTCACCTAGCCATAGCTTTGAATTGCTTAAGAAAAACAAACACACACCCATGCACGTAGGTACACTTCTCTTGAACTTGGCACTTCTAAGACTGCAGAGAAAAAGAGGACTTGTTTAGTCTCAAGAGGACGTGGTTCTATGTTTCCCTTACAGGTCTGACAATAAAAATTAGGAAATCAGACAAGACATGAAAGAAGGAAATTAATTTGGCAAGCTGACCTTCCATCAAAAAGGAAAAAGGGACAAGAACACATTCAGTTATTCTAACTGACAAAAGGATTATATATCCAGCAGGAAAAAGTAACGGCAAAAACTGCAGCCTGACCAAAGGAATCATCTACCAACACATTGATTTCTGAGGGAACTGCAGAGTTGGGGGCGGGAAGGTGGGGAATTTTCGGACTGTGACCAGAGCTATCACCTTGCATTTCTAGAGTCACATCTGGGAAAGGATTTGGAAACAATTCATCTGGTGTGGGCAGATAAGCAGCTTGTCCCTAGAAGAAAAGAAAAATGCAACTATGTGAAGAACAAGGTACTGAACTAATTTCGCCCCCCCCCCCCCCCCCCCAACTGGAGATAGCAAACTGAGTCTCTATTTTAAATTGTGAGAATTGTTAGGTAAGATTGGTAGTACCATTTACTAGGATCTACCTGCTTTATATTAGCTACATAAAGGAATCTTAAAGATACTTATGCCATTTTTAAGAACGCTTTGGTTATATACTTAAACAGGTAGGAAAATATGGCTCCTCTACCCTCGCAAGCATGTGCACAGATTACCTCCCTAAAAGAATGAATTGTATAATATGTGTGCTCAATTATCTCCACATCATGGCCCTCATTCCTTAAATTTACCATCTTCTCCACCAAGAGATATCGCCATCACATGCCTGAATTTTCTTGCTGTCTGAAACTAGCTTTGCAGTGCCTGACAGTTACCTTGGGTAATGCCAGAGGAGTTTACACCATTTTTATGTGTCAGTTTCAACATAACTCCTTCAGTCTTAACTCCTCTACTCGTCCCCTTGAGCAGTGCAGGGAGATGGGGTTACAAAGTACGTAGCAGTTTCTCTCTGATGTGCCCTCCCAGTCATCTTTTTCCTCTGCTCCAGCATAGGGTCTCCTACGGTGAGTTTCTTAGAGTTCCTCTGGTGAGTTCCTATAGGAGATCCTCTCCTAGGTGGCAGTTCCTTCAGGAATATCCATCTGCTCTGGCATGGTATTCCTCTGTGGGCTGCAGGAAAATCTTGGCTCTGGTGCCTGGAGCACCTCCTCCTTGTCCTCCTCTGACCTTGGTTTTCCCTCTGCTGCTTCTCACTCCTTTCTTTCCCCTTGTCATCTCTCTGTCTACTGTTTTTTGCCCTTTCTTGAATATGTTTTCCCAGAGGCACCACATATGTCTGATGGGTGCAGCTTTGTCCCGCAGTGGGTCTCTTGCAGAGATGGATGGAACTAGCTATCTTCAGCATGGGGCAGCCCTTGTCTCTTCTCACAGAGGTCACCTGTGCAGCCTCATCCCCCCTACCAAAACCTTGACACTTACACTCAATACGACTTTATAATGAATAATGATGACTGAGGCTTGTCAGGCTTTGTCTGAACTTGACCAGCCTGCAGCTTTATTTTACTTGCTTTAGCCATGACAACACATTCTCTAATTAGCTAGATGACTATGGCTAATTTGTTCTGCTTTTTGTTTATAGTTGCATGGTACTACTACAGTTTAGATAAATAGCAATAATAAATAGTTATTCCATGTAGATCCATGTACAATGCGATTTTTATCCCCCTAATGTAAAGATGTACTATAGAGCTATATAGGGCTGGTATGATAAAGACCTTGAAAACTGGAGACAGGATGCAGCGTACAGGAGTGCGGGTATGGAATGATAAGAGATAGGGTACAGGGCTGGAAATGGAGCCCTCATGGTTATCAATAACTCATCAACAGCCTGTTAAAGACATGCAGACCTGGAGCCAGACAAAACTGGGTTTAGGGGTAACCATGTAAATTTAGAGGTGGTGAAGGACACCGGATACTGACAATTCATTGTAACATGCACTCCACAGAACCTTTTCTCCCCAAACAGGATGAAACCACTGGCCTCAGGACCCAGAGGAGCAATGGAAGGGTGAACACAATCCCAGGAAAGAGGCAGAAACCAAGAACTGTGTGCACAAGTTTAACCGTATTATTACTATTATTGAGACTTTTCCTGCATAAAAGTATTCTGACTGTAAAATTCTTTCTTTCTTTTTCTGTAACAATTAGATCTAGGCTAGTAATGGTTAGACTTTTAAGACTGCAGCTATAATAACAATAAATTCTTGGCTTTATACACATACGTATAGAAAATGTGCTTCCTCTTTGCTCATAATCAAGATATTGAGGATAACACCATAAGATAAGGGTTGAATTTGGAAAGTCTTGCACGAACATAAACTCTTAGACTTTAAAGAGAGTTTTGTAAGGGAGGTTGCTTATTTAAAAAAGACTTTCAAGTACTTTTCTGTTAACACGAAAGGTGGACGACCTATTACTGCTAGTGATAACTAACCTTCTGGGTGATGGCACTGTGACTCAGACCTTTGGTTCCAAGCACTCTTCAGCAGCCTCCACAAATATTGTCTCCAGCTCTTAGAAGGTACTATAAAATATGCGGGTGTAAATTGTGCCATAACATTTTATTTCATATACACTAACCAAGGGGGTTCTCAAACTCTCCTTTTGTCAAATATTACCAAAGAATATTCATTCCTGCCACACAAAGCAGCAGCAGCAACACCTGGAGAATGGAGGTTTTATCAGATTGGCATTAAGGTCAACAAGCAGAAACCAATCTTTATTTCAGGGTAAGGGAGGATGTCATTGACCAGTGATGGGGAACTAGATGACCTGAAGACTCTTTTATTACTTTGGATATGCTTTTTTTGTAACTTCAAGCACATCACTTCACCCCTTTGATTCTCTATTCCTCTCCTACCTATTTATCTATTTTGCTTACTGAAATTGTAGGCTTTTTAAGGTCATGACTGCCTCTCACTATTTGCTTTTAATGCTGGTAAAATTTAAAGTTAGTAAGTTCCTAATCTTGACTGGGATGTCTTGCTGTTGCCATGGTGCACAATGACAATAAAGTTCTCCGATGAAGCAAGGAATTTTGCAGTGGATAAGAAAGATACCATTCTTTTTCGGTAAGGAAGAATACAGGCAAGCATCAGAAATACACAGGCTGCTATTGTTCAACATTTAAAATCTCTACAGGTAAAAGTACCAGCACAAATACATATAATGCATTTAAATCACTGTTCTGTGATGATTCTGATAGCTTGTAGGTATTATATCTTCAGATACAGAATTGCAGCTTCAGATTAAGTTCAACATGGGTTTACCTGATGACACAGAGGAGGTACTGGATTGCCTGCTCTGACTGTGTCACTTGTAATGAGTGACTTTAATATCTATGCTAATAAAGCTTGCTGCATCCCCTGTATAAGCTTGACACAAACCCCAGTGGCAGGGAAGGAACAACTATCTAAATTAAACTGAGTATGTCTTGATTGAAAATGAAGAGAATTATATTAACTATTCACCTGTGGGTACATGTCATATGCTACCCATTGCTGAGTTTGCTCGTTTAAGCATCTGTATACTAATGTATTTCAAGCTTTGACACAGCAGATAAGGAGCATCTCCATCACTGTGAGGAGACAGATTGGCGCTCCATGTTAACAGTTTACTAAAACCTTTCTTTTGCTCCTAGCAACTTGCTTTACTACAGGCCTTTTGTCTATGAAATGTGTGTGACTTGGGTGGGATTTGTCCTATTGATTTCTGCAAGAGTGCATGAAAGTTCATGACAGATGCAATCCTCAGATAGCATATGAAATCTGTTTAAGCCAGAGGAAGAATACAGTACTGAAGGGATTTATAGCTGGCTTCAGAAGGCTTTATTTACATATAGAGAGGCAATCAGATTATAATTCTGCAAGAATTACTTACCAGTGTCTTATATCTTCATAGTGCTGCTATTGTGGGTTTTTTTGAGAGTGCCCAGATGCCTTCCTTACAGAGTAGGATCACAACAATTTTTTTGCTGTAGAAATATGGCGTAAAAAAGACAGCACATCCAGGTGGTCTAGGAGACAAGGAACACAGAAAGCTGAATACTCCAATTTTCTTTTCCATGTATCCTCTGCCTGATATTTTGCTGCCATAATTTCTACACTTGCTAACAAGGATTGAGTTTATTTTCCCAACAAAGAGCTACAAAACCATAGGATATAATAGTGATGCCATGGATTGCTTTGTGTTGAGCAGACCTGTGGCTGGAGTAGAGTGTACAACATGGTGAAACAGCTAGAACGAAAGTATCAGGCTGTCTAAACCAAAATTTTTCTCTGACTTCTTCTCATTATCTTCACTTTAAGTCTGACTATTTGGACTTTAAGTGAGTGTATGAATTTCATCCAAGAAGGGTGTGGAACAAGGCAATGATTTGCAATGCTATTGCATAGTAGAGCAGATCAGTGCCAAGATGTGTGAGAGGTATAGAAAAGGAAAAATTGTACTTAAAACAGACATAGCAAAAAGTTCTCAGGCAGAACAAATCTAGCACATGTTCAGAGTCCTATCAGTAGCTTGAACTAAATGAATCTCTGTGCTATGGCATAGAAATAAATATTAATGTCCAGCACCTTCTGTATGATTATTCAGTCAGAAACTCTTAACTGAAGAAAGCAAGAGAATTTTGTGCAATTATATAGAAAAAATGCTCATGCATTGCATTCTTTATGGAATTTCTTTAGTCATTGTCTTTCGTGGCATGCCTTCCACACCACATGGCATACTCATTTTCTTCAAGAAATTGTTGTATCTGAAAAAAAATCATACCAAAAGAGTATATTAAGATTTATTATTTTTTTTATTATTCATCCATGGAATGTTCTTGAAACATTCTGATCTTTCAAAACAGATCATTTTAGTGTTTATTACAGTATAGCATGCAGTTTAATTTTGCTAATTTGGAATCTGTAAGGTACTGTAAGTGGCAACAGCAATTAATCATGGAAGTTTTCCACAAATCACAGCTGTATTTGAATTCAGATGCTAAGATTTATAAAACCTCATTAGAAAAAGTCATAGGAAAAAAATTATGTTGAAAGTATACAATGAAAAGAACATAAAGATTTCTGGAATGATCAGAGTAATGTGATATCCTCACGAGGAAACCAACATCCAGTGCAAGGTGTTAATGTACATTTAATAGATGGGTTATGATAGACACATATTTTATTAATATTTTAATATAATAAAATAATTATATTGTATTAATAATGGTTAATAATTTATTAATAATAATAAATGTATGATTTGGTTATTTTTTACAAATTAATACTGATACTTGTTTCAGAACAGCACTGAAAGTTGAAAGTCTTTTTCTAAACAATTTAAAGTGTTCCAAGTTGAAATGCATCATTTGCAGTGTATTATGATATACATATGTTTCAGTATCAAAATAGATTTTTAAATTAAAATCAAGTTTGGACATTATTTTTGTCTTCTGTGTACCTCTGTGCATTTCTGTCAGAATTGAAACATTCAAGTTGTTCTTCTGTGTCTTAAGAAGTGATTGCAACACTTGAACAATAATTTTCCTGTTTACTCAATTTCCTTATTTTCTAGACTTTCTGAACTTTGCATTGTCCTGGTCAGGAACACACTGCCTGCAACATAATTTTCCTGAAGAAGCCTTCTAAAAATATTGGTTTTCAGTAGATACTAGTTCTGCACTGTATCAAATGCAAGTCCATACGTTTCTTCTTTGACCAACTGCCCATTTGAATTAGGATATCCACCAGAATATTACATATAGGTAAGCTGGAATCTAATGCAAGGCGAGTTCAGGTAGAGATTTAAAGAGGTTTAGCTCTGACAATAGTCTAAGTGCTAATGCTGAGTTTACTCAGCACTCATTGTGTGAAAACCCTCGTTATTTCATAATAAGGCCTCCTTGTCTTACCTCATGGTAATTGGTGGCCTCACGTGGCCACCAATCAATCTTCTTATGCTGAAATCTGTGGAAGAGTAAACAAGAATCTTCAGACACAATTTAGCCCTAAAAATTACATGTGAAGGTGATGCCGCGTTAATGATTAGATTAAAGCTTGATATTCTTTGTCAAAATCTGAATAATTTTTAATCATGTTTTTCCTAAATGTTAGGAACAAAAAGCATCTCCAAAGTGGTCTGAACCTATCTTCATATGTAGCTATATGCTGAACACACTAAATGGTAAATAAGTTTACAATCATCTTCTGAAATTCAGTAAATTGTATTTAGCTAGGAATCCCTGGGGACAGAATAGGGAAACGGTGTAGAGAGGATTGCTCAGCTGAAGGACAGCAAAAGTATGCACATTTGTATAACCCCTGTCCTTTGTAGCAA
Source organism: Chionis minor (assembly GCA_013398295.1). NCBI lineage: Eukaryota > Metazoa > Chordata > Aves > Charadriiformes > Chionidae > Chionis > Chionis minor. The sequence continues at coordinate 267,196 of VZSF01000011.1, read as the reverse complement.
AAACTACTTCTGAACTATATCTCTGTTTATATGTCAAAAATCTTGGTTTAGGGAATGGGGGAAATGGATTGGGTTAACAGAAACTCAGGGGAAAATTCTCTTTAATAAAGCACATAAGAGAACATCAGTACTTCTTGTACCTTGCTTCTCTTCTTTTCTTTTCAATACTTAGGAGTATTAACAGCCATTTAGTCCTTCATTGTTAAAGAGTACAATAGTATGCTTTGTTGCAGTGATCGAATTTTTTCAGTTTTCGTGTCTTCTCGATCTATTTTATGCTGCATTTGTGTCTGTGTCACGCTGCAAATATCATTACTGCATTTAGCATCACAATGGAAACCAAGGGTACAGACTAAATCCTGGGAAGGCATCAAACACAGGTCAGGAGTACTGACAAAGTGGGAAAGCCAGATTTAATATTCTCTAGTGGTTTACAAGTGTTTACAGTATTTACCCAGTTTCCTGGACCAACGTAGCCAGCAGCTCTCATGATCAGGAGCACTACTGGAACCCAGTAGAACATGCTGGATGAGTCTTTGTTTGTCACCACAGGAGAGGCCACCTGTTTGGAAGGGACACTGACAATAGGAAGCAGGACTTTGTTCCAGAAAGTCACTCTTGGCTGCTTAGATATACTTGGCACCAGTAATAACAAAGGATGGCCACCGTTATCTGAAAAGCTCTTGAAATCAAGGGATTCTTTGATGAGATTTCTATTTTATTTTGATCTTTGTCAAACATTTACCACTGTAAGGCGTTCATTTCAGAAATAATTGTCTGAAAGTTGTAAATCCAATGTGTCATGGCACCTTCTTTTTATTTTTTTTTTAATTTTTCCAAATGGAATATTGAGTTGTGGTATTTTCGGTCCTACTTTTTATTAAAATATCAAGACATCTAAAATATCGGTACACATGTGCAGGGTATAAACCAGACAGTACAGTAAATCCAAAATATGGTGATTAAATGAGATACATGCCAATACACTTCATAGTTATGAGCACTTCATCTGGAAATGTCTTTAATGTGAAGCTACATCTATATCACTATGACCAATAGAGCTACTAGACTTGAGCAAAGAGTGTGAGAAGGTTCAATGCCTTCAGGAAGGGCTCACACCCTGTGGCTGTAAGCATTATTAGTGCATTTCACATTAATAATGAAATCAAGGGATTTTTTGTGGTTTTATAGCTATCATCTATGGGTTATAAGTTTTCAGTTGATACCTCACTTCATCTGTCTAGGAGGAGTTTGAACAAAGGGATAGGCACAGACAGATTAGTCTCTTATGCATATGATTCACAGGTACCATATGGGTTTATATTAGAAAAAAAATTAGGTCAAAGACGTAGAACTTTATGTAAAACCAGAGGTAGCCTCCTTATACTAAATTTCTAGTCTCCTAGACACACAGAGGCACAGGAAAACACAATTTCATGAATAAGCTACATCCAAAAGAAACTAACTCTAAATTGTCCAACGTCTTTAAAGCTTGGTTGAAATCAAAGGCGTAGTTTGAGGTTATTCCTTAGATTGGATGATCTGTTTCACCATGCTTAACAGATATATCATATATTGATGAAAATGCAGTAGAGGATTGCAGATATTTTGCTTGTAGTAATATGACACCTACTAGAGTCCTCACTGAATAATCCACTATTGCTTAAAGCACCCCTTTAATTTAAAACAAGTATTTTGTGAAACACTCAATACAAGGATTATTCTTTATTTGTACAATCAGCTTGCTATTACACATCAACTAATATCTTCAAGGATCAGGTCCCAAATATCCCATTAGTGGACAATCACCATTTTACTGCCTAGAAATTTGAAGAACTCCTTAACGTTTGCTGAACTGTCCTGTGGAATTCATATTGAGTAGGAATTTTTTTAAACTCTACTGATTAGATATTTAATTTGCTCTGTTTTCATAGATTCTTGAGTCCTCAGCAGATTGTTTATCATTTTTAAAGGCCTTCTGCTTTTCATATGAGTCTTTATGATGTAATCAAATTGGCATCTGTTGCTCTTACCCGTGTTTGGAATTACTTACATTTCACTTGCTAGTTTTTCCAAATGTTTCTTCGATATTTTTTACATTTTCCTAGGGAGGAGGGGATTGGGTTTTGGTTTGGATCTTTTTTCATGGATATTGAAGCAGAAATAAATCTTGTATTAAAAAAATCCTATTGCCATTTATATTCCCCAATAATCACATTACATAAGGTCAAAGCATTTGTGTATTTTTTCTTTTAGTACTTTTTCTGTTTCCTTTGTTTGTATAACTTAACAGAATTGAATTCCACACAACATGGTGTAAATTAAGTGGGTTAAGTAGTAGGCTTTTTAAAGACCTGTGATGATGTCAACAGTCTCAGGACAGTATATCTACACAGAGGCTGACAGTAAAACCTTATCAGAGCCATTTCTCATCTCAGTGTTTTTGCCATTTAATGGCCAAGAAATGCAACATATCCCTCCTGTAAATACAGGTTGTTTGGAGTAGTTACTACTGATGCTCCTGCTGAGTTACTGCATTAGGATGTTTATGTGCTGGTTTGTTTCATGCTCTTTAAGTTCCACACCTGGAATTTTACTTTTTGCAACTGCAGTCACAGTATCATCTTGTGGTTGTGCCTGGATTCAGATCTAGAACCAGCCTTGCTTGATATTTCATGAACAAGGCACATCCAGTTTTGTTCCTCAGCTTTACAACAACCTGTCCATTTCGTCTTTCTGTGTTTCCATAAAAGCATAAGAACTGTGCCCATCTGTTGCACCATGTTACTGTGCTATACTGAATCTTCAGAATCAGTAATACATCTTCTTTTAGAACCCATCTATTCTTCACATAAAAGTCTTTTACTACACTAGTTTCTGGTAGTCCAGGACCCACCTTTTCCACAGGCACTCTGAACTTCATTAGTCCTGCTCAGAGAATATTCTGCTGGCTAAATGCTTGGCAAAAGTTTTAATATCACAGGCATCTGTTCATCTGAATAATTTTTTTCATATTTTATTCTTCTGTGAAATGGTGCAAGGAATTCCCTGCTACAGGAATTTCTGTTCTGGGATTCTGTATTACTTTCACAGCAGACCTGTGTAATTTTGTTATCTTGCACTGCAGACTTGCCAGTGCAGAAGGCAGCAGCTTGTCAGGAATGTTCCCTAAGGAGCTGTGATCTGTTCCAGCTTGTACTTAGCATCCAAGCAAGGTACATACTGTACCCATGAGAATTCTGCACCAGTGGTGAATAATACTTTTTTTTTCTCAGTTTAATTTTATTTCACTACTGTCATTGATTTTGAGGTCAATGGGTTTCCTTCCTGAAATAATCCTTGTGTTGTTTTATTGTCATTTGATTTTGAGATGACAGTTCCTGCTTGAGGAGACAGTTTTATTCAAATTGATGCCATACATATTTTCTTCTGTTTCTTCAGCTCTTATAAGCATCATGTAATTTGGCTAATCTCAGTATTAAACTCCTTGGCTAAATCACTTCTGGCATGGATTCTAACGCTTCTTGAGAAAAGGCTTTCAATTGCTTCATTCAGGTAAAATCTGATGCCTCCTGTTTCTAGAAGGTGATCAGTGGGACTTAATCAACACAAACTTGTATTCTGTTGTGATGCAGTCTTTGTGTATGTTGCTGGTGAGGAGAACCATCAGTTTTCTATCATTTCACCTATGCTGTTTAATGCAAGAAAGACCCTAGTGACAATTTCAGTACCTGTTAGTTAATATTATAGTATTTCACCCTGCTTATTTTTTGGACTATCTCCTGTGCATAAGCCATACAAAGAACATTCAAGAGAACAATCATTTTCCCACACAGATTATGAGCTGACAATATTCAGACTGAGCATCCAGTACATAAACACATTGCCTGCCAACATGTAAAGGGGCTACACTGAGTTAGTGCTTGCACCTCATGAGTTGACACATACGTGAATAAGATGGTGCCTTTCTTTTCTGGTACATCAGTTAACACACGCCCGTTGCCTCTTGACTTTTCAGTTATGCCACATGGGCTAATTTGGACATTGTTCTTAAGTATGGTCATTGTGGTATATCCACTGTTGTCTCTGCACTTGAAAACACATCCGTTTGCAATGTTCTGGTAGGGATCCTACACCTTCAGAGAGATCAAGAAATTTCTCCCAAATCTCCTCTGATGTGAGACATCCTTTTGTGGATCTGCGACTCAATCCGTGTGTGCTTCAGTTCTGCTACTGGGAAGCAGTAGCAGTGGTGATCACTTGCTGATACTTTTGTGTGGTCTAAGTCAATTTAGACTGAAAACACTTTTAGAATTGCTGTCTCTGTGGATATTGCCTACACTGAATAGTGACAATCCAGTCTTCTCACTAGCATTTATAACATTTTGCAAAGAGTACAGAAATTATTTCCTAATTTACTACAGATACACAGTAGAGGGCTGGTATAAAAAACACTACCTGGATAAGTGTTGGCAAATCCAAATCTTTTAAAAGCATACTCTGTAGCTATTTACCCCATATTGGGCCCAATCCATGAGTAACTAACCTTTAAAAAAAAAAAAGAAGACAAAAGACTGGTTTTTTTTATATTATTAAAAAATTTTCTATTATTAATCTCTTAAATCATATGATGAGGTAGAAGCTGTTTCACTTTTATGCTTTCAGTGCAGAAAAATAGAGATAATATTTTAACACAGCCTCTGAGTGGAGGAGCTATGTCTATAAAACCTTCCCCTTCAAAGTAATTTTACAGTAGTCTAAAAGCTGTACTGCTTTTAGCAGAAGACTTTGTTAACATAAGCACATCTCTTATTACATAGTCCTTTAATAGACCTTCTTTAGTGATTTTTGGAGGGAAAATAATACCCTCTATGGCTGTTGGAACCTATGATCAAAAATTTCAATTCAAATAAAGGGTTTTTTCAATGAAGCTTCCCCCCTAATTTTTTATTTTTTTATATATTGTCAGATATTCAAACATGTGGACAGCAGCAAGGGTAATGTATGTTTATTTGTCTACCTGTGCTTGAATGAAAGGAGGTTGAAACTCCACATGAAAACTTTTTGTGCCTCTAATAGTGTCAGTAATGAGTTGCTTGAAGGACAGAGATATTTGTAACTATTTGTTTTGAACTTTCAAATGCTGAGTATGTTAGCTGAGCATATTTGGCAGGTAATTGTTTGGTTTTTTCTGTGAACCAAATCACTCAACATAATAGCTAGCTTACTTTCAAGCATTCAAGCAAGTGCAAAGAAGAAACAGAAGAAAAAACATTAATATTTTTCTTTCATGCAGAAAAGCCACAGCAAAACTAATAAGCATGAGATGACAGAGGAAATGGGAGAATGTAATTCACATGAGCAAGAATATATATTTGCTCATGTGGTATTAAGAAGGCAAAAAGGGAGAGATCAAGTAAGCAATATTTGTGCAAACCAATTGAAAACCTAATGGTCATTCCTATGTCTTGTAGAGAGATGGAAATGAGGGGAAGAATGAACTTCATTTAAAACTGAAGCTGTGAGTAATGTACCGATGATAATACAGAAGAAAGGGTACTGTTGTAGTTTTGGTGGTGGTTCTTTTTCCTTGGATTTTATTTTTCCTTAAGGAAATTCCTTGTGTTGTTTCTGCAACACTGCAGAACTCTTACAGAAAAGAGAAACTGTGTCCCCTTTTTTGTCTCTGTCTTATCAGGGGATTGAATAGCTGGCAGCGGACCTGGGTGAATAGCAGTAATGTTATTTTTCAGTTGTCAATTTTCCTGCAGTATCTGTATAGTTTTCATTTTGCTCTACTTCCTTCATTATACTGCATTGCATTCATGCATTGATACCACCTCCTGAAGACTTATTTTTCAAGTGATTAAAGGCTGTTGGCTTTGCTCAGAGGCAGAGCAACTGACATACCCTGTATTGGACCATTCAGATGGTAGAAAAAGATAATATTTTCTGCATCTATAAAGAGCTTGTTTTGGAAAGAGTACTTTAGATGTATTGAGTTTGAATATGCACAGCTGAGAGCAAAAATAAGTAGAGAAACAGAATATATGCATTTATAAAATAATTCAAAGCAGTTGAACACCCTTTCACTAGTTCAGTGGAAAAGCAACCTTTTTGACTTAAATTGTTTCATACTTTCTTTATAGAAACCCCTATTGGTATTCATATGTGCAAAGCATATTTTTCCTATTGAATCAGGTACTTAAGCAGGTAAAGGATGTACAGTAGCTTCCCGTATGCAACAATTTTTTTTCTTCATTATGTGAGGTGTATGCATTCTCATTTTTAATGTAAAGTAAATTTTACAGCCTAATACTGTCTAAAACGTTTTAAGATTACACTAATGTATTTACTCTTGAACTATTTGCTTCCAAAGAAAAATGAATCTTATTTCTTTGTATCACTAACCACTTAAAAATTAATACTCATGTACATAGCATAGTTTTGCTGTACTAGAAGTTTTGAAATTAACAATTAACAGTAAGTAAACAGAACAACTGAATGTATTTCCCCCTTTTTAGAAGCTATTCTTGAGTATACCATTCCAATTAACAAATTAATAATCTCAATATTTCTTGACATTTTCCCTCTTTCTGGTAAATCTCATGACTGCTGACCTTTCTGTGGAAATTTGGAAATGAACGTTTTTATTAGTAGACAAAACTACAAGGAATAAAATAACAATAGACTTGTTGAACTGACAGGTAGGCAGGCACACTCAGAGAGAAGACTCCTATTAAACTACATGTTTGCAAATTGCTGTAAAGACTTCTGGACACAGTTGTGTTTCTCAACAGCAGAATGTGCAAATCTTGAAAGTTCCTTGCTGGGAGATCTAAAAAAAAAAAAAAGAGGACTCAACATACTATTGCCCTAAAGAATTACAGCAGTTAAGTCCATGTCCTAGCAACAAGTGTCTCATTTCCTCTTGATGACCATTCAAAGGGTAGTCTAAATGCAGTATTATAAACCTGTCCAGTATTTTCTCTTCTGTAGTTGCAATCAGTTTTCTAAAAAAAGCACTACCAAAATGTATAATGGGTAAACATGGAAGCTTTTCTCTTTCCCTATTTTCAGAAGCATTTAAGTTTGTTTGATATGTGAGTATATTGAGCAGTTTATATAATGGTGATGAATAGCAAAGATGAGAATTTTTTCCCTTCTTTTCAGTGATAGTATCTTAAACTGAAAGTCTGAAATACAATAACCAGAGGCACTATGAAAGTCTTCACTGAACTTATCTGCTTCACCGGGCCTGATTCAAAATCTCCTAACAGCGTTGGCAGTCATGTGCAGCACTCCCCAGGAATCATGAAACAAGTCTTTCAAATTACTCCTATACTGGATGGTTATAATAAAGGTATTCTATTTTCTGGTTGGAATGTCAATTCTTTACAAGTAGACAGACACTTTACCAGAAATAATCATAGTTGTTTTTATATTCATGGTTTTAGAAGGGTAAAATAACAGGTTCTTCATAAATTATGATATTAAGTGGAGTGCCAAGAACAATTAGAGAATTAGGAATTTTCTCATTTCTTTCACCTAGTAAGAAGCTTCTCTTAATTGAGCTAATTCATAGCAACTTGCATTTGTATTGCAGATTTTAGTTTTGATCTACTCGTCTCTCTATTAAGGGATAGTTCCATTCTGGAAAACGTTTGTAAGAAGATGCTGACGATTTTCATAGTAATACATCTTTCCTTTCAGTTTTTATTTTTGAGATGTGCCTCTGCTGGACATAGTTTCAAATCATACAGAAAATCATATTGATAATGAGTTAATTTATTTACAACATGCAGTTGACTTACGTCACAAAAGTATTTTCTGGCAGAGTCACGCAAAGCAGTTTCACAAAGATTTGTGGCTTGCATATTCAGCTTCCTACTCAGCAAAGGTAATTTTTGTTTGTTTTCATAAAGCTATGTTTTAAGTCTCTTACAAACTGACTTGCATAAGCACTTTACTGCCTCACTGTCCGTGAATATATTTATTTTGGTGAACAAGGTAAAAATGGGCCATAAACCTTCCATTGCTCTTGTTAACTTAGAGCATCTGCTCTAGTAATAAGCACCTGGTTGGATAACTTTGACATCTGGTAATCTTTCAGTTGATGGACTTGCCCTTACTGAGCATGCCAGCGGAGATGATGAAAACATTATTAGACCTATTTCACAGTCGTCTTTTTGTAGTCCTATGTACCTTTGCCAAAGTTGTAGCCTGCTGGCGTGACTTATATGCACATTTTTTCTTATTTTGACAGTTATAAGTTTTATTTTGTAGCACCTGCCAAAACCCAATATATACCTCTGATACTCTCATGAAAAACTATAAAGAATATATTTGCTAGTGATATCTGGGTTTCAAGAAAGCCAGAATACAAGGAGAAGTTGGCAGGCAGCTGAACAGCAGCTCTCTTTAAATATGTATTATGCTCCTGATAAGTGTGATTGCCAAAAAGGTTTGTAGCACCATACTGACAAGTTTCACTTCAAGGGCTACATCCCTTTTATGTAAAAAGCAGAGTGGGAGCTGGTGAGTTTCAATCAAAACTGTATCACAGGATTTAGGGACAGTTTCAGATAATTATGATCTCTGTCCAGAAAGCATACAGAAAAGAAAGAAACTGAGAAAGTAATAAGGCTTTATCCCTCGTCAGGACTGTTTGTTTGTTTTGCATAATATCACCTCTCAGTTCTCAACAAATATTTGTGAGCCAGTCTGAAAAGATGAAAAGCAGCCAAGCAGTATTACAGCTGTCACTTCTGGGAACTTTTATTTTCCCCTGAGAAAAAGACCTTTTTCTCCATCTAATTTTGAGTTGGTGAAGTGAACCGATATGTAATCTTTGATTCCAGCTACAGTTGAAATGTGTGTGTGTGTACATGTGTCTGTGTCTGCATATGTAGGGAATGGCTGAATTAGCTACGTATACCTGCACATATAAGTCTTTGTATGCTTATGTAGAAACATACAATGCCAGCTTCTGCATTGAAACAAATCAGTATACAATATCTTGTTTCGGGATTCTCAGCTAAAATACACTTTTTCCGTGATTAATTTTTAATCATTTTTTTGCATCGTCTAGTTAGTTTCTTTTCTATGACCATTATCTCAAGCCAAAAGATTCAGCTTTCAGACTAACGTGCTCTGATACTAATATCAATGTCATCATCATTCATTCTGTGAAAATTGAAGTTCTTGTTAAACAATTAATTCAAATTTGGCATGATTCTACTGCTTGTCTTACAAGTTAATGTTCAAGCATTTGCAAATATTTTTCTTCACTATGAGGGTAGTGAGACACTGGAGCAGGTTGCCCAGGGTCATGGAGGCCCCATCCCTGGTGGTGTTCAAGGCCAGGTTGAATGGGGTTTTGAGCAACCTGGTCTAGCGGAAGGTGTCCCTGTCCATGGCAGGGGGGTTGGAATCAGATGTGCCTTCCAACTCTAACCATTCTATTATTCTATGATTCTATGAAATATGGTACCAATGAAATGTAAAATGCAATCTGTTTTCCTTAAGTACCATCCCATTTGAGCTACTTTGCTGCTTTTTGTGAAGTTGAGTATTATGATGACAGAAAGCACATATCAAAACTTAGTGGATTTTGATGATTTTAGATAGCCAGCTCACTTTGACTCCTCCATTAGATGACCTATCACAGGGAAAATTAATCTACCAGCTATTTTTTAAAGGTTATGAAATGATTTTAATGCATAGAAAAGTTGTGATAAAATGAACACCTGTGAGAATGAAGCTGAGATTTCTGACTTTGGAGATGTTTATATCAGCTGTTCCTAAAATGAAATATCAAAGCAGTGGTGTTGTGGGGAGTGTGCCTTGCTTTTTCTTTTATCATTTTTAAAGCTCTCTCTACCCGAGACTTTCATATCTTGGGTTCTAAATACAGAGGTATTACATAAAAGGTCCTCTGACATGATTTTTATGAAATGAATGTCTCAACTTTATGAGCAGAGTTCACCTGATTAAGTATGCTCAAGGGAGATATTGGAGGATAGATTGTACATTTTAATGGATGCATTTTTGAAGATGAATATCAAAGTAAGCATTCAATGTGTCTATTATTTAAAAACTGTCTAAAAGTTAAATATTGGAGGTGTCTCATTATCTGCCAAACTGCTGAAGACAGTACAGAAAAAGAGGCCTTCCAGATTGGCACTTCCTCTCAGCCTTCAAGAAGTCTTCAAGCAGAAGCATGGAGTCATCCACTGCAGATCTGTTTGCTCTGTTTATTGACTCAAGACAACTGAAGCAGACAAGATGATGCTGAGTTTTTCGATTACAGGAGATGAGTTTCATCCAGCCAGTACTCATGTATGTCACATAAGAATTTAGTTCTAAATTTTTAATCATGCAAAATTTGTTATGTTCTCACTCTGGCTTTTGCCCGAGAAGCGAACATTTACACCTTTAAGTTGACAAACATTTCCCCTCTTCTGTAACAGGAACGTACTCATTCCAGATCCAAGCCAAAAAGACCACAAACCCCCAAAGCCCACCTGAATGATTGTCATACATTACAATAATTGATGGTAGTGAATAAAACCACCAAACTTAAATAAAGTAGGCCTGGAATAAAACAGTCCTCAAAAAAGGCAGAAATAAGGAAATTTATGAATCACTACACACACAGAGACACACACAAAAGTATTGTTTTATTCAAGGGAAGTAAATAGCAATGTATTAACATACAACTGAACTGTTTTACACACATGGAGGCTATTTTTTGCCAAACCTAGTATTTTTCATGTACAGTAAGAAATCATACACAGTGTAGCAGTCATAATGGTGGTAGTAGTATGATGCAATAAATAAAAGACACTTTTTGCAAACCATGAAAGAGAAGCAAATTCTATTAGGAGCGTTAATGGCTTATCACATGGTCAACTGACAGGGTTGAACAAGTACAAAGTCATGAAATATCCCTTTAATTAAAGGTATTAATTCACCTACCAAACAGCCTTCACATTCTTTAATCATCATGGCTACCACAGCAATATTATCAATATAATCTTAATCCCCTTAAAAATCCTTCATTCTGTACATCATTAGTATGTTCCACTTATCCTGCATATTTCTCTTCATGCATTACCAAATGTGTCAATACTATACTTGTACCTAATGTGCGATATATATTGTGATTGATGAATTTAAGAAGAAAATCCTATCCCAGTGGCATTTTGAACTCTAGTGAACAAAGATCATGCTAATCACACAAAAATCAACCACAAGATACAGTGAGTTTCATCCTAAAATACAGGCTGTTAATTAGAGAACACCCAGTTTCCTGGAGAAATAACAGCCTAGTAACAGGTGTGTTTTGAGCAATAACAGAATTCTATTTTCATCTTTATTTGTAGTATTATGTACAGCAAAAAACAAAGAAAATGTAGATCATTCTAAGGAATTCAGAAGAGAGAAATCTTCACAGTCTAAGAATCAAATTATCATCGTAAGAGACACTGCAAGATGTGATCAGTGACGATTCTGATACAGATTCACAACTCTGTTGAACTGATCAGTCAGAACTTGTACATATCCCCACTAAAGTACATCTGGGATTTCTCCTTTACTGTAGGTAGCTGGTCTCTCCTAATGAAGAGAATCTTAATTCTGAATGATCTCTTTCTTGGAGGTATAGGGAAAAAGATAACTAGTCATCAAGATACAGTACGAGAAATGTATCATGCATTTTTTTTTCAGTATATAATTATTGAGAAATACAGTTGTAGGCTAGAACCTACAGCTCAGGCTTCTTATAATTGTCTTTACAATGCAGAAATGTTTGCTAAAACTCTTAAATTCATGAAGAGTTCTATATAACAAAATTCAAATAGAAACATCAATGCACAGGTGATCAAATAAATATAAACCAGCAGCATTCTTTTTAAGTCACCTATCTTGTCAAGCTCATTTAAAGCTAAAATTAACGAAGCATGTTGAGCTGAAGAATCTCATTGAAAGTGTGTACTAGTGAAAGATACTCAGACTCTCTGAGACAGAATTAGAAAGGGAAAAGGGGAAAAGTAAAATACTGGAAACGGCATGAGGATTTAAAGGTATGACTTTTTTTTCAAAATGGATTTTTATATGTATGTGGACAGTGTTGGATAGCAAAATCACTGAAGACTTTATCCATGCCCTACTTCATTGACTGATTGATGTATTTTATACATATGCAACTTTTTTTTCATATGGAAGGAAAACACAACCCAGAAGACAAGCAAAAGAAGAAAAACACAAAACCAAAAGCAAAACATCACAAAATGTATAGATATTCTATCAATAAATTACTAAAATGAAGATATTTTTAAACTGGTGTATTACATGTTTTTTGCAAATAACTGAAAAGAAGCTGAGCATGAGAATTATGACTATGCATTGATAATAATTTACTTTTGGTGTGTTTCTAGCTGCTGTTACTTTTCCCCTACATGCAACAGTGAGCTGAAATACACTCTCTGAAATACTTCAGGTGCCATAAAACAGGAACTTACTTAACCAGGAGCTATGTGGCACAGTAACTGAATCTTACTCAAACTTTTCAAATCAGTCTTGTCACTTTTTTCCTTGAAGTTAATTATCACTTGATATATTCATGTATACATCGTCCTCCAATTTCCGTTGTGGCACAGACTGAAAAAGCAATCAGTAGCTGCCAGGTGTAAACTACGACTACTAGGCAACTATCATGGCTAGTGTGAGTGTGCTGTGTTAGAGAGTATTTGACCATTAGTCATACTAAGCCACACGGAAGAATACAAATCAATTCTTTCTACATTTCATAGCCTATATTTTGCATAACTGCCTCTGCTGTAATCAATATTTCCAATTGTATAAGGCTCCTATAAGTGACATTAAAGTGAATGTGTATTATTTTGGTATATAATGGTATTGAGCAAACAATTATCTTGTGGAAATAGTGGATCATTACGGTCACTTTCCTTATTAAATGACTAATTCAGCACTTGAAACATGACCTTACTGCAGCGTCTTGCCGTAAATGGCCTCCATGCTCTCTATGAATCATTTTCATAAAACCACTTTCTGCTTTCTGATATATGAAACAAAACCATGAAGTTTGTAAATTACAAATTTTGATTACGTTTTCAATTTATTTACTTCTTAAATAACTTACAAATTTTAGCCCAAAATTACTTTTTGAGTTACACCCTCTTAAATTTGAATTTATTCTAGAGTTAAATTACTGGAGGAAGCCTTGGGAGAAATTCTACAGATCCATTCTTAAATTTTCAGAGCACCAAGATGTGGCTTATCTGAATTATTAACTCAGGTTTCAGGATAAATCTTTTCACAGCTGCATATCTTAACCTTTTACTCTCATCCCTTCTCATCGCAGAGCTAAAATAATAATGCATTTTTGTATTTACTCAAGTCAATGGGAAGTACAAATGCTTGACTCATCTGAAATGCAGGATTCCCCAGTGCTGAAATACAGTTTTAGGATCCTAAAGTAACCTTCCTTCCCTGGCAACTTTTACTGTGTAAAAGGCTCTACTAGCAGCAGATGCACAATTTAACACTACAAAGCAACTGGTTTTTTTGGTTAATAGACACAGAAAGTAGGACAATCGACCAGCTACCAGCCAAAGCATAAATATTCTCACCCCTTCTCAACCCAAAAAGTCTTTCTTGGTTAGACAGTCCTCAGGGGGCAGAAAGGGTGACTTTTGTTGTGCCTTGGAGTTGGCTCATCCTCAATGTTGCTGAGTTGTAGTCTTCTGATTCTCTGCTTTTTTCTTGTCAATATTTTTCCTCCTGAAACCTTAGCTGTTGCCTATGACAGTCTCAACAATTACACTTATGTGTTACTACTTTACATACCTTAATAAAAATTTGCTAAGTAAAACTGCCAAGATCACCCAGCTAAGCCACGCTAAAGAAGCTCTCAGATCACAGAAACATGAGGCTGAAGGTCTCATTAACAACCTCAAGCTTGTTGGAAGATGTATCCACCCATACTATATTCTTAAATTAATTGTTGTCAGGGGGAAGAAGCAACTTGGGTGCCTATAGGAAGAAGTCTAGTTGCCACTTGAAGGTCCTGGTTTCCAAGTGCCTTTCCAGAAGCCTGCAGGTTGCCCAGGATATCATGCTTGCCATTCCCTCTGGGGATATCCCAGCTTCCCTATGCACTGGACATCTATCTTTAAGCATGTAAATCAGTCCCTGCATAACGACACAGAGTGTAATAATGTAGGTTAACAGTTTTGCAGGTTTATTGCTTTTTTAATTTATTTAAAACATTTTATTTCTGTCTTTATAAAAATGCATTTTAAAATCTCCATTTATTTTCATTAAATGTTAAGCTAAATATTCTGGATTAGCCACTTGTGGCAAGATCCAAACAAGGTATACCACACTCCTATTTACCACACTTCTGCATGTATAGAGTAGGAGTAAGGGACTGATATATTTTATGAGTCTGGCCACTGACAAGATGACTAACTCAAGAAAGAATGCAGAAAGCCAGTGTCTGTCATGTTTACCTCAAGTAATGTCACTGACCTCAGTGGAAGTTAGAGGCTGCTATCTGTCAAGGAGCAAGAAGCCTCGAATATATCTTTTTCTAGAGGTTAAGACTCTTTGTAAATGAGGAGATTCTCATTATTTTCTACAGTTTGTCTTTCCAACGTGAGATGAAATGTTACACACTGCTCCAGCAATCAGAATTTCACCTTATCCAGAGCTTCAGATGACACGGGAACCACCAGATGCTGCAAAACAGATTATAAGAAAGCCCAAATCTAATGGCAGTGTACAATGAAGTACAAACAGGCAGTTAGGCAATGTAAAGTGCTGTAATGCTCAATAGAAGCATGAGCATGAGAACAAGATTAACATGGTTAATAGCAGGAAACCCATGAGATAGGACAGTGTGCCCATGAATAACCAGAGCAGAAAATTAACTTTCTGTGAAATCATAGTGATATACCGATAATTGGGTGAGGAAATTTACTAGAGAAAAGTCTTTCTGCTGATATCAAAGCATTCTTTTTTATGTGTTCATTGTGTGGGATTTCT
This sequence comes from Chionis minor, assembly GCA_013398295.1. Classification (NCBI taxonomy): domain Eukaryota; kingdom Metazoa; phylum Chordata; class Aves; order Charadriiformes; family Chionidae; genus Chionis; species Chionis minor. The sequence continues at coordinate 252,124 of VZSF01000011.1, read as the reverse complement.
TTCTTTGGTTTTATTTGTGATTGGTTCTCGGTTTTTTGGCCTTAGAGGCTAAAAAAGGATATTGTATGGCAAATTAATTGACCATGAAGAAGGAGAAATTATTAGTTGCTGGAATCTGGAAAAAAAAATCCTGTAACTAAAAGGCAAAACTATTGCTTGGGAAGAATCAATACCTTTCACTACCAGGATCAGAACTTAATCTACGCACTGATCTTAGCCAAGCGTTATTAGCGAAACAATCTGTGCTTGGTCTTGGAATGAAAAAGTGCTAGGTTGGAGTCTGAGTGTAAGGACCTGTCCAGTGGTTCAGGTGTTTGCCTGAGAAGTGAGACCTGCTTCATCTCAATACCTTGTGTTGTCTTGAGAAACCCTTCTCCAGCCTTTCCTTTAGACAATTTCCCAGAGGTACAGAGGAACTACAGAATGTCAAGTTATTGCTCTGGCTTGAGAGGACACAATTGAAAAAGATCTGCTTTCAACTACGCAGAGTGAAAAGTTGAACTTAGATCTCTAACATCAGCTTTCTGGTCAGCAAACCACTGAGGAAGACAAGAACAGTTTTCCCACTATGGTGCTCTATGGGAGGTAGAACTCTGCAGACTTTCTATGAACACTGGCCCTGCACATTATGTCTCTTGTGACACTTGTAATTGAGCACCATCCAAACTGAGGTTGCATCTGCTTTCACAGTAATCTCTTGTCCCCTCCAAAACAAAGCAAAGCATTGCTGCTTCTTGACGTATTGAAAAATATTTCAAGACAAAAAAGTTGTATTTCTACTGCACCAGAAAAAGATATTTTTAAACCTCAGTTTTGTCACAAAATAAAACTGCATTCTCCAGCTTGCTCTAAAGATAATAGGTGCTATATGTGTATGCTGGTAGACAGGCACAGCTGTAGACAGGCACATATCTTATGTGCTCCTCACAGATAAGCAAAGGGTAGTATATGACTACACAATTCCTATGGAAAATTAGAATCTCTATCGAGCAACATACATTCATAATGTCATTTTACACATCAACAGTTACACAAGACTACAGAAAAATACTGATTTTTGTTATTTTTCAGAATACAGAGTCCAACCTCAAACATTCTACAAAAGGACCAACTAAACCTGAGTCACGAATAAACAGAGGATGTCTATACATCCTAGGCAAGACAGTAACAAAAACCAGTATTACTGCAAAACAATATACTGTTTTCCCTTGAATTGTCAGTAAGCTCCAAATCCTGCTTGGTACTCTGATGATCTGAATCTAGTACATATACACTATCATGCATCTTACAATCTCTATATAATCATACTAAACATCAGAAGAGTGCCAGTGACACCGATTTAGCGAGAGAGGAGTGGAAGAGGAGAGCAGGGACTAAATAAACAAATTTAGGAAGACTAAATTCCTAACCACCAAGGACATTAAAAGTTTAAAATAACATTTTCATGCTTCCAGGTAGAAATAAGAGTTTGAAGAGCTGCATGAAAAGCCAAGCTTTCTGATTGAATGTTACTAATACACAGCTCATACCAAGGAACACTTAAATTAAACATCCTGGCTTTTTCAATTATCAGAGACAGAGAAAGATTATAAAATCACTATATATGTCACTATATATGTGCTTGTGTATATATATACATCTATAAAATATTTTTTATACAGTCAGGTTCAAAATCTTTTCTCATTAAGAGCTGGCAGACACTAAGGATAAAAACATTGGTCATATTTGAAATGAGAATATTTTGATTATTTATACATCTGTGTTAGCTTAGTATTTCTAAACTGTTGTTTCTTCATCTCTATAATAGATAATGAATTTAGTTCTATTAAGATACTTTCCCACAGAATATTTCCAAAGACTGGTAAACTGGAAAAGATAATAATGTAGCTTTGAAATATTATTTAAATACACAATTTTTTTGATAATCAAATAATGATTTGCTTCTATATATATACATGTAGATGTATATGTATATTTACATATAGGTATACAGGCATAAAAATACAAAAACTTATGTATGTAAATATATTTTTGTTCCCTTTTTTAAAAGGGAACTTTGAGACTTTAAAAAGTCTCAATGAACTTTTGAAGTAAAAGGAATTTTTTTTCTTATTTATCTTGTTTTTAAGGTTTCTTTACTCCTTCCTTATGCCTGTTTAATCTATGTCTTGACAATGCTTAGCCTTCATAAATTATTTTTCATCCATGTGCTAGTGGTTTCACCCAGTGTGATTGCTGGGAAATGAGGCAGTCAGTGTTTATTGTCAAAGAAAAATAGAAGTGCCTGACACACGCATTGCTGTTGCTTGGACTTATAAATGTCCTCAAGTCTTTCCGTGGTTTAGAAAGCTAGGGAGGGTAACTTGGTGTTGAGAGACTCTGCAGATTAAAATAATAGGAAATAAAACAATAGACTGAATGTGATTAAATCCAACATCACTGATGCTCACATGTATTTCTGGCCACCACAATGCCAATACTTTGTCTGCCACATCAAATATTGTGGGGATCCTGAACTACAGCAGTGGGTAGGATAATGTAGTGATAACCCTGTGTTAGTTCCTCATAGTCTCTGGTGTAATCCATGTAACCTATCCAAGCCATATATTCTGTAATCTTTTACTAATGCAGGAACATCCATATACGTTTATATGCGCAGTTGCTATGAAGCTGCACAGCAGGGAGATAGGCAGCTAATCAGTCAGTCAGTCATGGGAAAAAAGATACCATGTTCTAGAAAGCATGAGAACAGAAATCCTGCTGGGTGGTAGATTTAGCTGAGATACAGATAGAAGAGTCTGAGGCTGTATTTCTTTTCTGATATGCAATGGGTTCTGTGACAAGGTACTGCATAAATCTGAAATGAGTAAGTAATACTCAAATTACAAGCATTCATTGACAATCGAAAGAGAAAAAAATCCATCAGTCAGACATTACTTGGTAGCACTTTTTAAAAATATAGTGAACTAATGACTTTCCAGTCCTTTCTGTGAATAGAACTGCTGTTCCTAAGATACATCAGTCTTTCCTGAAATGGATGTAAATGACTTATAGGTGAATAAGCTTAGCATGGCTGGACATGTCATGCCTGAGTTGGCTGCTGCTGCTGTCCCTGGCATGACTGAAGCTGAGTCTGAGCAGTCTCATTCAGCTTATCCAACTGTGTGGCTGACATTTTTGCTTCATCATTTTCAAGAAACTTATTTGTAGAAGTATATTACTTTTTCAGACACTTTTCAAGGAGAGTTTTGAACGAAGAAATGTGATCATCTATTTTTGGTGTATGTAGTATCACAAAAATAAATTGCTACAGAAAATTAGGGTTTACGCTTGCAATTACTCATACTTTCTGTTCCTTCTGCTAGTGAGACTACAAGCTGTGGTCTTGGGTAGATTAATTAATTGACAAATGAGGTTAACGCTGTCACTATAGAGGTGCTTCTAAAAATTCTAACCTTAGGAAGCACCTAATAATTAAATTAGTGTAATGTATAGTAACCAGCCATTCCAAGATTGCCTTTGCTTGTTGTCTAGCCACTATGTGAACAGAGATCATTCAGAATAAAAATATATTTTCGTGAGGTATTCATTTTCTTAATTCTGTAAAACAAAATACAGCAAAAGACAATCCTTGTGTACAACCCAGGCTGACCCCCCACTATCCACATGCATTTTCATTTGGAAGAAAAAAATAAAAATGTTTATTTCAGCATCAATACAATAGGCACAACTTTGTGCAAAGCTTGAATGTTGCTGTCACCCCCCAAAATTTCTGAAATCTCACACACTTTTCAACTATTCGTTAGCATTTAGGTTTACATACCTGTTAGATATACAGCAACAGCCTGTGCATCATCTTGAGATTGGGACATTTCCTATAAGAATGTCTTTTAAGATTCTCCATGGTTTGATTTCATTGCCCTTGGAAGATCTGATTTCTGCTTATTGTCAAAGTTAATTTCTGCACAGGTTAATGCTTTGGCTGCCAGTAGATTCAGCCTAGTGCTGTGTAAAATCATGTACCTTACAAATTTTTTTTATTCCCCCCCTGCTTCGTCCCCCATGCAATTTCCTCTGGCTGAAAATCAAAGACCGTTGCGGTGAAGTAAAATCCAGCCCATCTGCCCCCAGACATGGCTGGCAGTGGGGGTGCCTGTGGGGAAGGCAGCGGGGGGAACTGCCCTCAGCTGGTCACAGCCGGTTCCAGCCGGTCACAGCCAGTTCCAGTCAGCTCTGCAACGGGCAGAGCTGGCACACGGTAGCCCACAGCCAGCCCTGCGCTGTCCTGGCTGTGCTCTGCCCCTCATCAGGCATCTCCGCTTCTGCCTTCTTTCTCTCCAGCATCTCTCCTGCCCCTGGACATTGCTGCCTTTCTTAAACACGCTTTTGCAGCAGTGCCCTGTGCCCCCCTGGGTGCTTCAGCTTTAGGGGGTGGTGGATCAGTTTTGCCTGTTGTGGAGCTGTCTGGAACCAGCTGTGACCGGCAGCTCCTGGCCACCTCCTGCACAAGCCACCCCTGCAGCCCCTCGCTACCAAACCCCTGCCAATTGTGCCCAGCGTAAAAGCTTGAGAACACAAAATTAGGTCCACGAGGCGGGGACAGACCAAGCTGGCAGCAGGGGGTTCCTTGTGTTCCGCTGCACCTCTTTGTCTCTGGAGAAGACTGGAAAGACTGAATTGCCCTGCCGTGTTGGGAAGCTCCATCTGGAGTAGCAACGGTGAGAGGAGCCAAGATGCTTCTCAAGTCCCTTCCTCTCTGTGTGCCCAAAGTCCTGGAAGGGCAAGAGCTTCTCCCTGGAAACTGGCTTGGAGGATCCAATTCTTGAGCTACCTGTGATTCTTCAAACAGATCCAGAGAGCACACACTCTGACGTGGCTACACAGATGTGAGAAGCTTTGTCCTTAAAACTAGGGAGCAGAGCAATGGTGAACCAAGGGCAGAGTGGGAAGCAGATTCACGCTTTCTGTGGTTCAGTGGACCACCAGTTTGTCATGCTACCCAAAGGCAGACAACCACTTGCCCCTGCTGTTTCAGGTCCTTCTTCTAAGTGTCCCTGAGGTCAGAGAGCCTGGAAGCAAAGTGAGTTGTGGGCCAAAGGCAGGAGTACCTTTTCTTTAGGGCCTGGGACTGTGGCCAGTGAAGCAGCTTGTTGCATTAGGAGGCTCCTGTGATGGCAGCCCATGCATGTGACTGGGTTGGGAGTAGGGGGGGTATGGGTTTGGAAGAAGGAGGAGGGGCAGTGTGCAGAGGGTCCCTTTACTTGGGATTGTTCACCCTTACCATTTTGCTTGACAGAGAGAAAGACTGCCCCTTGGGCACAGGGACTGCTTTCTTCTGCCCCTTGTGCATCCTGGGCTCAAGCACCCATCTCAACTCAAGTGCCCTCTGCCAGGGTTGCACCAGGCATTCACTGCCTGCCCGCTGCTCACTGTGTGGGGAACCAACAATGTGAAAGGCCTGCCTGGCATGCATGCAAAGCGCCCAGGCTGAAGGCAAGAGGAAGTCAGGCAAAAAACTCCAGGAGGCCTGCATGGATGAACAAGGAGCTCTTGGACAATCTCAAACAGAAAAAGGAAACCTACAGAGGGTGGAAGCAGCCTGGGAAGAATACAAAGAAATTGTCCAAGCAACCAGGGATCAAGGTTGGGAAACCTAAAGCCCTAATAGAATTAAATCTGACCAGGGATTTTAAGGGCAACAAAAAAAGCTTCTACAGGTACATCGATGACGAAAGGAAGACTAGGGAAAATGTGGGCCCTCTCTGGAAGGAAATAGGAGACCTGCTTGCCCAGAATATGGAAGAAGGCTGAGGTACTCAATGACTTTTTTGCCTCAGTCTTTGCTGGCAAGTGCTCTAGCCACACCGCCCAATTCATGGAATCCAAATGCTGGACTGTGAGAATGAAGAACTGCCTACTGTATGAGAAGACCTGGTTCAAGACCATCTGAGGAACTTGAAGGTGCATAAATCCATGGGACCAGATGAGACTGAGGGAACTGACAGATTAAGTTGCTAAACCACTATCCATCATATTTGAGAAGTCATGGCAGTCTGGTGAAGCTCCCACTAACTGGAAAAGGGGAAACATAACTCCCATTTTTAAATAGAGAAAAAAGGAAGACCGGAGGAACTATAGGCCAGTCAGTCTCACCTCTATGCCGAGCAAGATCATGGAGCAAATCCTCCTGGAAAGTACTAAGGCACAAGGAAAATAAGGAGGTGATTGATGACAGCCAACTTGGCTTCACTAAAGGCAAGTTGTGTCTCATAAATTTGGTGGCCTCCTATGATAGAGTTACAGTGTTGGTGGAAAAGAGAAGAGCAACTGACATCATCTGCCTGGATTGTGCAAAGCATTTGGCAGTGTCCCGCATAACATCCTGGTCTCTAAATTGGAGAGACATAGATTTGACTGAGGGACCACTTGGTGGATAAGGAATTGGCTGGATGGTTACACTTAAAAAGTTGCAATCAATGGCTTGATGTCCGAGTGGAGACCAGTGATGTGTGACGTTCCTCAGGGGTCAGTACTGGGACCAGAGCTGTTTAACATCTTTGTCAGTGACATGGACGATGGGATTGAGTACTCCCTCAGCAAGTTTGCCGATGACACCAAGCTGTATCGCGCAGCCCAACACACTGGAGAGAAGGGATGTCATCCGGAGGGACCTAGGCAGGCTTGAGAGGTAAGCCTGTGCCAACCTCATGAAGTTAAAGCCAGGCCAAGTGCAAGGTCCTGCATGTGGGTCAGGGTGATCCCAAGTACAAATACAGGCTGGACAGAGAATGGATTGAGAACAGCCCTTAGGAGAGGGACCTGGGTGTGGTGGTGGATGAGAAGCTCAGCATGAGCCAGCAATGCGCGCTCGCAGATCTCAAGCCAGTGGTCTTCCCACTTTGTAGTCCCCTTCTGCTGTCCCTGCCTTACCCCTTTGTTATTAGAATACTGTGGGAGACTTTGTCACAGGCCGTGCTAAAGTAAATTATGTTCACTGCTCTCCCCTTGTTGTAGTGGTCTGACCATTTCCTCCTCCTCATAAACTCTCAGGTGAGGCCTGGCACAAGTCACACTTGGCCCGTCCCCACTGTGTCCCCCCACCTGATACATGCCGCTGGCAGTTTGCCTCCCTTTTGACGTGGTCAAATCAGTGTCCTTTCAAAGAGCATTGTGCATTGTGGGTTACAGCAAGTAGCTTTTGGGTTGCCTTCAAATTCTTCAAAACGGTTGCAACATCAGAATTGCACAAACAAAGCTGAACCCTGCCTTGGGACTCACTACAGAAGAAATGACTCTTCATGCTTCAGGGCAGGGAATTGGGGACAGGCAAGAAGGGTTCAGACAACCCTTGTTTATTGGGTTTATGTAGCAAGGGGTTTGTAGCAGGAGAGGCTGCAGGGGAGGCTTTCGTAAGAAGACACCAGGTGCTGCCCCCATGTCTGACAGAGCCAGTTTCAGCCGGCTCCAAGACGGACCCACTGCTGTCCAAAGCTGAGGCAGTTAGTGATGCTGGTAGTGTCTCTGTGTTAAAATACTTAAGAGAGTGTGAAAAATGCTATGTAGCATCTGTGAGAGAGGAGTGAGAAAATGAGACAACTATGCAGATGCAAAGGCCAGTGAGGATTCAGGCTCATCTTCTGCAGGGTCCACCTCCATGAGTTCCTCTCGTTGACCCAGCACAGCAGCCCAAATGATTCCAAGCCCTCTCCTCCCCAGTTCTTCAGGGCACAGTGGAGAAGACATGGCACCTTTTATGCTCAAGGGAGGGGAAAGGGGGAGGAGAATGGGAGAGAGGGGCTCACACAACCATTAAAACTCAACAATTCTTTCATATATTTTTTGGAAGATCTCATGCAGGCTGTCTGTACTTCTTTTTCTCACCTTTGGTATGTCTACATACTTTGCTCCCTCTAGGCTACTGTCAAGCAATGGGAGCTGCATCACTTGTAGGTGACCGGTCAGTTGAGGGGTACCTGAGAGTCCTAGCCCTCCTAAAATTCCATTGCCACCCTCTTGTTCAAGGGAGCCCATGCAAAGTGGTGTAGTGCCATGTCAGTGTTATCAGAGATGGGTCCAACTTCATTGGTTCTTCTTGATTTTGTAGTGGATCCACCTCCATGGGCTCTACACCATTGTTTGTCTGTTCCATGTCCATGATCTCTATTTCATTGTTTAGGTGAGCACTGGCAGTGACTTGTATGCCAAAGATTGTGTCCCAGCTCTCCCTCTTCTGAAACTGCTGCCTTTTCCTGCTAAGGGGAGTATCTGTGTTGTCTACCCCCTCTCAGCTTCCTTTTGTCAGGGAGCTGAGCTGCTTACGGGGAGACAGGGATAGTTTATAGTAATTGAGTGCCCCTGACCCTCCCAGGGCACCGTTGCTTCCTTTTCATGGAGAGGATCCCAGGCATGATGCCAGCTTTACTGGAGGCTGTCCACCTTCATTGATTCTGGCTCATCTTTTGAAGGGTCTGTCTCTGTGGTTTCAGTTTCCTTATTTGGAAGGTTCTGTTCCATGAGCTCCACTTCATCCTTTTCGCAAGCCCCTGTGATGACTTGCATTCCAAATATTTTTTCCCTAATGTCTGTCTTCTTAATTAACTTTCTCTTCCAGCTAAGCTGAACCATTTGGTGGATTCTTCAGGGAATTTTTGGCATGCTACACAAAGGATAACAGTTGTTTATTTATGGTTCTGTGGCATTAGGAAGACACTCTGGTGGTAGCCCATCAAGGAAGGAGATGTAGTTTATGAATGTAGTGAGCTCTGGGTATTGTCTTACTATTTGTAGTTCAAAAAAATCATGTGAAACTGAAGAGGTTGGGATGCAAGCAACCTTAATGAGCTGTTAGAGATACTGTCACTGATGTGGCCATAGACTGTTAATAATAGGCAAACAATTATTTCCATAGCTACATTCCTCCAGAACTTTTAATTCATTCTGTAATCTACTCCTCGTCTTTTCCAAAAGCTTTTCAGATGTGATGAGGAGTTCAGTCTTGGAGATTCAGTTTTCACAAAAGTATACAGTCCTGAGCAGCAGGTCTGAAGACATGGGCAAAGAACTACTGTTTAGTGTATTTCCATTTTAATAAATGTCTTTCTTGGAAACAAGTGCCTCATTTCTAGTTTAATTTGTCTGGCCTTAAATTTCAGTTTCAGAAATCATAAGAGTATGGTATGAGGAACTCTGAGAGTACTTTTGTATCTACTGTGGAACTCAAAATGTGCTTTGTTCTTGTTTTCCTTAAATCTTCTCTCAGAAAGAAAACATTCTACATCAAAGTAGTAGTATGAGTCATTTGAAACAATGAAGACTGCTATGTCTATTGTTTAGATTTCCTTAGGATTATTCTTTAGTCACTGGCTCCCAGCTAGCACTTTTCTCTCCTTCCCCACATGCATGCACTCTTCCCATTCTTCCCAACTTCCTCAGTAGTGTTCATTTTAGTGCAGGTAGAGAGGATTACTAGTTATTTCTAATCACTCAGCACATACTGCAATCCCACACAGAAATCAATCTTTGTCAGTGTTGAGGTCCAGCAGTTCATTAACCTGTATCTCATTTCTCAAGGTTCAGAACTCAGCAGAACTAAGCATCAGATTTGACAAGTATTCTGAGGCCTGTGGATCTGTGGGCATCCCAAAATGGGGTGTTTGGCTACTTGCTGCATTTCCAGATGTGGTCCTATGAGTGGTACGTAAGAGAGAAATACTGCAGCCCTCCTCTGAAGCCAAAGACAAACCTCCTAGTGTCTTCGCAGAACATGATCTTTCCCTTTTAGAGAGACAGATTATCCTAGAGCAATACGCTCTTCTTTGTCAGATATCAAAAACTTTGGAGGTCTCAGATTATGGTGGTTTAACCCCAGCCAGCAACTAAGCACCGTGAAACCACTTGCTTCCTTCGTGCCTGGTAGGATGGGGGAGAGAATCAGAAGAGTTAAAGTGAGAAAACTCGTGGGTTGAGATAAAGACAGTTGAATATGTAAAGCAAAAGCCTCACATGCAAGCAAAGCAAAACAAGGAATTAATTCACTACTTCTCATCGGCAGGCAGGTGTTCAGTCATCTCCAGGAAAGCAGGGCTCCATCTCATGTAATGGTTACGTGGGAAGGCAAAGCCATAACTCCGAATATCCCCCACTTCCTTCTTATTCTCCCATCTTTGTATGCCGAGCATGACATCGTACAATATGGAATATCCCTTTGGTCAGTCGGTGTCAGCTGTCTCGGCTGTGTCCCCTCCCAACTTCTTGTGCACCCCCAGCCTACCCACTGGTGGGGTGGTGTGAGGATCAGAAAAGGCCTTGACTCTGTGTAAATGCTTCTCAGCAGTGATGAAAACATTCCTGTATTATCAACTCCGTTTCCAGCACAAGTCCAAAACATAGGCCCATACTAGCTACTAGGAAGAAAATTAGCTCTATCCCAGCCAAAACCAGTGCACAGGTCAAATGAAAGAACACCACACAAAAATTTCAGTCAGAAAGGTCAGTGAATCTATACTCCATGGCTTTTTTTTCCTCCATTCTGTGAAAAGCTTTTTAGGTCATGCAAAATTGGTCACGCATAGTTCCATATTACACACAAAATGGGGAAAGAATCTTTTCGGGTGGCTATAAACCTCACTCTCATCTCTCAGTAGATGTTCTTTCTTAACTGAAAAATGAAGCCTACACTAGTGGATAAGCCAGTGTTTAAAAGTTCTTTAGGCTATTATTGTAAGCCATTGAAGCCCAACTTTCTTCTTTATAAGGAAGCACTCTCCATGAACGATTTGTAATTCAGTGCTGAAGAGGCTCAAATGCACAACTGCCTCACCTAATTCACTAATACAAGGTAGAAGAGGGGAAAAGAAAACAGAAAACGTTTTAAAATCAGTGACAGCGTAAAAAAAGGCATTTATTTGGGGGAAAAGGAGCACTGCGGTTGAACTGTTTATTGAACTTATTTATCCTTGGAGCAGTGCTGACAGTTAAAATGAATGTAAAAGGAAGATCAAAGAAAATGAGGATCTAAATTGGAGTAGTTCTAATAAAGTTAATGATTCTGGGCCGATTATAACATGTTTATCTTTCAATTTTAAACTGATTTCACCATATTTTACTATTTTAATCATATAGGATAAGTTTTGTCTGCCTAGTCTACCTACCTAATGGGTCAGATCCCAAGCATTAGTGTTTTTTTTCCCTATAGTCTAATACATTTTATTGATTTGTTGCATATCATCCTGCTGAAGTAAAATATTTATCACCAAACACTGTTTTAAAATTTTAAATTTTTTCCTTTTGAGAGAAATTTAATTTCTCTAATTCAGTTTTGCAGGACTGTGTGACTGTGTATTCACAAACTCCAGGAGAAACTGTAAGATTATCTGATCTCATATCACTTATATCATCAAGCCAAACAAACTATTTGATTGAAGAGTACTTTTCAGAAAGGCATCTAATGCAGGATATTTTCCAATGATGATGTTGTATGACCAACATAATCAAGTTATCTCTTTATCTCTGTTTGGATATATTAAGTATCTTTAGCTTTTAATGTTTTTCTTTGTAAGGCACTCTGTCCAACCTTCCATTCACATCTGTGCCTTTTCTCTGTAGTGTCTCCAAATACTCAATCTTGTGTTTAAAAGGGAGACAGAAAAACGAAAACTACTTTTTTTCCAGATGGTTTTCACCAGTGCTGTATTCAGAGATAACATTAATTTAAAGCATTTTTTATTAACTGCAATGGGCAACCGTTTTGAGTTGCTTTCTACTAAGTTCATGTATTCACAGATAAATTGTAAAGTGACTGAATGACTGCCCAGGGATGAATCTTTCAGAATCAGTGGCATACCCATGTGCCTCACCAATGGTTAAGCAGAGCGATCTGACTGCCATTTTCTCAAAACCAAGACGACCTTTGCCTTTCTGAGTTGCAAGGATGCCAGTTTCTGCTTATATCTCAAATCATCAGTGGTATCTTGCTTTTATCAGAAAAAGTGATTCCTACACACTCTATCTCACTTATGTTAGCCACAGTTGTTCACAGTGACCAGAACTGAAATCGTAACAAACCCAGTATAATTCTATGTATGTTTGGAGCTGGGAGAAATGGGTATTCATAAAAGTAGTATCCTTTCCTGCTGTGAGTTATCTGTTCCTGCTACCAGAGTTTGGGAAGAGGGCCTGAAAGCCCTATCATTAAGACAGCAATATAGGCTGATACCAGATATTAAGTGCGCATACTGAGTGGAAGCTAGTTCTAGTTATGAACTTGAGACCTGACTGCTTCTAGGTGACACTCTAGATTCCTGCTATATTTAATATTTAATGAGAAAGCCATTATTGATAGCAACATTGTACATAATTCTAGACATTAAATTTAGTGACAAAAAAATATAGTGGTTTGATGAACATTCTGTGCAAGAATCTTTCATCTTTCAGAATAGCACTTGCATTCTGACAAGCAGCAAGTGATTTCAGAGCAAAACTCCAAATTACAGTAGAATAAAAAATATTGTCGATATTGATTTTTGAAGTCCTCTTAAAGATATATCACTCAAGAAAGGCAGGAGGACTTCTACATAGTATTAATGGCCTAGTAAATTAAAAGCAGGTCAACTAAATGACCAGTTAATTAAATTTTTCACTTTATTCCTAGAAAACCTATTGTGATGTTGTCAACAGTATCAGCAGGGTCTGACTTCCAAAGATGACACACATCACACTGGTACAATAGGGATTGCTGAGTTCAATTAGCATTTGGATATTATTTTTCAAGCAACCCCAGAGGCAATAGCCCCTGCACATAAGAGGCAAAAGCCTTTTATAAACTCGATTAATAAAAGGAATGGTAAAAATCCATTACGGAAATACAACAGTCAGAACAGAAACAATGCTATGTCTAAAGTACAATTAAATATTCTTAAAAAGAGTGCAGATGCCTTATCAGAATAACAGCAGAGAGATTATTAACTCCCCTAGGTACACAGGGTAAAGTAATGAGGCAGGGCTAGGGCCAGCCAAGCATTAAGAAAAAAGCACCCATCCAGTGGGTAGAAGAATCAACAAATTCAGAGCTTAGGGTTAAACGCAACAGCAGCAGCAGTCTTCCAACGTTTTTTTAGCCTGTGCTGAAGGCAAACTTAGTGTAATGCCTGCTATGAAGCTCTGCATGCATATGCTACAAGACAGAGTTCAGATCCAAGTTCTGATCTATGAATTGGGTTGGGTAATCCCCAGTCCATATCCCAATATACGTTTCTAATATTTAAAAATAGAGGCAATCTCTCTTTCTTTTTTCTCTCCTTAACTGTAGGAAAGAGAGCTTAACTGATTCATAGGATTATTGTTTCTTAAATGGTTCTATCCATCTATTTCACAAAACTACGCAAGTAAATATAAAGTGGAAAGTAAACTATTATTTTCTGAAGCAATGATGGTTGTGTTCACTCTTACTGCAGGAAATAACATTACAAAATTCAGTTTGAGATCCCAAATGAAGGGAAAGTGTTAATTATTTTAAACAAAACTGTTTTCAGACGCTCATACTTACTGTGTTCCAGATTTAACTTGCTGATCCTCCCATACTCATGAGTATGAATATATGTATATGCAAGCTGTCAGGCCACGATTCTTTGCACCTCACAAGGAAGATAAAGGATGCCAGTTATAGATACTATCTCCTGAGTCTGTAGTTTGAGTATGAAGCATCATGGTATGGGTCTTTACTTTGCACAATTAGGTCTCTGTGTTCTTCTTGATTAGTAATCGTGAAGTGTTATTCGTATAGGTCATTCCTGCCCTTTAGGAGTCAACAGTTACTATTCTTTGGTGTCTTGCCTCAGAACCTTGGTTACTCCATCCTTCATAAACACGGGCAAGGTTACTGTCCATTATCTTTTTTTCCTTGTTCTAGGTATTTTTGTGACTACTGTGTAGAGTGTTGCAATGACAGGAAGAGAAACAGCACTTGCAATGTGTGTCATCTCTTGTTATCACAGCCTGAGTTTTCTGCTGATGAGTTGCCTCTACCGTGGCTTTGTTGTTGCTCAGGCATTTTGATCTTGATATAAGCAACACATTTGCAGTGTTTACCAATTTTATTGCTGTCAATTTTGTCCTTGGCAGTTAATTTTAATAATCTTTTAAAACTCTTGCCCTGTTGTTTCTCAGGTACTCTCAAGCATACTTATTTCCATTCATACTTCATACCAACCTTAATGTTTGCATTACAAATCTCTAAATTGTTTCTTGCGGGAGAAAATTTATAATCTATGTTCGGCCAACATTGCTATCCAGGAATAGTCTGAATGTCAAGCTTAAACAGCCAGCAAACACCATGACTATACTGTCAATACAAAAATATATTTTGTAGTTTGAATTCATATTGCTAGCCAAGATTCACTGCAGTGATCATTTTGAGACGGCATGATTCTATGGATCACTGTGACCCAGACAAGTTTGCTAGTAAAAGTCAAACATTTTTCTCATATGTAAAATGACATTCAATTAAAATTAATGTTTCAAGCATCCAGCAGCAAGCATAAGTTTATGTACAGATTCATTTGCTTGGGGAAAGACCAACTTCTGGTGGATGTGATGCCAAGAAAGTAGGCTGTATGTGTAGTTTCAATTTTCCGTATTACCAGCATCTTGTTTAAGTTTAGCTGTACCCAACAGTTTTTGATCTATCTCTGACAGCAGCCGATAAGAGTCTGAGATGTCCTTGTGTAGGTTTAATACAAAAAAGACAGTAATTCCCAATGTGTCCTGTAACTTGTATCAGCCACATGTTCTTTCTGTGCCTTAGCAGAATGAACAGTTGACTCCGACTGGGTTCTCCTTCTCTTGGTTTATCAATTTGCTTATGGTAGTACATTTATGAAGGTACACTATGACTCTGAAGTAAAACTCGGTGAGAAAAAGTATTGGTTTTTTTAATCATTTGGTCCACTGCAGAGATGTATATATTCAATGCAAAGTAATCACAGTGTTATTTCAAATATGACATTGGAAATTATTTGTATACTGACCTCTTCTGAATATGGTGCAAAATAAAAGATATCTTGAAAAAAGTGCTTACAAGTTCCAGCTGAAAGCACTGCTAACTTTTTAAAATATGTTTTAAAAAGATTGTTATGAGAACTGGCACATTTAAATACAAATAAAGGAAAGTATAAATGATTTGCTTTGTTTCTTAAGCAACAAGGACCAATTTTACCTCCTTGTTTTTCTAGTGCTATTTGAATAAAGCACAAGTATTACATGTGTGACTTTTAACCAAAAATTTTGTATCATTCTCTAAAAAGGTATATGCATAAACTGAAAGTCGTAAAAGCTTCTTGCAGATACGTATGAATGAGATTATCTAGGGTGCAGTAAATTATATCTGAACAAAGGAGTTTCTAAACTCAGCCTACCAACCTGCTGGTGCTTTCAAATGAATACCTTTTTCCTATTTCTGTTCAAATGGATGTAGCTATGTTCCTCCCTTGTGTGTGTGTGTGCCTGTGTACAACCATGTCATTTTGTTATTTTGGAGGAGGAAAGATAGGGCTCTGTAGATTCAGGAGTAGTTGGATAAATATTTCTTTTTCTGAATGCAACATCTGAACTCATTCTTCTGCAACCTCTTCAAAAACTGGCCACATATTGACTTAACTGAACAGCAATATTTGTACTACATGCCTCACACTGTGCCAAGTAAGTCACCAAGGCGCTCAGTACAAGTTTTTCTGTCCACACATCTGTTGTTTGCCATAGCAAGTTTGACATTAACACATCGAAGAGTCCTCAATGGAGCTATGTACCAGATTGCACCATACTGAGGGCACAAAAGAACGTCAAGTGATTGGCAGGTCTCTAACACCTTTCTCAAAAGCCAGACAGTGTTGGGGGGGGTAAAAGCTCCATGTGGGTTTCAAGTTTAGGAGCTGATTCTAATCATAATTGCAGGAATTTCACATGGATATAACTCCATTTGTTTTGAAGGAATGACTCATCACTGCGTATGCTGAAAGGAACAGAGCTCAAAGAAAAAAGTCATCTGATTCTGGCGGCACAGTTATGAAGGGGTAAGTTTGAACTAAGCTGAGCATACTAAGCCAGGTGAGAAATAAGTGTTGTCAAAGAAAAAAACAGGAAAAAGCTGGAACAGGCTTCTGTCATTTTGGACCCACGGAGGTATATTTAGCCTCAGCACCTGCTGAGAACACAGATGATGTGTCTGTATCCAGATTCTGGTTTAAGTTCAGCAGGTGATATTGGGAACATTGTAGAAACACATATCAGAGAGACAGAGGTTAATTCCTCTTATGAATATAAAAGTCTTGTGTCAGTAATATTGCCATTTGGTAAAGTTGATGAAAGAGTGTCCTGTTAATAGGAGAATAGTAAAATAATTCTGATTCAATCTCTGTTTAAAATTAAATAGAGTTTCATTTTTTTATCAATTTTTTCTTGTGAGCTCTTTTCTAAACATTTTGCAGAAACTGGACAAGAAAAACTTATAGCAAACACTGTTGGTTTTCATCTGACCAAACTGCTGTGACCTTTACTGTTGTTTTCTCATGCCTCAGCACCATCTGCAACCATGTGTACATTAATCTTGACAGAATAAGATACTACACTAAAATGGGGAAAAGAATACTTTGGGCATGATTTCAGGTTTTGCTAACATAATTTTCTGCTTGGGAACCATTTCCTTTTGCAACCTGGAGTTACTTTTAAATAATGTGAAGTAACAGGGTGGGACCAAGAAATTTTCTTTGGTTCCTAGATCTGGAAGCATAGATTGGCTACATCAATTCTCAATGTCAGGGTAAAACCCAGGTAGTTACCCTGCCTTGTATCCATAAGAAGGAAGGGGTTTTGCATCCTCTGAATTCTTCTGCCAGCACAGGCGTACATTCAGAAATCTCTATAATGGTTGGACAGACTGAAGGAATTTTATAGGCAGATTCAGTATAAAATTAATATTCTAATTTAGCAGTATTTGTGCTGAAACAATACATGAAGCCTTTGGACCCTGCCACTCATTTCCAAGTCTGCTCAAGACTCGCGAAAGGGTCTGTGAGTCTGAGGCTAGTGTGGAAACATCCACTTGAGGTCCTGGGGCATCCTCAAGCAGTAATTCCACTCCACTTTGATTATGATCATGATAGTTAGTCCAAAACTGAAATAATAGGTAAAGAATTTTCTCTTCACTTATACAGGTGAGGATAGATGTCTGTTGCCCTAAGGAAATACTTCCGGGTCATTCTGC
This sequence comes from Chionis minor, assembly GCA_013398295.1. Taxonomy (NCBI): domain Eukaryota; kingdom Metazoa; phylum Chordata; class Aves; order Charadriiformes; family Chionidae; genus Chionis; species Chionis minor. The sequence continues at coordinate 234,870 of VZSF01000011.1, read as the reverse complement.
TTTTAATATTGTCTTTCCTGCTAATAAATAAAAGTGTCTAAAATGTCCCTTCATATAAGAAGCCCCCTTAGCGTCTTGGGGTTATTTCCTTGTTTTGATTTTTAATGTGGAAAATAAACTGATCCTTTCTCAAAGCAGCATGACCACATCCAGCTGAGAAAAAGGAAGATTTAAAAATTATTAAAGCAGAAAAACTATGCATCTGTTGGAAAGTGAGCTGATTCACATATTCCTTGTAATTAATGACAAGCTGTAAGTAGAGTTTTAAAAACCATTTGCAGAACAGTAAAAAGAAAATGGGGTAATTTTTATTAGCATTCCAGATATGGTATGCTACAATGTGATATATAGGATTCATAGGTAAGACTGAGAAATAGTGCTAAAGTGCTAAAATAATGACTCTGTGAGGCTAATAGCCAGTTTTGAATGTTCAGAAAGTTACCTCTACTTTTACTATTGATTTACAAATTTCCCATCACTCTTTGTAATATAAAGCCAGTTACCTATTCCAGAAAAACTATCAAAATTACTCTGCCTGCACCAAGACCAGCCCAGGTATGGGGCAGGATGTTGGGATGCCTATTTCCCTTTACATTTAATATACACAAAACTTTCCTCCATTGGTAGAAAGTGGAAGCATTGCTTGCAAAGACGTTATGAGGTCAGTTTGAAAATACGTCCAGAAAGAATGCTGTTGAAGTGTGTTCAGTGTATACATACACCGTTCATGGATATTTTTTGATGCCTCTCTTGGTCAGGTGGGGCCAGATGGGTGTACTTGATTTCTGAGGTTACAGGATCTACCACAGCAGCCTGCATGTGAGGATTTACTCAGGTCCCTCTATCTCTAGCCAGTTCTGTTTTGCCAAAGTTAGAACTAAGATGCCATGATTTGATCTCAAGTGCCATATAATAGGAGGGCGTTATGGAGGGTTCAGATGGGGGCTGGGTAAGATGTTAAAGTGGTAATTATTTCTTTTTCCTTCCTTTCTTCCCATTGCAGAAATTTGTTTTCTTCTAAATCTACTTTCTGAGGTCCGAATCTTGCTTGCCCTGGCCCCTATGAATAATTTTATACGTTTTATTCCTTCCATTTTAGATTATTGTTCATGTGCCTGGTATTGCAGGTTTGAGACTTACTCTTTCCTGAGAAAATCTTTGCACATTGTAACTTAGGCTCAAAATGCTAATAAGAAGTGTCATAAAACTACTGTGGGAGAAATCCCTCAAATTCTTCCAAAAAACAAAATCATTAATCGCTTCAGTTATTATTTAAAATGAGTGTTTTAAGCACTCTAGAATAAACAGTAGAAATAGGTATCCCTCAGATTAAGTTCATGGTCTATAGGTCAAGTAGACTGTAAATAATTCAAAACAGCGCTGCAGAAATGCAGTGAAGGAATGGTTTGAAAGTATGTAGGTAACACCTCTTGTATGCTGCAGTTCCTAGTCTAAAAAGTCATGAATTCTTATTAACAGAGAGAATAAACATATCAAGACATCAGCAGATTGGCAGAAAAAAATAAGACTGACACTTAAGAGTGCTATTCCTAGATGTCTTTTACTCTTTATCTCTTTTTCAAGAATGATAGACAAAGGAAATAGGGATATTATTTTTAGTATAAAAGTTAGTTATTATCTTTAATTGCAATAGTGCAATGTGATTGCATTTACACATATATCTGTATACATGAATATGTGTGTTGGAATGTGCAAAAGTGTCCTGTGTGTGCGTGTATGTTTATATGCAAAGTTCACATTGTACAATGGGAATGTTAGTCATATTGACTTAAACAACAGTGTTGTGTAATTGCTTCATTTATTCATAATTTAACCCATGCTTTTAATAAGTCTTCAAAACAGTATGTCACAATGACATGTTAGATTGAGGAGCAATTGCAAAGATTATTATACATTAGAAAGTTCCCAGTCTGATCAGGATCACTAACCAAGCAATAATCAAGAGCTAATTGTTTTCAATGTGGATTTAAATGCAAAGACAATAGATGATAGATACAACTAAAATTTTAAAGTATCTAGTAAAATTCTATTACATAATTTCTTGGCCACTGAGACCCCAGTTGAGAAAGGTTCTGAAGGCGAGACTTAGAGATTTTAGATACTTTGAAACGATGACCCTTAAAAAGTCTTATCAATCTAAAGTACCTGTGTTCTCACTGACCTAAGTAAAAGACACAACTACCCGGCATCAGACATACACATGGTTTAATAGGTATGCAGGCATGTTAAAAAATAATTTCTTAAACACACGGAAGTGAAAATAAGGAACATGATGCAGTGGGTTATAGCACTAATTTGCAATTCAGAAAAGCTGTGTTTCAGTCTCTCTTCTGTCATATATTTTCCTAAGGGCTAGAGACATGACAGTGCTTAAATTGAAGTTCTTAACTTTTACATGCCTGATCCTCAGACTAGAAAGCTCTGTAATATCTAGAGATTCCTTTTATATTATCTTTAAAAGTTCAGAAACAGTCCTATGATAGTTATTCCATGTAATCATGAAATTAAAGAAATTTAAGATTTTTGTTCATCCCCTTCTATACTGGGCAATAGTGCTGTTTCAAGAAAGGTAAAGGGTAGCCCTTCCCTACATAATTTATAAGCCACTAGGGAAAAATATCTTACATGAAAAGCTAACAGAGCTATCCCAATTTTTTGTACTCCAGTCACAAAACATCCAACCAAAGATTAACCTCCCCCTTCTGAATGGTCACATCTCATTCTCCTTTATCTTGATTTTAATATTGTCCATGAGAAAAGGATATACATATGTCTCATGAGAGGAATATTTTCCTGAAGAGGCAAATAAAGTCTAGCTTATATGAAGCAAAGGCAAGAGAAGGATGCAGAGCTTTCCGGGTGAGATTGCTTCTAAGTGTGCATTAGAGTCCAGGGAATTTAGGACAGCCCAAGCCATGTCTGGGACACGTATGCGTCTATATAGCAGCTATACAAAGCTGTGGAGTAAGGTAGATTTCCTGAAAACAGATGTTATTAATTGTAGACTTCCCTTTAAAGTGCTGTTTGCTTTCTGACTCAATTGAAAGAAGGAGTAACTAAGTAAGTAAGATAATTTAAAAAAAAAATATCTATAAGAGGAGTTTTTTTCTTACTGTTGCTTTTGGCAAGTGTACTAACAGAATTCTAAAAATATGTTAAATTCAGATTTCCATTTATGTGGAGAAGATACACTTCCTGACATAAGCTTTACATTTGCATTTTTTTTCAAACAAGTGAGTCTCTCTCTAAACTGAGGTGACATTTTTCAAAAAATCAATACAGCATGAAAAGGAATTCTCAAAGTTTCCCAACCCAGAATTCATGAAACAACACAGCTTGGTTTCTTTCTCAGCAAGGCCATCAGGTTTTTATTCCATAACAACACTCAAATCAATGCAAATTTCCTTCCTTATGTCTCCTTTATAAATTAAAAAGTATGTCTAATTACAGTAGTCAGTAAGTATGAACATTTATTGCAAAGTGATTACCTCTAAAATCATGGGAGGTTTTTTGCCTCTATTTTTTTGCTTAAGATAATTAAAATTAAGTTGCTATAATATTGCTCAGAATTCTGTGTACCTTCAATATTCACTCCCCGATACTCAGGGGAAAGCTGAGTGTCAATTTCATCTGATCTGGCTTAGACTGAGGAGAAATGTCCATAGTTACCTCACAGGGGAAAAAAAGTGCTAAAGTAAAGGCTTAGAAGTCATCCTCTGATCTTTCAGCAACCAATTCATGTGAAATACGTAGGAATGACAATTACGGGAATAATGTGTATGTTCTTCCCATCCAAGTGCTCTGCCTTGGCTAACCAGTTTACACTGACCATTTGTACACTGCAGCATTCTGGTCTTTCTTTTGATGCATATCACTAATTACTTGCTGAACCTTGTATAGCTTCAGTGAAATTTTCTAATGGTCTTTTCTCATCTCCCACCCATGGGAAAACAGAATCCTATAACATGTTGATAAGACCTGCAACACAAGTGATTAAACTCATGTGAAGAAACATAAAATGTAGTTCAAATGTAAAAATTCAAAATACAGAAGGGAAATTGAATATTATTTGTTGCCTAAATGTTTTCAATGGCTGTATTAACTTTGTAAAGTGCTCAGGCAAGACCCATAAGTGAGTCCTGTTAATTAAAGATTGAGTTTAGAATTCCCCAAAGATTTACCATTTCTTTCACCTTTCTAACAAATAAAGATGAAAATTTTAATTTCAGGGCAAACCAAATACAGGATAAATAATACTGATTGTCTATTGCTGTTTGTTCTTGCGGGTACAAGCAAGAACTCAGTATTTATTGCTTCTTATCTCTTTATACCCTTTGAATGTATGTGGAACATTAAAGTCCATGTAGAAAGGGGAATAAGAAGGCTTTCTGTTGCTGGGGACTAATCAAATAGTATTCTTACTTGAGTACAGCTGGGTACCGTGTTTATTAGCATCCAATTTCCTCCAACTGCTGTCTTTTATTACTTCTGTAGTGACAAATAATTTATTAATTTTTTCCAAAAACCTTATTCTTCCAGTTTACTGGCTTGTCTTCAGTGAATAAAGGTGCCAGAATCAGATCCTAGGAACCTTTAGAATTTTGCTACTAGTTATTTTTTGGAAGATGAAATATCTACTAAAAATATATTTAAATTATACTAAATACTTTTTTTATACTCTGCTGTTCCTACCCTGAAGTGAAAATGGAGGATTTTGTTCCATCAGGAAGTGAGGTTTTGTGAAAACGAAAAGCAATTGTAAGACTGAGTTTCAGCAGAAACGGGATACAGATAATGACATTAATAGAGGGCCGTACACTACCATTGTTACTGTATGAACTGTTTTTCCATAGTGAAATACCTCACATCCACCCATAAAACTTCTTTCTCCACTTACACTAATTCTGTTTGAATTCGTTCACTTTGGAAGTGACAAAACTGCCCTCTGGAGCAGATCATTTGGCTATGAGTTTCAGGCTGATGATGCCACTACAGTCAGTCTCTCCCTGCCTGTTCTGCATTGTGCTGCTTTGCATTTCATTCAGCCTGCCCAGGTACCCGCCTCTGCAGCTGCACAGGCAGCTGCATTACTTGGCTCTTTAAATGCAGTAACAGGCAGGATGATGCCTTTACGATGCCAGTTGTGGCAAACCACACACCAATGACAAAACAGCTGTATTTAGTCGTGGTTGTAGGATATCAACCTCCTTCCCCTCTCAGCATGTTTGGATTAGCTGTTGTAATAGTGACAGTTTCTTACTTTCCTGTTTTCCTTTCTTATCCATTCTTATATCTCCAGGACCTGGATCTTTAAAGTAAAGATCAAATATCACAAGACTCATGATATAATCACAAGGGTGAAAAACATCAGAGAATTCGGGACTGTATGGGGTTCAGTCATCAGAGCAAAGTAAAATCCTGTCCACCGCAAAGTATTGCCTTAACTTGAAGCAGACTCACAAAGTGGTGCATTTCCTGAAGAATCCCTGACAGTAGGAATTAATCGAGCAATTGCATGAAGGTGCTGAATGTTACTGAATTTTTGTCTTTATGTTTTCACATTTTTATATCTACAGTATGGATGACTGCTCTTTCTACTAAAACCGAAAGTAATGCTTAATCATTCTTTAAGACGTATGTTAATTTAAACACAATCAAGAGATCAGTCTTTCTCTCTTTTCAGGTCAGACTTACATGGATGTTTTTCCATGATTTTATAACTTTCCTATTCTGAAGATACCAATGAGAAGAGCAGAGATTTTCTGAAAACTCAAGATGGACTTCAACCATCTATTTGGGTGTCAAAAAAGTGCAATTATTTTTTCATTTCAGTTGCGACAAAGTTTAAAAAGTACGTATTTGCTCTGCTTTTTCTTTATTCCTAACTTCTTTCTAAGCACCTTTCTGGTCCCATAGACCTACAAAGATGCCAAGAAAACCTCTTTTTTTCCTAAGTATATATATAAGATAAAGCATGAACATTCCAGAACATTCAGAAATTTTAAAATATTATATTTTTAAAACGTTGTTTCAACTTGTCAACAATGGAATGAAGATGCTTCAGTGGTCATCATTCTGAAGGATAATTTACTGAACTATACTCTTTACAGGCCACGGAGACGTAGCTAAAATTAAAATCACAGATCACCAAAGTTCTAGGGCAATTTCCTTAGGGCAGCTATAAGCTGTTTAGTGTCCTTAAGGGTAATCAGAGGAGTGATAACATGAAGTTCTGCGATATCAGTAGTTACTATCACTTGCCACATTAATTTTACTTATCCATAAAATGTTAATCATTGTGAAAGAATAAAAACTTAAGATCTGTTTCTGGTAAGAATTTTAAAATGCTGTAATGGCAGTTAGGTGTCTAACATACTTTGAAAGTCAATAGCAGTAAGATACTCCGCTGCCTTCTCTTTTCTTTAAAAAAAAAAAAAAAAGAATTGCTCTTTTCACACAATTAACCAAACTAACAAAATCAAGAGTCCAGGAGAATAAATAGACATTTAAGTCTGTATCTTGCAATACTTTGTATTGTACTCTGTCTATTGAGATTGCTATTGCAATTAACTTCAAGGCTCAAAAATCATGAATCAACTGCCCAAAATAAGTCTTTTAAATATACATACTTTCAGTTTTATATATTGGGTTCTTCTTATTTGACTACTTCCTTCTAGAAAAGTTAAAGTTCTTTAGAGGGTTTGCTTTGTGCATGGGAGGTCCCCAATGTTATGTTAAAACAGAAAAAGATACATTTTTTATTATCCCAGATGTGCAGAAATTAAAGTGCTAAGAAGATACAAAAGAGAATGTGAACTGAATTAAATATTACATATAGTAATTTAGATCCCTTATAACTGCAAGTAAGGGTCTACGAAAGCTCTTGATTGTACGTCTAACTTTTTCTCATCGAATATTAATATTCACATTTAGTTCTCAGCATTGTGTGTTGGTGCTACATATGTTTTGCAAATCTTTATCTCCGGCAAGGCTACTAGGTATTGAAACTCATTTTAAAGACACATTTAGTTTTTAAAACATTCTTCATCCTCCAGCAAAAATGTGACCAATTAATGATTGTTTGCTCTAGTGTTTCAAAAGTAATTTATACCAAATGATTAAAGCATTATTTTTAATTTTGTACATTTGGGATATTTGACGTCTTTTCTTGATTTCCTTTCCCTTTGCATTTTTTTACCTTTTGTCTGTTTTTCATCATTCTTTTCCCTTTCCTTTGCCCTCTACTTCTTATTATTCTTCATTGCTTTGGTCCTTGTGCCTTCGTTTCCCTCCAGCCTTTCCCCCGTAAGCACTTACTTTCTCCAGAGAATATTATTTGGGATTTTTTCTAAGGGGTTTTTTTCCCTATTTCTGTCTGTTCACTTCATTTTACAACTTTTTCTGCTCGTAGTCCTTCCCTGCTTTTTTTTTTTTTTTTTTTTTTTTTTTTTCCACAGGAGATCACCCTTTCTTTTTCCTTAGAACTTTCCACATTTTTCCATTCTCAGAGGGTGCTCTGACTTCTCTTCTTTCTCTGATGGCTTACTGTAAATCACGTTTACTGTAGTTCCACTAACCTCCACAGATGTTGTTTCTCCCTGTGCTTTTTTGTTTCCTACACACAAATAAGTGTTCAGCCTCAAGTCACTGTATTTTATGTTTGTTGCCAAGCTACATGTTATTACAGTTACCAGATCCTTTTTCTTCCTCTCCATGTAAAGAAACAAAAGACCACTCAACAACTTCCTCCCCCCCCTGCCCCATCCCACTTTTTTCATTTGTTTTGTTTTTAAAGAGAATAAATTTGTTCCTAATACAATAACCATTCTAAGAATTTAGGACTTGCTGCCTGCAGGTTTGGGTCCCTGTTCTGCTGAGTACTGAACAATCTGACACCAGCCAAGTTTACCACCTAAGAATCCCAATCTCTGTTCATCAGTTCTTAACAACTCAGATCCAAGCTCTGCCTCTCCCATCCAAATTGTATTTCAATGGCATATATCATTAGTTAGTTTAGTTCTTTTGAGAGGGTTGACCTGTTGTTTTCATCTGTGTTTATTTTTCTGTTTCATGTTTTTGGATTTTTTGTTTTGTTTAAGACATACCTGAAATAATTGTTACCTACTATGTTAATTTTTCTTGGTGCTCATTATTTAACCAGTAAACTAATCTTCTGTGAGAAGCCAGTTTGCTCCAGCTCTATAAAGCCTTAGCTCCTATTGAGTCATTATCCTAGGGAATTTCAATCTGCAATGAAGGAAAATGGGATAGAAAAGGGAAGAGTGAAACTTGGCTGTAGACCCTGGATGCTTACAGTTCAGTTTCTCACCTTTTTTTTTTAATTTATTTTTTATTCATTATGACAGCTAAGTAACGCTGATAATTAATAAAACCTGCAACTGACTTATTATACGTAATAATCTTGCTGTGACTTTCTGAATATAATTCTTTTACCAATAACTTTTCCTATGGTTGTATTTTAGGTATGTGTAAACAAGCTTCACTTTAAAAAGATGAAACTGCAAATGAACCAATTAATTTCTGAGAAATAAGCTAGTAAATGTCTTTTAAAATAAAATGAAGATCAAATTTGAGCCTTGGAAATTAGAGCCTTTTGTTTTGTTGATCTATGCTCTGCTCATAAATCACATCCTTGATTTTTTCTGGTTGAAAAAAGAAAACCCCCAAACCAATCACTTAAAATTCTGGACAGATATTTCTGTGGAATGTAAAACAAAACCAAAACCAAAACAGCAATAAATAAATAAAACACAGCTGAAAATGCCTTTCTGATGACATCCTCCAACACAGAACAATTGAAAAATGTGGTTGTTAAAACCCAGACAATGAAAATATCACTTTTTATATACAACTTTTGGATTGTAGTAATTAAAAATCTTGTTATTTTACCACCAGGGAAAGGATAGGGGAAATAGTGACTGCTGTCAGTGCTTCTGTGTATAGCTCTGCACATTCTATAATGTTCTGACAGCTTTCATACTACTTTTTTGTGTCTAATAAAAATCTAGTAATGTACCTTAGCTGATACTAATCTCCTGTGACAATACAAATCAGTGAGGTGCATAGGTGTCTGAAGTAACGTATAAAATGAAAATGCTGTGTGTTAAGGATGCTAAAAAAGCTGCTGTCATTCAGTTCTATTCCTGCTGCCTTTTAGAAGCATATGTTATTCTCAAATCTCTGTACACCCAGAAGTATGACCTCAACAACAATAATCAGTCTTTGCATTTTATATTATTTAAAGTATTTCCCGCATTTAGTGATGCCTTTTAAATACAGAAACCATGTCATAATAAATCATTCATCTTTCCTTTGTTTTCCACTTGTACTTCTTAAACAGATTCCAGCATATTAAGGCTTTTCTCAGCACTGACTGAAAGTTATGTACACCATGATACGGATAATTCCAATTTTAGTGAACATAAATATTTAATATTTAGGAGAACATAAATATTTTCTCAGCTATTCAGCCTACAAACATTAAAAACAACAACAACCTTGTGGTGATTGATGTCTTCATGGACCTGATGCTGGACATAAAAATCAGAACTTTGACCTCAGTTAAATTCAAGTTGAAAATGAATAAACAACTCCATGTATCACTGATATTTCTCCAGAATTAAAGCAGTGCTATTGAAAACAGTTTAGCCTGCATCTGCTTTCTACCTGAATTGAGAATGTTCCACCACTGATGATGTTTGTGCATGTATTATCATTTTAGCCATGTTAATTTACTATATAGGATCATTATCAATGTCATACACTGTATACTCTTGTGAAAGACATATCTTTCCTGTAAGGTGATATTTTAATATATTTTTTATCGCCTTCCAATCTCTAAATGATGGTAACTGTCTTGCATTTAGCAGAAGAGAAGATGGATTTATTCTCGGTCCTCAAACATTTATTTCTGCATACTGGTGTCTTCCAAACAATACTCCTGAAAATAGGAACAAGAATAGAGGAGCAATCAACCTGAAAATCGTGTACAATCACTTGAAGTACCTGAAACCAGACTAAAAATGATGGGTTCAGACCCATTTCTTTAGGGAATGTGCCATGTTGTCTTGGGAGTTGAAGCAACGCATATAAAGCATATTTTATATGACCACTTATCAAAGCAAACTGCACTCTGTGTCAAAAGCATTGGCTGCTTTACCTACATGAAAAGGCTTTGTCTTCCATTTGACAAAGACAATGGGAATTTTAGACAGGAAACTGGAAAGACAAGAGTTGGCCGTTCCAGTAACTGTGCTGCTCACAGCTGAAGCATACCTGTGTTGCCAAGGTGACCACTCTTATAGACTGATGCTGAACACATCAGTAATCAGGAGTTTAACTAGCAGAGTCACTAGAAATTGGATCTCTGTCTTGGCTACAATATAAAAGTTTCATGAAGCTTCTCCTTGTTCACAGACTTTTTCCCAGAACTATCCAAAACTGTATGGCTGAAGTATAAAAATTCCTACAATATAACAAATTAGGTCAATATTAGAAGAAACGTTTTAAAAAAGCTAATTCATATACCTGCACTGTTAGGTGATAATGTCCACATCAATGACACTGCTTACAGTAAGAACTTTCAGGAAGGATTTTAATACATGAATCACTATGATCTATTGTTTTAATGACATGAGCGGAATATCAGAATGTATGCATGAACTTCTTCATGGAGTTTGATGGCATATGTTTCCTAGCTCTTAAGTTCTCCAGTTCTCACAGCTTCCTTACAGAAGCCCTCTTGCATATTTATAGCGAAATGGTATTCTCCAGAATAAAATGGGCATGAAGACAAGATACGAAGGTCTAAATGTCTGTTTTCTACCCTAGGTAGAGAATTAACCTAAAGTGATGGAGAGCTGTAGGACTATACGTACCCCCAGAGTAGGAGCCAGCTGATCCTTCTCTGCTGCAGGGAAGCCCAACAGGAGTTAAAACCTGTCAGTGCTGGCAGATTTGAAAAAACATCATGTCCCAGGTGTTCGAGTGTGGTAATGCCAGAGATCACAAAACTCCCATCCTCGGTTCCTATGAACCGCAACATTTTTATCCCAGGAGAGAGGCCCACCATGGTTGCTGACACCTTGCCCCCTGGCACCTTGTCCCCTGACCAACATCGGCTGCATGGGCAGGATGCTGCCCACACTACCTGTGCAAGGAGGTGTGATTCTCTTTTATCAGACTGACACTGGCGGAGCCAGGGGGCAATGTGGCTCTGACCCACATTCTAAAGGCATTTGCATGATTGGCTGTTGCTGCCAGATGACCCAGACACCAAGCGTCCCTGGCAGTCTGCCGGAGCCATGGCATCGCTTACGATCCCATGTTTGCTGTAGGTGATTGGGTTAGCCGCCATATGACTGTGTTGTTGCTCATCTTTCTTGCTGCATCGGTAAAGCTTTGTTTTACAACCTGTTGCCAGGCTCTGTTACTGTTCAGACCACAGTTGCTCATTCAGTCTGGCAGAAAAACACCTGCATGTACCATGAGGACTCCCAGTGTCTTTGCATCCTTCTATACCATTGCTGCTATGGTCACAAATGTGTTTAATGAACAACATGTACACGTTAAAAAGAAATCAAAATCAAAACCACATGCAAAAAGAGTTTACTGGTGACCTAAAGGGAAAGTTGCTGCATCAGTTGTGTTGAATTTGTCAAAGCTGTTTTGTCAAGTTTGTTTTGTAACGGAGTCTGCCAGGAGTTAAGACATCAAGTGCATAAGAGTTTAAGTGCAAACTCGCAGTAAAAAAGCTAAGAAAAATAACTGGATTCTTTAAGATATCAGAGAATTTCTTGTTTCTTGTCAGAGGAAATCTATTGCTGTCCAAATTACTGCCTTATCTACTTCCAGACATACATGGAGAAATCTGTGTTTGGTTTCCTTTTGTTGAGTAGATAACACATACTAAAAACAGATAGTGTTTGAAAATTACTTAGTGAACAGAAGGAAATATGCCACTGTGATGTCATGGCACAAAACCCAGCAGCAGTAATTTTTAACTCTCTTTTGTAGTTCAGGAATATCTACAGTAACTTATCACACAGAAATTCAGCTTTGAGGGATGGAAGGTACTTCGGGGCATTTTTCAGGCTGGATGTAATTACATTTTTATGAATTCATCTTTCCTTGACAGGAAGATTTAGATGTACTTGATTTGTGACTGGCAAAGAGACTTTAGTGTAAATTCATGGGATATTAGGAAACAGGTTGAGAGATAAACCTCACAAAAAAAGTAAGTCAAAGCAAACTGAGATGAAAAAGGGTGGAAAGCAAGAAAAGAAATCAAGAAACTTGATTTCTTGGAGAGAGAACTCATTCTCTTGCCAACTCTGAATGGTCCTATACGACAGTACTTTGGGAAAGTAAGGAATTAATTCCATTTGATATGGAATTTTGCCCTGTATTTTCTCTCACACACAGTATATCCCAGAGATCCCCTACTCATTCATGTATCTGAGTTTTTCAGCCTTGGGCTAGCTGAACAATCCACAAGAGAATGAGAAGAAATCGCATTTACTTAATGATGCAGAATGTCTGGCAATAACTAAGATACCAGATTCATAGAGCAACTGGTGCAAAAAACCTGAAATAAAGTATTGGTTTTGATTCAATGGTGAAGCTACACGTTAAAATTACCTTGGATCTAATTCTTTTGGGGTCAAACTGAAACAACATTTCAGCTTTCCCACCAGAACAAAAAATTGAAAGAAATTTCACTCTTAATCATATACAATTTGATTAAACCAAAAGATTTTGATTAAATTTTAAGGAGTCTTTTATTTTCACATAAACAAAAGAAAGTAAAATTGGCTATGTTTAAATCTAAATTTAGTTAGCTAAATAATAAAACTAAAAAATAACTAAAGTTAAGAATATACAAATAATAAAGCTAAATAATAACAAACTTATGTTGGCTATGCAAATGCATTTTAACTTTTTTTCCCCCCAGGGTTGTCTTGGTTGAAATAATCTTAATAATTAAACACAAATTCATAGTCTTTGTTGCCCAAAAATATGTCACCTGGTAATTGTTATTAACTCTCTCTAAATAACATTTTCAAAATGTACCTGTTGTGCAATGCATAAAATTAATTGCAAGATCAAGCAGGTGGCAACTTGTAATTGCTAGTCCTGATTCTCTAAAATTTGCATATATCTTAATCTCTTGATCAACTAATCTGTTCTTCTTTGCAGATCATGTTTGTTGCCTGTATTTCTTTTGCCATTTGGATGACAGGGTTTCTGAGGTATGCTTGTTCAGTGCTTAACACAACCTGGCCTTTCCTGGCAGAGGAGGCTACTCAGAAATTCTGCTCACAACTATTTAGAAGATAAATAATGGCAACAATAACTGCAACAATGTACTGTGCAGCAAAGGATTCTTCATGTTTTTAAACCCTTTCTTTTCACTAACAGAAAAGAGAAACTCGCTGCAGTCACGTAACAGCTTTATGTAAAAAAAGCTTTTGCAACTTCGTTTTCATTAATGAATATTCCTTTTTTTGAGTAGATTTGAAACTAGTGCCTGCTGTTTGTCTATCCATCTTCAATTACACTACTGTCAGTTATGGGCACAGCAGAAGTAAACACCATCAGCAAGAAGTTGCTGCAGACAGACAGCATCTTAAATGTCCTGTTTGAAGGACAGAAACATAGTAAAATCGTGAATGTTGGTTGAAAATCTTAACAGTGACTAAGAAAGCCTAGAAGATCAAAAGAAGTATTCTGGATTTATGCTTTTTACTGTTTTAATATAAGATGAATTCCTGCCCTTGCAGGAGCGTGCATTTACAGACAGAATGACAACTGCTGAAGCAATAACAAACATTTAATTGGAGATCCTAAATGTTGCTCAAAATGCTTGCTTTTATTACTAGGAAGAATGTTCAGCTGGACATAGGGGTTAAAAATTCCTAATGCTGAAAAAGATCTTACACACAGGACAACTGCAGAAGAGAGGGTGAAGGGATCTCAACTTGACATTGTATCATTTTTGAATAGTAATAGTTTTTGTAATGATTGCCAAGTTGGGATTTACTTGAAACTCATCAGCATTTTTATAATGCCTTATTAACCTTGTTTGCTGAGATTGTGTGGCTGGCCAAATTAGATTTGATGGTAGAAATTTCTTTGGGGACTGTAGATGTGCTAGGATATGTATATTTACTGGAGTTTAATGGAAATAATGAATATTCTCTTCTTATGAAAGACATCTTCAGATGATGAGTGCTAAAAATGAATTACTTTTAGCATAATGGAGCTCCTAGAGAATGTCAGGAAAATGTGTCCTTTCCAATAATTTCCATGTTTTATGCCTCCCAGTACAAATATAAATCTCCTTCAGAACTAAATAATCTGACACTCCTGGTACTACTAGGTTTCTGCCCCTTGGAAACACTGAAGATTTTTGGTTTTGTTGTTAATAATCAGTTCAGTTTGGGCTCTCATTAAAGATACAGTTTAATGGCTAAGAAATATAAATTTTTATTTAGTCTGTGTGTCATTGCATAGCATTACAATGTTATCATATATAAATTGTAGAACTCAGTATGTATCTACAGATTTCACAGCAATAAACCAACAAAAGATTAAACTATCATACTACATAACTGAAAAGTAACATCTCATCAAGCATGAGTTTCCACAGCAAAACTACATGTTAGAATGGAAGTATACCCTTCATCTATAATGGGTGTATCTTACTTAAAGGGTATGATTCACTACATTGTCATCACAGTAGTTTCTTCTATTTTTATGTCCTGATAATGAAAAATATCTGCCATATATTTTTTTTCTAGAAAAGGACTTCACTCCTTCTGTCAATGAGTCATCATGTGATTACTTCATTGTAACATGATGATATATTTTTAAATGGGGGAGGGGGAAGGAGTTTCTTGAAAAAAAAAAGATAATCTCCCCTCACTGCATTTTTGGAAAAAGGCTACCTTGGAAAACATAAACACAGTTTTATTTTAAGCAAAATACTATCTTTTTAATTTCTAACACACTGGATAGCTTATCACTGTCTGTACTTCATGCTAAAAATTCAACAGACATTTTCCACTGGAATTTGGAGGAGGTACTCAGGAACACTCCCTGTGAGGGGTATTATTGATAAAAGGGACCAATTACAGTCACTAATAGAGATATGGAACTCTGACACAGAATTGTGTAAATATGTCTAGACAAGATTTTCCAGCAAGACTCACTTTGCAGACTTCTCCAGCTCTTCAAATTTTCTCTGCAAAATTGCATTGGCACTGAGTCTCAGCCAGAGCCAGTGAGCATTCACCAGAGTTGATTTAGGAGGATTTTAAAGGTGACATTTGGACCCTGCTGCATCTCTCCTGCAGTCCTGGGCCATCTGGCAGCTCTTACCGATGCTCATTGCCAGTGACACAAATATGTTGTTAAAAATCCAGGGATGACAGCGTCTGAAGCGATCTCATGTCCTCACCTGTTCTGGGGATTTGGACAATGCAGAAACAAATATTTCTCATACTTACTAATGGCATAGAAGGTTTTCTTAGACAGTCACTAAAGAACTTTGGGTTTTGACTTTTCTATCACCCCACACCTGCAAGAATGTTTGCTTGCTGAGGAGGAGCTAAGCTATATTTTACTTCTATTTATCAGTTAACATCACTGTATTTCTTTCCATTTCTAGAAATGCATCAAAATTACAGCTTAAGTTTCCCTTATTCTGTACTGAGTGTTGTGTCTAGATTCGATAGCCAGTCCTCAAAAGGAACACCTCAATAAAACACCACCCCTAAAATGCAGCTCTATAGTAATGTTTACATAAATAGTGGTGAAGTACGGAATATCAATGATGAATTTTGCATACTTCCTTACAAATGGAAGGGGCACTTGTATTGCTTGGTGGGGCTTGTTACAGTGTTACATGCTCAATGTAGAGGCAGACCCACCTGTGCTATCATATAGTGTCAACTTTGTTGATTCTGCACAGTTACATTTAGTGACCCCTGAACAAGGTTAACTAGCTTTCCCACAGGTTTCTTACTTTATTTTTTTTTTTTAAATTTGAAAATCCAACCATTCAGTGGATTATATACCAATGCATGTCTTTGCTAACCTGTTCATTTCATGGACCACATATTCCCAGATCTTGACAAAACGAGTTTTCATGTGTAATCTGTGAATCATCTATCAGGTTATTTAATTTTTTCAGATGAAAATTAATATTCTTTGGAAACACAGTATTGTACTTAAACTCATTTGATTCTTTTCAGACTATAGAACAGTAACAAATGATTTATCCTGAGATCTTAAAAAAAGGTCTATGAAATCAGTCTGCTTAGGTATTTTTTCCAAATTTGTAGCACCAGCAGGAGGCCTGGAGATACTAAGATCACCACAAATGTTTCTAAAATTGTAGATGAGGTATATAACTGAAAACACTCTCCCCACTCAGGGTATTAGCAGCGCATTCAATTTGTTAGCAGCCAGCTGGCCAAACAACAGGTATGAAGCATCTATAAAATTTACATTACACAGTGGTAATGGGTAGACGACGTCTGGTATCTGCATTAGGTGTATATCCCCACTGCTGGACCTGAGTGTCACCTGTGGCTGCATCTCTTTTCATATCAGTATCAGTGATCAGTATGTACAAACATTTGTGTTAACCCAAAAGAAAGTCTAAGTGCAGGGAAGGCAGGACTGTGTCTCTTTGTGTTACCATAGCTCCTACAGGATGCTACTGTTCTAGCTACCATAAAAACATACAGTTTCAAAACAGTACTTGCTCCAAAGAGATAGCAATTGGATTCATCCCTGTCATAGAAGTAAAAAATAACAGCTAATATTAAAGAGGTAACATATGGTCTACATGTGTGAAGTAAAACTTAAAAGAAAGAAAGCAGAACTATTGAAAAAAAATTGTTTAGGAAAAGCCCACTCACTACATTATATAGTGTTTAAAAAAGTAATTTTGCAGTTGAGAATAGGAGACTTCAAACGCCCTCTTCTGCGATGCCACCTGGTAG
The DNA here is from genome assembly GCA_013398295.1 of Chionis minor. Classification (NCBI taxonomy): domain Eukaryota; kingdom Metazoa; phylum Chordata; class Aves; order Charadriiformes; family Chionidae; genus Chionis; species Chionis minor. Next base: position 217,816 of record VZSF01000011.1, on the reverse strand, counting down.
TACTGAACTCTCTTATCTTGGAAATTAAGTATTAAGTCACTTCAGAGAGGGAAGTTATGTAATGAAATGATTTCATTCCCTGCTACTGATGTCACTGAGCATTTGGCCATAGAAAATACAGGGATGAGTTTGAGGTCCTTTGATGTTTCAGAATTAGATTCATGGACTCTACTTCTCATAAGTAATCCTTATTTGTGTATTTTCCTTTTATTTCTTTCATCCCACTATTTTGCCTATTACTCTCAATAAACCCAAAAATAAACTCTTACAAACTTACTTTTCAGGTTCATGTGCATTTTAAAGAGTACTACTTCAGTCATAAGAACGACACCTCTGAGAATTAGTTCAACAAAATCATAGTGTTCTCTTTCAGCTGAGAACTGTAGAGTACAATAATATTTGCTTCTAAGATGTTATAGTGCTACAAATTTTTTGCATGGAGACAACTTCGGCATATTTGAAAAATAGGATGGAATAAAACACACACATATGTTAGTTTGTGTATACACACAGTGTAAATCTAGATGTTCATCGCAATGTTTTTTTGACGAGAGCCTGTTTTCTCCCATATGACTGTTTTTTAAACTTCTATCTTCTTTGAAGATCTTTTTAGTGATCTATCTCTGACGACAGTATGTTTATTATAGATTAGGCTTTTGTTGTCCTATTATTACATGACACCTGGGAATAACAAGTGGTCAATTATCTTTTACCTAGCACCATCAGAAAGGAAATTCAATTTACCTGCATCTTCTGTCATCACAGTACAAAGGATGTTTCCTAACCTCTGTGACACTTAAATTAGCATGATGATGGGAAGCAGTATTTTCCATCATTAGGTAGCTTAAGGGCTTTAGTGTGTAAATCCTGATTTTCTATTATAGTTTGAATGAGTTAGAACATATTCTTCTCATGACCCACTGAAGCAGACATTCTCTACCTTTCACAAGCTTGAAACCTATAGATGAAATGTACACTGAACAGACACATTTGCCCATGTCATTTCAAGATAATCTTATGTAAACCAGTTTAATTAAGAGTATCAGAATGTAGATATTCAATACAGAATGTCTGATATTTGAAATCTGGAGAAAGTAATGATGTGGAGCGTCTACTCACAAAACAGATTGTGGATTAATTTTGTGTTATCCTATTGCTTATGTTTCTTTTTCATTGCCAAAACATGTACACCCTGTGATCAGTCCTTTGCGATATATGTTTGGTCTCATTCAAAATGTCTAAAGGAGAAAATAAACCACATTTTGACTTGCTGGGCTTTAGACAAGCTTCATTGCTTCAGTGCAGGATAAGTAGACTCTGAGATACTTGACAGGCAAGACATAAAAGAAGAAAGTCCAAGACAGAGAATGAGAGATGGGAAAACTAACTCAAAATGTGAGTCAGTACACAGCCAGCACTGGTGGAGTCAGTAGTTGTTATTTCTTGTATAGATTCATTTTTTTCAATTGTATTAAAAAACAATGCTCTGTTTCAACAGAATATATAAAGCCATATATTGTTTGGAAATTAGAGATGGTTCTGATAGACATGCGTAAAAGAGTAGCAGATCACGTCAGTTTCAAAACCTCATTACTGTACCAATATTCAGTAAGAATACATATTAACAGTCACTATCAATCATTATCACTACATACTCAAAACAATTAGTCCTTAACAAATCTATCCTAAATTAGCAGTGATTATACAATGACACAAAACTCACACCTTTCTAGTTTGCACGGATGTGTATAGTACATGATGGTCCTTAGTCAAGATAAAGGTTATCAGGCCTGAGAGCTCACGAAACATAGAAGCCAGGACCTAAGCGAGCTGTGACTTTTCTTCTCTTCCTTTCCTCACTCATTGTTAATGTTTTATGCTGCTCTCAACCGTCCCCAAAAGAGGAGGGAGTGGTCTCACATGCTCTTGGCATTTTATTTCTGGTATTGGGACTTCTGGCTTCTCTTATTCTACAGGATCATTATGCTCCCATCAGACATTTTTCCCATTAGTTCTGAAGAATGCTTTTGATTTGCCAGAGTTCTCTAGAGCTCTGCCTTCCTTCAACAAACAGGGAATGCTTGTCTATTGAGCACAAAGAAAATTTCATTCCCAAATGGAGGCATGGAAAAATAGGTTGGAATAAAAACCAGCTACAGTATTACAAGCAAACACCATTCTATATAGTTTTCATTCAAGGATTGTATGGCTGGTGTTGTCATTTAGGCAATGACTAGGTTAGATGATATTTAATAACTACATTAGGCTCAGGTAAACATATGACTATATTTGATTTTTTAAAAAAATTACAGAAAAAACAACGCTTAATGGAGGGACAAGCATTCTGATAATAAGTCATGTTAAACTTTACATGAAGGACAAGAATGATTAAATATTGCCCTTTCAAAAGGTTTCAGTCTGCCAGTCTTTGCATCCCTTTTTTGCGTCAGGTAATGATTAATCATGTCTGATACCATGTGGAAGCCCTTTTTCACTGTCTGCCAAAAATACATATATGAAAGATGTGTTATGTGACGTTCTATTGGTGTTCTGAATTAGCTGCTAGTTTGGCCCCCTTCCTTTCTGTCATAGATATTTTTGTGAAGATTCGGAGTTTTGCATATAAATGCACCAATTGTCCCTGTAGACACATGAGACAGCTATAAAATTCATGTCTGCTCCATGATGTCAGCACTAGGGTATGTGATATTGTATTGGCATTGGTTGGCTTCCACAACACTGAAAAATCCATGCTGAAGTCATTAATTTAAATATGATTTTGTTAATAAATAGACTATTTCCAAAAGTTTTTTCCCTCTGATAGTTTTTCTAAGCTGTCTTTTTAGACATTAGCAAAACAACGTACTTCTGTGTTTTCTTATAAGAATGAAACAGAAAAAGGGCAGATAAGACAGGAGAAAAAAATCAGACCTGGAAAATCTCAGGTCCCTGCTCAACCAACATGGAAATGTGTGCAGCCCTTCCAAACCCAGCCTGTGAAAGCTACCCAGGAACATATTCACTCTGCATCATACTGTTATAAATAAATGGGCAGCAGTACTCCAATTTTGTTCTTATGTGTTTTCTTGACAACATACAAAAGCATTATTTCTATTTAAAAAATAAGAAACCAAGGCATAAGATTCGTTCAGTGATTTGCACACAAGCACATTGAAAGCTCAGAATTAAACAGGAAACCAAGTCCAGAGTTCTAACTCTCTGGCCTAGAGCTCTTAAGACCTTACAGTGGACCCATTTGCTTATTTGGCCATTACTCATACTATAATTACATTTTGCAGTTGCATAAAAACACCCCACAAGAATGCCCACACCGTTCAGAACAAGTTTAGCTGTGACCATAATGGACATACGGAGGAGAATAAGAACAGCGCAAATGTATTTCGTCCCTAGTAGCTGCTCAGCCACCAACCATTTGCTGCTCAGTTTCTGCTCAGGATTTCTTGATTCAGTTGTGGCCCACCTGTTTAGTAAATAAGTGTGTCTCCCACATACTTACCCAGCCTTCCCTTGAAACAGATGAATTTTGGATGTTCAGCTAGCTCCCTGTAAATGAAACTGCTAGCTATTACATGGAGAAACACCTCCTGTTATTTTCATCCTTAGGCTAAAGGCAACTAGAAACCAGGCACTATCTAAGCCATGGCTTTGCTGGTAGTCAAAGAATAAGTAGAGAACAAACTAATTTAAAATTGGTTTTTGTCTCCTCTAGAATCATCTCTAGTTTTCTGAATTCAGGAGCTATTTTTCATTGATCTAACTATTTTCTCAAGCTCCAAGGTACCTGATAGAAAATATTATGAGACTGATTTGGTTTTCCCTTTAACTTCTAATGGCATTTTATTTCCCATCTATTGACCATCAGCAGATAGAAAATATCAGCTAAGGATGACAATAAAAACCCTAAACACATAATGGCCTTCAAAGTTAATTTGAAACTACAAGGGTGGAGGTTGGTCTGCATCTTGTATATGCTGATGAAGGTCCTCAGAAAGAAATAAAACTATGACAGTTTAACAGTAACTGAAGTTTTGATTCTATGCCTATAGATATTTGATAAATTCTCTTATTCTCTGTTGATTTTTTCAGCATCATGCCAGCTACAAGATAAATGGCCATCTGGTTGAACAAGAAATTAAGGTCCATTAAGAGGAATGTAAGTGTTTTTTCCTCTGTCTTGGTGAAAACAGATTCATAATAACTATGGGACCTCTGAACAGTTCTTGGTGCTCTAACATACTAATTTTGCTACTTTTTGAATTTAAATCATGCTTTTACAAATAATTGTGATTTAGCCTTCATTTAACACTTTAAATGAGAGGTAGCTTCTACCTATAATGAAAATTTGTGATTCAATTCACAGGCAGTTTATCACTAAAAATTGAACCACAGCCTAATAAATAAGCTGTGGAGTCTGTAGAAACCAATATATTTGTATGCACTAGGAATACCCCAGAAAGATCTGTAAACCAAGTGTTTTCAATGGAAAAACTCATGACAGAATCCAAAGCTGACATCTCACCAGCCTGCAGACAAACAAATGAAAAAACAGGGAAACACAGGTGAAATAGGATTCATTTCACCTGGTGACCCTCTAACAGCTAGGCATCCTTTCTAAGTTCTAAGTTCTAAGTTCATCCTTTCTCCGTGTATATTACAGGTGCTTCCCAAAAACATGTCAGAAAACTTCAGCCTTCAGACAGCTGTCTAACATTAAAGAGGCAAGTTGATTTCTGGAGGTTTTAGCGCTCTCTGCCTAAAGAGGAGTCTCCATGACTAAGGTAGGTTACTGTCTAATATTTACATTGCTCAAGTGAGATAGGATGTGTTGCACAGTTTTGCTCAGTTGTTGTGGGCTAGCATAGGAAAAGTGACAGAGCTGGCATGAAAGGCAAAGGCTTTCACTTCCACAGATAAGTCAAAATGCAGTCAAAGTCCTGGAGAAGGAAAAATGAAATGAGGCGACATGTTTTACAGGTGATATAAAGTTATGTTGTAAGTAGCAGAGATGAAGATAGAGTCTGAAGAATTGCAGAAGGACCTTACGAGACTATCGCTTTGGCAAGGAAATGGCAGATGAAACTTACTGTAGATGAACATCAAGAAATTAAAATAGGGAAAGAAAATAACCCTGCATTTATGCAGAAAATGTGATTACTGAAGTGGCAATTGCCATTCTGGAGTGATACCTTCGTGTTACCACACTCTGCAGCATGAAAACATCTGCCATGGTGCTTAGCAGGCATGAAAAACAAGCACCTTAAATGTTAGGAGGTATTAGGAAGCAAATAGAAAATAGGACAGAGTAATTATTCTACTGAATAAACCCGTGACAAACTAGCAAACATACTCCTTTGAAACTCTATGTCTCTAGTCCCCTGATCCAAAGAAAGAATACACTGGGAAGGGGAAAGAACCAGAGGACCAGAAGGATGATGAAAGGCTTAGAATTGTTTCCATGTGAGGAACGGTTGCATAGAAAAGGACAGCTTAACCTGGAAAAAAAAAAAATCACACCAGTGTCCTGTTCCACATACAGGAAAATTATGATGGACATTAGTCAGCTGTTAAAACCTGGCACTGAAGCTGACAATTAGCCCAAGACTGTCACTATCAACTTACAACATTAGGGTTTCTTTTTTTTAAGCAAAATTCAAATAAAGAACTTTCTTTCAAAAATAAGAAATAGCTATTCATAGTCATATTTCACTGAGTGAAATACCAGTAGGAAAGCTGAGGACATATGAATAGAAACAGTACTAATTCTTCCTCTTTTTTCCTTCTGCAAAGTCAAAATGAACATACCGACCATATGGAAGGTCAGGCAGACATGAGAATAGCATATGTAAGTGCCTGGAACATTACATGTTTAATTGAAACAACATTATGTTATAAAAGCTCAGGTTTAAAGAACTTTGTGAATGCCTTAATACTACCCTAAAGAGATCAACTCTCTTACAAAGCTTTTAGCTTGTGCAAAATCATGAAGACAGAACATAATGGTACCTATCTGAAACTAAGAACAGCAAAATTAGCACAGGTATAAAACGTTTCCAAAACGGAGACTGGGTTATTCAAACAACATTTTAATAGGAAATAAATAAATAAATGAGACAGTTGCTGTTTTCCTTAGTGCAGTAGTAACCATAGAAACCAAACCCAGGGGTTATTTCCATTCACAAACCATTTGTTTTTGGTGGAGTTTTTTTGTGGCAAAAGAAGGAATTCTCTGAACAAATTGATAACTTTGATCCTGCAAACTGCAGATTACTGCGTGCTGGTTGCAAATGCAGTGAGCAGGGCACCTGCTGGCACTGCATAGCGATCAAATAGCCCTCAGAGGGGAAAAGAAGGGAGGAAAGGGGTCTGCAGGTTACCATTGTAAGACCAGAGCTCTGAAGGGGGTGTCCCAAGACATAGAGGTCTGAGTTGGGTGCTGGGCAAGATCGTGCCACTGCCGAGGATGGCCCTGACTCGCAGCTCACACCAGCGTTAAGGGAGCTGGTGATTGCCACACACCAAAACCATACACTGCCTTCAGGGACAGCAGAAGGCAGGTGGTCACGGTCACCACTGTCAAAGGCAGAGCTCACACAGGGCTGTCACTCGGAGTAATGAGGTCATGCCTTCCCAAACAGGGATTTCTAGATCACAATCCCTCACAAAGCCAGAAGGAAATGACCCTATTACTCTCAAGGGAAAAGCTTTCTTCCCTAAGGAGGAAGGCTTCCTACATCCTCAGCCTGGCAGAGAAGCGAGAGAAGTAAGCTGCCAAGTTATGAGGCACACTGAACACAGGCTTCCCCACCAGAAGCAGGACTTACATCTTAAAATAAAAGAAAAAATACATGAAGAGAGAGAAGCAGAGGTCTAATGTATTTCCATACTTCTAACTCTTGTTACTGGAGTAGCATTATGGAGTCAAAGAATGAAAGGCAGCCAGAAAATCACCTAGTCTGGCATTTAAAAGCTGAAGATCACAGTAAGGTAAATGGAACAAAATGCCTTATCTTGATCTATGCCATCTTCCTTTGTTGGCGCACTCTTTGTGACTAAAAAGGAAGAAATATGTTAGGGGTATACAGTGTGAATGGCTGGAAATCATCACTCATTTAACGTTATCAAAATAGAAACCATTTTCCTTCATAATTTGAAGAGCTCTTTTCTTCCTTCTTACTGAAAAGGAGGAATGAGTAAATGCAAAGCATTCTCATTTACATTTCCTCATCCTCTTAGCCAGCTTGGCAGAACATGAAAAACTAAGAATAAGATTGAGTTGGGTTGGTTGCAAAGAAAGAAGTAATCTCACGTTATCTTTCAATAAAGAAAACCCAGAACTTTGTCTAGAAAGCAGTGACCTGTTCATACCTAAAGATTGCACAAAGGATGACCTGAAGTGCTCTGAAAGGCTAAAATACAGAGCTGATTTATAGTAATTTATTCACAATGTAGGAAAAATATTATTACAATTAAACACTGGTTTAAGAACTAAAAAATCTGAGTAAATCATTGTGTTTAGAATTTACTTTTTCTATTTCTTTGGGAAGAACAGTGCAAAGTTTATGATCTTCAGTTTGATATTTATACAAGGAGAGTAATGTTTCTTCTCATTATGCTTTTAAACAAAATAAGTGTGATGGTTTATCATAACCATATGTAGGCTGTGCACACTAATGGAGTTTTAGGTTCTTCTATAGTGCATATACTAAAAAATATTTTTTAAAACAGCATGTTGAACGACAATTTTTCTTTGCTCCATTACCTGAAGTGAAATGTTAGTGTGTCTCTGTATGTAGTCCTGCAGTGTCAAAATAAGATTCAGGAGAATAAAGCCAAGGTTAATCATAGTCTGGTGTACTGAAATTGCCATGATTCTTACCGCTTGCTTGTTCCCTTTCCAGCTCCAAGAACTGGGATTGGCTGGGATAATAGGATAATGAGATACTACACACTTATTCAATCATATATTGGTAATGATGATTATCAGAAAGGCCAGAATTACCAGGAAATCTAGAAATCACTAAAACCAGGAGTTATTTAAAGTGATCTTCCATGCCACATAAACATGCAATTTAATCCCTGTTGATACTGAGTTCCTTTTACCTTTTTAATACAGTCCTGCATATGTCAAAATACAACTATATAAGGAAAGTAAATTATTAACATAGATTCATGAGAATACCAGCACATTTTATGACTATGTCTAAACTTGAAGCTTAGGCAGAAAAAATATGGAAAACTGTGTGTTTGGCTGTGAACTTTGATCATGCGATTCTTTAGCTAGAATTACTTGAGTTGGCCATGAATTTAATTAGAATTATGCAGTGCCAACTAATTTTAGCATTGTAGAAATTCACAATTAATTATCTGAAAATCTCATCTTATGAAACATAAATACTCCTCCTATTCTGCTTTATATTGTGAATAAAACATTGTTCCATCCATTTCTTTGTGATCTCTTGAAAGATGTAAAGCTGTACATTAGATCATAAAATATATTGATGACTTTTCTCCTAAAATCTACATCATTATTGATAGAGGCATTAACTGATACTTTCATTACATTCCTTTAAGACTATAGTCAGAACTACAATCTTGTATCCAACGATTTATTCCATCATCTTTGGTTATTTGAAAAATATTACTTTCAATAAGCCACAGAATGTCACTTCTTGTTAATTGCCAGTTTTCATGACTGAATATATTCTAACAAGGAATTCTCTGCATTTAATATTAGAGATTTTTAAATAAATATAGATTTTGCATATAGTTTTATAAATTAATTAACAGACATTTAGGCTACTTAACACAATAGAAAAGGTAACAAGTTAAGATATAACATGCTTTGAAACCTTATGAAGTTATGCTTTACTCTCAGGAATAAAGACAATTTTTGTTCTGTATCTATTTATGAACTGATCTTTCTTTGTCTTTTTATCAGATTCATTTTACTGATAGTCATGCATACATACTTTATTAACAATGATTGGCAATTAATCTGGTTTTTTTTCTTTGAAAACTGTTGTTAAATTGCACAAAAATTACTTCTTTAAACCAAAAATCCTACAAACCTACACATCAAATAGTTGTAACTAAATATTTAGATGAAGTGTTTGTTGGAAGGGATTAATTTGGCAGTGACAACACACTGTCGTATTAATGGATGAAAAATGGAATCAAATATATTGTAATCCCAAGGGCACCTAGAAAAACGAAATCCAAACATTTAAGGCAGTCAAAAAACCAAGTATACAGCAGTCCTTACCTCTACAGAATTGATGGAAAACACCACTACCTATCCGAGACAGTCTGTGGCTATGGCTTGACAAGGTGATAAATCTGTACTAAGGGTACTTGGTAGCATATTAAAAAAGTTCAACAGTCACATGGCAGAGAGGATATAGTCCATCCAAACTCTTTTTACGGCTTCAGATTCAGTCAAACATTTCTGAGAGGGTAACCTTGTCCCTTATCATCTTTCCACGTTTGTCTGACACAATAAGTGATCAGATATTACTTGCGACCCTGCAGGCAGGAAAACACACTGAATTGTACGTGTTCTGGCTAAACTGACAGATGTGTAACGTTGGCCCATATCTGATCCAGGTTTAGGGTATGCTTCAGCGGGCTCTTGTACCCCGCAGATCTGACAAGAACAACTGTGGTGTCAGAGATAAACAATTAAGAGTGTGATAACATGCTTCAGTGACCCTAGCTAAGGTAGTCTGGCTCCAGTGAAGACAGCTACCTCTAAGATAATATGGGAGTGACACAGGATGATATGACAGAGTAAGTGAGCTAAAACATAGAGGCTATATAACTCAAGTGGCTTATGTCCAGTGCAATGTTACAAAATAACCCTTATCATATACCTTGATGGGACAGTTCAAGCCTAAAATGCCACTTAAGTCATGACAGGAATTTTTTTGTGTGTGGATGCAGCTGAATTTGAGACAAAACTTGGCTAAATTCTGAATGAAATTATAAGTTTTATTTAAATATATTTAAATTCTACACCTTATTGCTTATGCAGAACAACAGGCCTTTTCAGTTTATAAAATATGCAGTGCTGTCTCTTTTAAGGTCATAGGCAAAATGCCAACAGACCTCAGCAGAACAAAGATTTCACGCATACTGTCTCATAATTTACCCCTTAGCTTTGTGTGTAGCTGAAATCTTTAAGGGTAAAATCTTAAAAATTTAATGGCAAAACTCCCATAAACATCAATAAATCTAAAATTTAATCGTAAAAGTTCAAGCAGAAAATGCTGGATGATGCATCAGTGACTGTCAGATCAAATCTGGACTTGGGCAGATGTGTTATTATTGGAGAATACAGGCAAGTGAAGGCTATGAGGAAAAATAAGGAAAAAACCCCACCAAACTTCTAATTAAATAACAGACACTTATATAGCAGATTAGTAGTAAAGATATTTGAATGAGCATAACATTGCACATTACTGTCTATCTGCCTCTCATGTGAGATTTCTATTTGGAAGAGAGCTGCTAAGCAAGTCTGTCATCATCATATAGCTACAGCAGCCATTGCTTTCACCTGCAGAGAGTGGCCGATGTGTTTCTCATTTAACATGTAAAAAAAAAACAGCTGAGAAACAGGTGGAATAATTTAGTGTATATTGCAAATGCAGATAGATTAAACATTGACCAGGGCCTGTGATAGGGGACAGGTAGCTCTAATCAGATTGGTGTAAGTCCTGGTTCTGTGGCAACTGTGGCAAAAAAAAAATTATATTTTTTAAAAAGGTGAAGATTTCACATCAACATCTATCAATGAAGCAGGGCTAGAATATAGTTAAGACACAAATAGAACCTGGACCTTGCACTAGATCTGCTAAATTCACATGAACTGTGAAGGAAGGGACAGTGTTCTGCTCATGAGCATATATTTGCTCTTAGGGAGATGGAATATTTTTGGCTTTGAACAAGAACAACCTTGTAAAAGAGCAAATATATATACTTTCAGAAGCTTCTTGTTTGCTTGACTTTTCATTGCATCTGCTATTAACTAGGTTTGTCTTGCACTGCCAGTTCAGAACATATTTCACTGTGTAATGCTTTCAGTGTTATCTTTGACTTGAACTCAGTTTTTGTAATATAGTGTATGTGATAGGTGCTAAGCTAACAGACAATTTTTTTCAGCTGCTACACCCTTGGATTTGTAGTTGGTATTATTTAAGCTTATTGCTTTTGGTTAATGTTGTGCATTCCAGCAGATTTTAGCAGGATTTTTTTTGTTGTTGCTCTGTTTGTCCTTTCTCCAATTATTTTTGATGACTTGGGCTACTGACACGGGAATAAATGACACAAATTCTTTTCCCTCCATTTTTAACATCAAAATAATTATTTTTCTCTTGTATGATGTTTCCTTCTTTTCCACTTTACTGGGGAACTATCATTTGTCTTAGTTTCCAAGCAAACATTTAAGGATATCCTGTTACTTACGTTTAAACTGCAGTCAGATGAGTAGAACCCCATATTATTTAAGCCAACTGTTTAATTAGCCCATAACACAGTGGAAAAAAAAAGAACTAAATCTGGTTCTGAAAAACATAGAACTGCATGTATCACTTGTTATCTAATATGATAAGATATCCCCTAGTGGTATTAAACTTTGTAACCTTACAGCCTACATTACTTATAAAACAGATGTTTAAACTTCTTGATGCACACGAGTGTATGTAGAGTCACAGCATTTTAAATCTAATTAGTATTTAATAAGCCTTTGGAAATGTTGTCATTCAGCTCTTACAAATTAATCCTGATCTCTTAACACATGCTGATATTTTGAAAGAGTAATTATTCTGAAACAAAAAAGAGGTCTGAGTTGGTCTGAATTAACATAAACAGCTCCCATGATTATTTTATGTGCTTCTAGCAGAGAGGTGTTAATAGTCTTCTCATGACTTGATAGGAGAAACTGTGTAACAGAAGGACTGAAAATTGTTCTGCATGATGGTCAGCATTTCTTAGTAAAACACAATTAATACGGATCAGAACAGAAGAAAGAACCATAGAGCTTTCAGAATGACAGTCCAAGCTAGGGTGATGTACCTTCTTTGTTAGCAAATTACATGCAAACTGAGCCTGGAATCGGCTAATAAACCTGGGTTCTTTCCAGCTCACACACTGGCAATTTAGACTCTGTGCTGGAAATAACTGACAATTCTGTCAGTGATGCATGTGTCAGAAGGGAATCCAGTCAGTTTCCCAGAACTGGACTGGCTCTATGCTACAAGTAATAGTAGTAAATACATTTATTCATACACGGAGACACAAACACATGGACACACACATACTTACAAACATTTGTATGTATATACGCATGTGTATGTATACGTATTTATATAAAAACACACATGTATTATCACACTAAAAAAAGCTGGGATACTACAGATGTGTACCTGTGAGTCTAGTTTTTGGAAGTTAGCTGCAAGCAGAACACGAAACTTGCTCTTTTACAACAGCTCTGTTCTCACCGTAGACTTGGAAAGTGCAAGGACTTCACAATCCTACTTTCACAGTCCTGCTTTTTTCTGAATCAGTGAGGGGCATGGATAGAAAGGAAGACATTAAACTTAAGAAACTCAATACTTACCAGGAAAGAGTAAACCCAATAATTTTCAATACGTACTGCATTGACATCACGAACCTAGATGGAAGATAACATGTTCTCTTTTTTTTCCTAATGTTGTGTAAATGCACATATTCTTTTTGGTATCAATATTTTCAAGAGTGAAATTTCTAATTCACAGAGGATATTGGGAGATATAGATGAGAAAAAAACCCCAAATTTAAAATATTAAAACAGGAACTTGCAGTACAAAAAATATAACTTGTTTGTTTGTTTGTTTTGATTGAGGCTTCCTTGCAATGGCGTGATTCTGGAAAAAGGTAAGGAATCAACAGAAATATGTTTTGATGTCTAATATTGAAAAACAAATGAAAGCTTCTCCAAAATAACTGGCAAATAGCATAATAAGCAAAATTTATCTTCTCAAGACAAATTACTTTAGCAGTTCACAGGAATAGCAAAGAATTGTGAGACTCAGAAAAAATCTGTGACCCACAAAGTACCTATATATATTGTCAATCAAATTTTCTTTTTTTGATTAAAAATTGATTACTTTCTAAATCACTGCATAGTAGTTTGTCCTCTTCCATTGCCTTCCCAATAAGGTGGAATTAAGGATAAAAAGAGTAGGAGCAACCCCCATGTCAGAAGATCGGAAACAGATGGTAAGAGACTTTGGATATGCAGACTCAAAGGAGGCCTAGATGCAGAGAACACACAAGCACTAGAAAACAAGCAGCTTATCCAAACGGCATTGAATAGTGAGTAACGAGTGACAGACAAATTCGACCAGGGCATGACTACAGCTGCCAGTACTGCTTGATTTTCTCATCAGTCTTGAATGATCTTACAAACCAATCTAGCTGATAATAAAATTTTGGAAGATAAGTAATGCTAGAATGTACAGCTGCTGTAGTTTATGAACAAGTGGAGATCCTAGAAAATGTTTCAGACCCTGTATTTAACTTTTTTCCAATGTGGTTTCAATCAGTATAACCTGAATGGTATTCTATCTGCTGAGTAACTTACTTTTCAGCCAGAAAAAGAAATCTCTTTAGATTTCTAAGTGATAAAACAAAAGGTGCTTAGAGTAGAAATAGGATTGAGGCAATACTGAATGATTTCACCACTTCATTGGTTTAAAACCTCATCTAGCTGACCTTTGTGTAAGCTCAAGTGGTAACAGAAACAGTAAATACAGTTCATGAATAAAAGGAATGGATCGTATGGTTCATATCCCTCTTTCTCAGTTAGAATTCTTTAGTGGCCTCTTCTGAAAAGCTAAGTTACTGAAATATGCAGGTTCTCTTTCTCTCCTGTTCCCTCATTTCTCAAAATAAAATGTATCAAGAAAGAGATGTGAAGTGTTAAAAAAGGAAAACATTTTTAAATATTTGGCAGCACATGAAGAAGCCTATAGCTTTTACTTCTGCTTTGAGGCACACTTAAAGAGGAGCTCTAACATCTAGGAATTTGTAGAGAATCAAAGTGATACTTGAGTAGACGGAGAAACTGAGAAGATAAAGGGAATGGAGAGCTTCTCACTTTGAGGTGAATGGTTCAAATCTACCAGTATCAGTCCTGAACAGGAGTTACTGATACTCATTGACATCTGTGAAATGAGAAATCGTTTCATTTCATTTCCCAGCAGACAAGAATAACAATTTTCAGCCAAAAAAAGAAATCAAGGAATCAGTTTACAGAACCGTCTTAAAGCCTACAGCAGTTTTTTGTATCACGTTGGCATCCTGTGCAAAGCCAAGTTTAAGTCACCATTGGCCTGAGACAAAATGAAGTCGAAGAGAAAATTGATCACTCAATCTGCGTTAGGGCTACTGACAAGATTAGTTGGTGAAGGTCATGTGGCTGTCATCTGGGAGTGCACTATTCGGTAATTATCTCTAAATTAAGATTAAAGCCTACAATAGATCTTCTTTTATGATCAATGAAATTTACTTTAAATACATGTAAATATCAGCATCTGTTTTCATTACGATTGTCATTACATTCACTCATTCATGGCAGCACTGCTCATAAACATAATTATTTGATAATGCTCCATTCTGTTTCAAGTGAACGCTCAGGGTAGCTGTGTACCATGCAGAGCTGGAAGGAAACTGGTTTTCTGGTTGCATCTGTTGCTGAACCAAACAAGCTTCTGAGCTCTTCATTTGGTAGATACTATTCACTGGGAACTCCAGGTGAAAGATTATTTTTCACTATAGACTGTGAAGAAGAAATATTACAATAGGAGTGCTGCATTTATGTAGGTGCTATTAGAAATCCTGCTGTACCCTGGAATTATCCTAGCCCTGAATTCAAATCCAGAATTGGTATGGAGAAAAGCACCTTAGTAAGAAGTGTATCAACCCATCTGAATCGACCCTTTGCAGAAAAACAGCATGAGATTACTCTGGCAAATGTGATTTTGCATGTCTTTACAGTGATGGTACCATGTGGTATGGCATCAGACAGTAGTTTATTCATGGCATTCCTCAAAACTCAGTCCTGAAAATAATCTGATTTAATATTTTCATCAGAGATGCACAAAAAGATAAGAGCACTGATGACATTTTTGATATTAAAAGATTTGAGAAATATCATCCATAGAGTGAAAAATCAGGATATTTATATGGGTTAACGAAATGACTATGGTGGTTGCAATAGTATGTCATAGTTTCAGTTGGGATAGAGTTAACTTTCTTACCAGGAGCTGGTATAGTGCTATGTTTTGGATTTGGGATGCAAATAGTGTTGGTAAAACACTGATGTTTTTGGTTGCTGCTAAGCAGTCAAGGCCTTTTCCGCTCCTCATACCACTCTGCCAGCGAGTAGAATGGGAGTGCACAAGAAGTTAGGAGGGGATACAGCCGGGACAGCTGACCCCAGCTGACCAAAGGGATATTCCATACCATATGACGTCATGCTCAGTATATAAAGCTGGGAGAAGAAGGAACGAGGACTTGTTTGGAGTTATGGTGTTTGTCTTCTCAAGTAACCTTTATGTGTGATGGAGCCCCGCTTTCCTGGAGATGGCTGAACACCTGCCTGCCCATGGGAAGCAGTGAATGAATTCTTTGTTTTGCTTTGCTTGTGAGCACAGCATTTGCTCTAGCTGTTAAACAGTCTTTATCTCAACCCACAATTTTTTCCTCGCTTACTTTTCTGACTCTCTCCCCCAGCCCAAACAGGAGAAATGAGCAAGCACCTGCATGGTCCTAGATGCTGGCTGGGGTTAAACAACAACACAGGATAAACTTTGTTGGGTCAAAGTTCAATATCATGAGGTTGAAAGCTAATAAAAATAATTTCCAGTGCAACCGGGGGACTTGCAGCTAGGAGTAGCAGCAAAGAAAAATTTGTACATATGAGCTGATCAGAAGATGACCCTGATTCCCACTGTAATCTGCTAACAGAAAGATATAATCCTATAATACACCCATAAGGATTTTTCTAATAAGGAAATAAATTAAGGAAATGATTGTGCCATTGTATGAATTACTGTATTTTTTTATATCTTAAATACTCTATGCAATTCTCATAATTCCTGCAGAAAGAATTCAAAATTAAACAAATTCATGACAGTTTACAGAAAAGACTGAAGAACCTCTCAGTAGTTTATGCCTGTACTCCACTAACTGGACTTAGCCGTCCTGGTAAAACAAAACCTAACTTTTCTTATATAATAATGTATCAGGATTAAAAGTCAAAATGGAAAAATATGTTTCATATGGAAAAAAGATAATGGAAAGAACACTGCTCAGCCACAATGATTCTACATGCACTCATAGAGGCAAAAAAAAATGGAGGTGGAAAATGTTGCAGCTGTCCTAAATGTTCAGCAGAATGTTCCTGTCAGAAGAATAACATCTGGTGTACCATTACAACAGAAGAAGTAGTGGCAAAACCCCTTAACAACTTGTAAGATAGAAGCTGATCCATTTATGAAAAGGTGGATTAAATGGCAGGGCTCCATGTGAAAGCAAGGACTTGGATTCAGTGACCCTCGAGGTGTCTTGCAGTCCCACATTCCTATAAATCATAAGCCCTCTAATCCTATAAAACTCGTGCACACAGTGGGTAGTGTCTGTGGAAACCTACAAAGCCGCTTATGTGATAGAGGAGGCCACAGTCAGAAAACGACGCCCTAAGTTAGGATTTTGTTGAAAAACTCTGTTAACAATATCAAACATTAACCTCTTAACAATCTTCTTTTATGAGGTGCATCACCTATCTAAAGGATATATATATTTTCCTGCATTACATTCACCTGCTCACTTTTCTTCCTGCAGATAAGCGGAATTGTGAGTGAGGTTATAGAACATTTTAAGCTTCTTGAACTGGTAATCGTCTGCATCCCTTCAGGGATCTTGTCTAAAGCTCTGGCCTTGACAGTCTGAAAGGTGCACAGTGTATTGAGATTTGATAAGCACTTTAAAAGTGAACATTGATCCAGTATTTTAAGAAGTTGTTCCATTTATCTAGAATGACCTACATATACCTCTGGATGGATGGATGACATGTCATGACTTTTAATTGATTTAGGGAAAAAATTACTCCTTAAAATAAACTAATTAATAAAAATAATGATTATGTATTGCATGGGCTCCCAGTCTATTGCTAATTGAAAAAGAAATTAATCTTATGGAAGAAACTTTTCCTCAGCATTTTATTGGTTTTGAACTCTTAAACTGCACAGTACACAGAATGATTAAAAGCATGCCTCAGTTGGTAAGAGAAAGAGAAAACACCGCTTCAGTTCTGTCCCAGGATGCTTAATTCATAAGTGGGATTCCCTAGCTGTCCCCTCACATGCAATTCTATTTTGCAATTAACCTACAGCTTAATTAACAGAGCTTAGCAAATAGTTCTCAATGAATAATTTATTTGATGAATTTAGCCTTTTTTTTCTTCCTTTTCACAAATTGTATTAGAAGAGACTGGGAAATTTTCCAAGATGTATTTTTTAGCTAATGTTTACAGACATCTTTAGTAAATAATTCTTCATTTATGGTTGATATTATTTGAGTTCATATGATTAGTTCTTATAACTTAGGTATCTGCTTTAACCAAGTTATTAATTGTTAATATGTAAGTCACTATGTTGTACATACCTGTCCTGGTTTGTGGTGAAACAATCAATTTGCTTTTCAGTAATTTTATTTTTCAGCTAAGCCTCTTCTAACTAACTGAACTCTCTGAAGTTAACAGCATATTTTTCAGACAGTATCCACTGTCAACAGAGATAAGGCCTGATGTTTATAGCTAAAACCAGCAGACTGGTAATTTTGATTGGTTTTTTTTTTTTTTTTTACCTAGCTGTAATATTCATAGTTCATAATACAAACTGTCCTGAGTAGATCACTAATTAAATTAACAGAAGCAAAATATTAAATAACAATTACAGTAACTAGGCAAAAATTCTGAGTAATTATAAACTAATTTGAAGTTTAAGCTGAAAAACAGTTTTTTGACTCAGTGGAATAGTAACATACACTACCTATACATGCGCTTGATTATTCTTGGAAAGCAGATGTGGAATCATCAACATGACATAAATGAAACTTGAGTTTCTCTTTTAATTGGTCAAGAATCTGAAGATTTTTTTACCCTTGAGCTCAATAATGAATATTATTGCTGCATCCAAAGGCCACTGAATTGTTTGCAGAAACTTCCACTGACTTCAGTGTTGTTTGGATCACACTATTAAGTATTAGAAAGTGCCATATTCCTGATTTAGAGGCAGTGCAATGACATATTCTCACAATACTGACCTCAGTAACAGTAGAGTACATGACTCCAACAGGACTGCATTTTGATCCTGTATTTATGATTCAATCTTCCTAGTTCCTCTCTAAATTGTGGCTGAAAACTCACCCTCCTTCCAAAAGGTGAGTCAATTCTCCAGTGTTCAGGACTACATGGGAGCCTGTTTTATGCCCGAAGATGTCATTGAGGTGTGCCCATACACACACTTGGAGACAGTTCTTGCCTCTCGCTTAGCGTTCATGGTGTGAACCTAGACTAAACCCAGAAGTGGTCAGTGCTGGTGCCCACCCTGTTACGCACCAACCCAGCTGACTTCAGCTGCAGCAGTCTGTTACTGCAGGTGGTGTGACTATTTCTGCAGTGAGCACTTACCCACTCACAGACTTATGGTGAGAAAACCATTCCCTCTGTTCTTTTGAGCTCCAGCTACTATGAAGTAAGAGTGGAAGAGCCCTGGAACCAGACAGAACAGAGAAAATTATTCTGAGTCAAGTTTAGCCGGGAAGACATTAAAGTAGAAGGGAGTGATGAAGTCTTAGGTTCTACTGGGCTTTGGTTCTCAAAGAGTTTTTGTGTTAAATGGTTTTCCAATACAGCTACACAAGAGATGGCTGGAAATTCCAAGCCACTTGATACCCAAATAAGTGCACATAGTCCCAAGCTATGGCACCTGTTCAGCAGGAGAAGTGAAGGTTATCTGACCTCTGAACTAGTGTGAGAAAAACCACAAATTTGTCCTACTGTGAGGTGGGTGAGAAACCAAGAAGTGGAGATGCCTGACATTTCTCCCTTGTTCACAATATTCTTAGGGAAAGAGGTTTGGAATACCTTGCCTTCTGAAGGCATCCAGGTCATACAGTTAATGAAAAACGGGAATGTGGTCTGGATATCACTCTGTGAGGAGGTTTAGTACTTTCCCTTGAATCTGAAGGGGACCTTTGATCCATATTGAATTGTTCCCTTTTGGAATATATAGGGCAATTGTTTGAGAAACCATATGAGATAACATACGCTGTGGGCAAGCAGCTGAAGTGCTGATAATAGTGAAATTTATGAAATTAATATTTTGTTGATGAAGGGAGGCAAGACAAACTCTCCAGTTTTAGTTGTTTTGGATTCTCATACCTAGGAAAAATGAGAAAAAATGCAAACTTTGGGGTAGTCTAAAAGTCATCAGATAGATATTTCAGCAGCCATGGGGATCAGATATGCTAAATTAGAAATATGTGTGTGGTCTGATATTTTAAGGAACAATCATGCTCTAATCTGAGTTTTATGAATCATAATTATTTTTCACTTAGTTGTCTTATGACTCACCCTGTTTGATTGGAGATGGAAATTATATGAAGTATGAATCACAGAATTTTCTGTCATATAGTATTTGTCAGATCTTTCAGCTGCAATGGTCTTGCCCCAGAAAAAAAAAAATCAGTCTTTTAAATCTATAACTGCTGTGATTGCTAATTATACAGCTCCTGTGATAGAACTACATATGTTTGGGTTTGTCTGTCAAAAGTTTTTTCCTTGCAGAAAGAGAGATACTTGTTAATTTGTCTGCTCCAGACAGCTACTAATGTCCACTGTTCCAGGAGAAGGACCACCGTGTACACACAGAGCAACTTAAAAGTTTGTGTTGCAGGAGCCTGATTTTTCCATATACTTTACCCACTACATCGCATTGTAAGTCAAACATATCAGAATGCACGATCAACTACACAGTACCCATTTTCCTTATCTCTACAGCTCCAACTCAAGCATTGTTCTATGTACAAGTTCACCAGGACTATTTGTCAACTGTTTATCTATTGTCATATCTGAAATCTAGAGGCACCGGAGCTTTTGTTGATAGTTTTTCCTGTGCCTCCCGTCATTCCTCTTTCTCTTGAAATCACAGAATCACAGAATTGTAGGGGCTGGAAGAGACCTCTAGAGATCATCTAGTCCACCCCGCCTGCTAAAGCAGTTTCAGCTAGAGCAGGTTGCACAGAATCACATTCAGGTGGGTTTTGAGTATCTCCAGAGACAGAGACTCCTCCACCTCTCTGGGAAGCCTCTTCTAGTGCTCACTGTTACGTTAAAAAGGAATGTAGTTTCAATATTTTCCTGTCAGAGTCCTAGGACTTTCACTGATCTGTCAGAGTCACAGCAAAGGATTTTCAGTGATTCCTCAATCAGAGGCCAAGCAAAGGACTTTCACTGATTTGTCAGTCAGTCCAAGCAAAGGGACTTTCACGGAGTCACATTCACAAAAATCGAAATTAGTTATTTATTGAGACCAACAGAACAGATTCAAGATTGCCCTTGACAAATTCACTGACTACAGTAGCTCTGCTACTTAAGGTTAATATTGCTAGCAAAAATAATGACAATATTATTATCAACCTGGGGTAACATTCACCAGAGGGTGAAAGGCGCAGCACTTACCCAAGTGGTGTCCCTGCCTGGGGTGGAGGAAGAGAATGCAGCCTGTCGACTGGTACGTCAGGTATCAAGATTCGTCTCTCCCAATTTGACAGTCATTGTCTCCATCTTTTTATCCCTTAAATTAGGAGGTTTCCCTCCCCTAGGTGACGTATAGTATGATTTGGGTGGAGAGATGAGTGCTATAGTCATACATGTTTAGCACGAACTCGAGAATCTTCATTAGCATTTACAGGGGTGTCAACTTTAATATGCATTTCACAGGTAATGAGGCAGGGGTCAGCCATCGGGCACACTAGCCTTCGAAGAGCAAAGAACTACACAAGTTCCTGGTATCTTGCCTTCCCTGAGGAAAAGCAGGGCTGTCCTGCCTACACAGGGCCCCTCCTTATCTGCATCCTGTGCTGGCCAGGCGAGTCTCCACTCCTCTAGCCTGCACAAGAGATAGCAAGGCCAGTCTTAATTGTTCTTTGAGCACAGAGACTTTACCTCATTATCCAAATTCCACAGTCACCCTCAAAATAAAGTTTTTCCTCATGTTCAGATGAAACTTCCTGTATTCCAGTTTGTGCCCCTTGTCCTGTTGCCAGACTCCACTGAAAAGAGTCTGGCTCCATCCTCTTGACACCCACCCTTTAGATACTTATAAGCATTGTTACGATCCTCTCTCAGTCTTCTCCAGGCTAAACAGACCAGGTGTCTCAGCCCTTGGCCCTCCTAGCCACCAGGGCACATTGCTGGCTCATGGTCAACTTGTCGACACCAGGACTCCCAGGTCCTTCCCTGCAGAGCTGCTTTGCAGCAGGTCAATCCCTAAACTTTACTGGTGCCTGAGGTTACTCCTCCCTGGTGCAAGAACCTACACTTGGCTTTGAAGAGGCCTTCTTTCCATTTGTAACTGTTCTAGGTTCTCTGAGCCCAGCCTGAGTTCACACTCCAGGTACCTCCTAGTAAAAGGATCAGGATACCTAGAGGTTCATTATGCAATCCCTTAAATGTAGCTGCATCCCCTACATTTCCCTGATAGTATCACAGGCAGCTGACTATTGTAAGATCTGATGGATGCATTTTATTCCCTATTTCTCTGTGCAGATAAGCATTCTCCTGCTTCAAGTGAAATGCTGTGAATCTCTTTCACTTGCCTAAAGATATGTTCCTCCTCATGCCTAGAAGCACTGCTGTTAGCAGCTAAATGATTAATTCTCCCTCAAGCATGACAGAGATTCACACAGTAAGATTACCTGAAGGGTCCAAACTAGTATGCCTTCTTACAGCTTGGACCCTCTTGAGCTTGGCTTTCCCTGTGATAAATGATAGTGCTGTTTTATTCAATGAGTCTGTGGTGTGAGAACTCGCTAATAGGAGGGAATCCAATTCCCTTCTTTCTGCTTTAGCTAATCTTCCACCGTCCTGACGGATATGCTCCCTGCCAGTCTATAAGCAATCCTAGGGGAGTCCCCTTAGTCCTGCCCCATGTTCATGGATCAAAATGTTATCATTAAAATGATTTAAAATTATCATTAAAATGTAATAGGGTCAAATTTCCTTAAGAAAAGGAAGACTTGATCTCACATCTGTTACTGCCAGGTGAACATGTTAACTATCGGGCTACTTAGGAAACTATCTCTTTCCCGTGCTATTTTGGGGGAGGATGATGAGGGGCAGGCACTGAGATTGAAGAGCACAGAATCATGAAACCTCATTTGAGGTAAATGATTTTTTGTAATGTAACAGAATGCTCCTATGCTCTTGAATATGTTCTTCATATCCCTCAATGCAGTTTTTCCTGTAGTCATTTAGCTGCCTCCCTATTCAGTTCATTGATCCTGTTTTACACCTGCAAATCTCCCCCTCTGTTATGCAGAGAGCCACAATGCAGACCCAAAGGCTTGCAGCTTGATATTTTAAAGATGCAATGTTCTGTATTGAACTTGGCTTTCAGCAGAGCTAGCCCAGTGGCTTTGTGTCTAATTAGTCCACGGCAGTTGTTCTGCACAATATTTTCCCAGTACTGGGACTTCACGCTGCATAGAAATGCACTTTGTAGTAGGTGGCAAGTAGCAGGGAGTCCTAAATGCACATCTCCAGTCAAAGCTCACATCCTAGATCATTGAAAGGCTCTCCCTGGATACTTCCATGCCACCACAGGAATACTGTTCTCCCTTCTTCATCTCCGAACCCTAATGTGTGATATTCTGCATATTGCCATGCATGGTGTCTTAAAAGGCTTGCAGTCATTTCCTACATCTAGCATGTTGCCACAGGAGCAACTAGAAAAAGAAACTGACTAAGAATGAGAAAAGGGGACAGGAAGGGAAAGAATTTGAAATCTAAATGAAAGTCATCAGATATATTTAGCCATTTTTGCTGAAAGAGAGTCCTGTAAACTTAATAAAATCTTGCTAGACTGCTGAGTTGTTGAAATCCTTTGTAAGTTACATGTAAAACCAAGTTTATTGAAATTAATTTAAAATGTGGATCTGAATGTAGGAGACTAATGGCATGCTAGTTAATATTTATTACATTAATCTGTTTCTAGGTATCCTTTTCTGAAAGAGAAATAAATGTGTAGAAACAAGTATTTTCCTTTCAATAAAACTTGAAAAAAAGAACTCAAAGAAAATAAGTGATGGAACATTACTGGTAGGGTTTTTATATTCAAAAGCATTTTAAATGTTAATTCTTTACAGCAGGCAGTAGCCCTGAGACCCTTAGAGCTACCTTTTTTTGAGGCATGCACATAGTGTAAGGATTGTCAGGAGATAAGCATGAAGTAAAGGTCTTTTTCCTTATTAAAATTAAAGAACAGACTAAACTTTCTATGAAATAAGAAAAAAAGGACAATGTTGTGGTCAGAACATTTTAAAAAAAGATCCTTATTTGTGTATTTTGGGCTGGAAATCAATGTACCCTTGCTTTTCCTTGAAGAGACATTAGTAATCAGAAAGAGCATGGGTACCCAATGTTACTGGGTTTTGTACCATTGCGCAAGTAAAAATGGAGCTGTGCACAGTAGCACATTTTAAAATAATCTTTAATATTTTTAAACTAGATCTCATTACAGAACACTTATACAAATTGCACATTGGTGGTTTTTTTCTGAACATTTTTATAGTCTTCCAGACTTGATCTCTGTGTGCTTTGAAATAGTCAGGGAGTCCTATCCAACACATGTACTGTATTTCATTTGCGCTTCACTTCTGGTTCAAGATGTACATATACGCTCTGAAACTCTTACTGTTGGAAGGAGAGATAAGGGGAATGGGTGGGACTGAAAGTATCCTTGCAGTACTTGTAAGCCACAGGATTTCAGCCATTGTCTCCTGAATCCTCACCCAAGGCGTACACTGTGCTATTCTGTCCCACAGGACCGCCATCTAGTGGTGGTGATGCTAAGACTGGGGAAAGCTGAGGTAGCTGATAAAAATCGGTGTAATGGAGGACGTAGAGGTTACTGGAAGTTAGGTGTCTTGCAGATGTTTTTAGTGGCAGGTGTGGATAACAGGGTGGGAATTGTCCACGGGAGTCCAGAAAGATGATCCACATGATGGGCTTAACTCTGCAGCCTATGTTTAACAGTAGAAGCAGGGAAGTAAGGGAAGCTGGAGACAGCACTAGCTAGGTCAATGGTTTGTCTCATCTTTGCTGTAGAATTGGTGAGCCTTCTCACCCTGCTTGAGCAGTGGACTAGTGCAGCTCCTGAAACCCAGAGACATTGACCCAGAAAATCTCTTAGATAGAGCTTTGGGTTTGGATAACATGGTGTGTTAGTAAAGAAAATAGTTTTTCAGATTTGTTTCCACTGACTTCATTAATAGTTGGTTTATTTCCCTTGGCAAAGTAAGTTGGTTTTATCTTGTTGCCATGAAGCTCTTAAGTTTTATATTCAGCCCACAAAATTTGATTTATTGTTTAATGTCATCATTTGACCCTAACCTAGGAAGCATAAGAGGGAAAGAAAGTAAATTTTCATCTACCTTTCCAAATCAAGAAGTCTGCTTCAAAATCTTCCAAAAAGAGTGACTGAGTAGTCTTGTTTTAATATAGTCTATATATACTATACTGTGTTTGTTATTAAATTCAAAGTTGACTCTTTCGTGTGGAATTGTCTGGACCATAAGTCATATCTTGGTAATGGTAATGTTATTTCTTTTTTAGTATTTCTATTCTGAGATGTTTTCTTGCAGGTGTGACAAGGTTCCTAAAGCACAACAATGCTATAATCCGGTTCAAAAAAAAAAGATGATGTACTTTTATACCTAAATATTGACATTAGAATCACCTGCATCTCAGTTTACTTTTTTCAGGAAAAGTCACCAAAATATATGAGGCTTCAGAGTGTATTGACTGTCTCCCTATTAACAGCAGAAACAGCACTAGGCAATTTTATGACTACATTCAACTACCATATCTGACAGAATCAAAAGAAGTTTGAAAATCTGGAATTTATACCTCTCATATAGTAGACTACAACCTGTAAAGTGCAGTAGCTACTGCAAGGAGGATTCTTTGCCTTTTGATTTAAGGCAGTGAATTCTTAGAGATATATTGACAGCTTGTGAAAGTGTTGAAAATTCATATTGGAGACGTTCACTGGGATCATGCACGTAGCAGTTTATGACTTTTTCTTTCAGAAAGTTCATCCATAAACTCTACCTGCTGTACAGTTATGTGGGCACTGGGGGTCTTGAAAGGCTATATATATAAATATTGGTGGGAGAACTGGCCAGAGACCTTAAATGTAGGTTCTTGTTTTGAAAATGGGTAAAAGTTTAAGCAATGTGTTACATGAAACCCAGTGAGAAATTGATGATGAAAAGAAACAGTTCTCTTGGTGTTCTGTTAAAAGAAAATAAACAGGCCTCTTAAGTATCAGGGAGAGGACCTTAAGGAAATGTATCTCTTATAATATTTATTGAATTAGGTCCATTTTGAGAGACAGAAGCTGTGTTACATAGGTCCCGAAATACAAAGAAATATTTTAGATATTGTCATCCTGGTAGGATTTCATGTTGAAAATCCGATAACCCTTCTTATTTATTTATGCAACACAAAACCATATAAATGCCTTCTATTCTACTTGCCAAATTCCTCAAATACATTACATTCTACTTGAGTAAACCATATGGTATATCAGAAAACAAAGTTTTGTAATATAGATTTTATTTAGCTTGCAGAATGAGTTTTTTAACTTGCAAAAGCCATAACAACATTGTACTCTAGCGATAAGTAATGAATACGGGGCAGGGGGTAGAGGAGGGTTTCACTGTGGTTACTGCTGGCAACAGTAAATTTTCTTGGTTTAAAGTAGACTTCCAAACTTCATTTAATCATGCTTAATATAACTAATCGAACAGGCACATTAAAAAGGAAATCAAAGCCTTTTAAGGTCTTAGATCCAAAGAGGGTGCTCTGGATATGAGGAATATAACTGATTTTGTTTGCTTACAGAATTGAATACTAGCAGATACTGCCCCCATAGCCCTTCCGAGATGCATATTTGGATTTTGCTGTATGATTCATGCTGAGCTAGAGTACATTTACTGGAGCTAGGTCCTTACTGTCCCTGTGATGTCACGCTGCCTTCATTGTCACCTGCCTCTGCTACTTACCTGGAATCATCTCATTCCCCGTGCTGAGAAAGCTCCATTAGCTTCATCCTCGGCGCTCGGCACTGTCTCCTCCCCAGGCTGCCTCCAGGACTGGATGGCTGGGGAGGCTGGTGCTGTGGAGCCTCCCAAGACGCAGATCTAAAGTAACTCAGAGAGACCAAAGCTGTGCCTCTGGCCTGTTTTCTGGCCATTGCTGGTCTTCAGGCTGTGTCTTTTAAAAGTGCAGGGAGACAAATAAGAGAGTACAGGCCTCTCTGTAGCTGGGTACAACAGCTAGGAAAGTGATGAGAGCACAGCCACACCTTTCCTGCCCACAAAAAGCAATCACATTTCCATTCTTTCATGAAAGTAAGCGGGAAAGGCTTCCTTTCAGGTGCTCATTTCAGTCTTAAGAATTTCTGCCACAAAAATAAATCGGGACCAATTCTATTCCCTTCTTTCTGTCCAAATGTTGCCCCTGGTTTGCTATGACTTGGTGCTGCTGCTCTCAGTGTACCCTGAAAGTGGGTAGAATACAGTACTCCTTTTTTGGCTCACGGTAACTTGCAATAGCACCACTTTCTAGGCTGGGGTGCTGGCCATCCAATTTACATTTTGTTTCTCAGCATATTGATAATAGCTGTTTGCTGGGTCTTGGAAAGTGTATGTGTTTTTCTAAGAAACTGCAAGCAGAACAGCAGTGTGAATGTCAAGCAGATGTAATAGACCTTTGTTTAAAACTCCCACCAGAAATCTTAGGAATCTTAAATTATTTGGGTTATTAATTTACTTAATGAGTTTGCTGTTCTAATCTTGGGTCAACAAATAATTCTGTCTTGCAGGAAATACTCACAGAAGGATAATTGTTTTCAACCCCTGAATTTTAATTAATCTTAACTTGCATGCAAAATATGTCACTATTTTATTGCAAAAACCCATGTATTTTGAAAGTATTGTTGTTCCAGCTTAAGCTATTGATGACTGAAAGAGAGTGTTCTTAAAGGACCTATTCAATATTGATGCATTCGGGGGAAATTTTTTTCTCTTTCACAGATCATCACAGCAACAATGATTTATGTGCTGTGTTTTAGAGCATTTATACATAATGACATGAGATGGGAATGACTTAAAATGAGCGGGTGGATCTCTCTTGTAAAAGGGGATTCTGGGAGTTATAGAACTAGAGCTGTGTAAGCTTGGGAACCTGTTCTTGTATCAGGTTCAGCAAACTGACAAGGAACCTGCCAAACTTGTCAAGTGTACTGTGCCTCAAAGGCTGTTAGAAATAATTTTTTTTTTTAATTGCCTGCAGGACTATGTAGGGTTTTGAATACATTAGGAAAGCAAGTATTCTTCCTATACCATAAAATGACACCGAAAATGCATGCGGTGTCTCCTTATCTTACTCTTACTTGCTCACTTGTTCTCCTGTGCACGCACACACACACACACAAGAATACAGATATCATATTCAAACCTTACAAAAAGATGCTAGAGAAGGGAAAATATCTTAAAATCATAAAAACACATTGGAGGCATCTTAGAAAATTGCAAAATATTAATATTTTTTGTACAAATTATTGTGTGCTGGAAATTCATGTTCATTTAAATATCTGAGTCAAATATTCAAATGCTTGCCATTCTTTCGCGTACATGGTAAGAGACGGGGCTACCAGGTCTGCTCTAGAACCTACCACCCTGGTGGCAGGCCCTCAGAGCATCCCCTACGCACATGACACTACAGTGACAAACCCTTGTGTTCTTATAGATGGACATAAATAGATGGCTGACACTGGTGATGTGGGTACCCGATACTCCCAGCTCTGTAAATTTCACCTACAGGGAGACAGTGAATGTCTTCTCTCATTAGTCACAGATGTTATCAATCCAGTGCTAGGTGGGTTTGAATATTTAAAATAGCTAGGAATGAATGTGCATACCTGTTGCTGTACGTGTTTTTTGTGTGGAGATAGGGAAGCTTAACTTAGTCATTTAAATGAGTAAGTGAACTTGTTTGATCGTAACAACAGCACAGGCAAAAAAATTATTTTCTAAAACTTCCTACATTCAACAGCTGTATACAGAAGTCAGATACCTTGGACGTGGGTTTCTCAGCACTTCTGTGAAAATTTGAACATGACAATCTAAAAAAATCCCTCAAGACATGAATCCATTTAGAATTAAAGTTTGAGCGGCCATTTTGTTATTCTTAGTTTGCTCAAAAATTACATCAGATTAAAAAACCATATTAAAATATTAACCCGTTTTAGACACACCTCAGCAACAACTTTAAAACACTTCAGTAAAGTGGTGGAATATTACCATTTCTAGATGGATTACTAAAAATGCTTCTCCAAGAGTAATTGAATCTACTCTGGAATAGTCCTTCCAGAGTTTGCAAGAGGTTATTGAGAGTGGTTTCTTAAAGGAAGCTGCATGAATTCATAACTCCTTTACGATTTAAGTCTGGACCTGGAGCTATTATGTGGACAAATAACGTACATTTCAGGAAGTGCAGCACCAAAAAGAAGTGAATTAGAAACAAAGAGCTTGGGGACTCTGAAGGGCAATTGTTACTTGTGTCTGGATGCAATGTATTGATAAAACTAATTCACTTGGCATTTGGTATACCTTTCCTTCACTTTGAGCCTGGAAAAAAATTCCTTATCTTGGCCAAAATATGAAAATTCCTTGCTGAAAAAAGCCAGGGTTCTCCATGAAAGTCAATGACAGTTTTGCTTCTGGCTTAATTTGTACCATCTTTCACTGCAGATAATTTTATCAGGTATAGGAAGAAAAATCAGCAGATGTTACAAATTTTTATTGCGCAGCTGTAGGCAATATAATGAAACACAGTAGCTGCTTACTACAGCTGCATATTGTTCATGTAATATGCCACCTGAAAAGCCAGCTCTTGACAGATGTACCTTGAATAACACTTTTCCCAGGTGCCATGCCAATGATTTCTCAGATAATAACTCACTGTATAATATAAATAGAAATATTGGTTATAATAGTGGCATACAGAAATAACATATAAATAACTGTAAATTTGCCCTTTCTCTAATTTCCCTTCCTCATTAGTGCAGAAATATTTTTCATGTTGCTGTCATTGCTAGAAGGTATTTCTTATAATATACCAGCTCTCACCAGAAATTAGAGCTGCAGAAACTTTGCATGTTGCTCAGTTGCTTGGAAATTTGTATGTTTTTCTCTACAGAAAATTACTTTGTAAGGCTGTTAGAAAACAACCAGTGCTTGAAGAATGTAATTGGAGTATCACAGGAATGTTCCATAAAAATCAAAATCTCTTATTTTATTGGGTATAATTAGAGAAGGATCAAAACCTGAGTTTTATGTAACAAAATACTGTGATAAATCTGGAAAAGGTCATTGGAAATATGAAAGCAGAAATTATTTACTTACAACAGATATTACACTTGAAGAAATTGTCTGTTTCTATCTACGTATAAAAATATGCATTTGTAGATGCAGTTGTAAGAAATTTTACTGAAAGTTTTCCCAAAAAAGCTTCAACTATTTACATATATGTGATATGTTACACTTCTGCAAGGTTTTAGATGGGTGTGCCCTATGAATGATTTTGTAATAGATTATTCCTTAATATATGAAAGTGGAAAAACAACTTTATAAGATTAGGACTCACAGCAAATATCAAATCACAGCTTTAATTCAGCATTAAAGTTTCAAATAAGTCACTGAAAAGTCAAAATTGGAGTATGTGTTGAGCTGCAAGATGAGAGTATGATCAAATTTACTTCAGGAAATTAACTGGGGTATTCCTTGATATACTACTTTAAAAAACTGCTTTAAAAGAAAACAGAATAACATCCTTTCTGGTTAAAACAAGTTATGGAAACATAGACAGACCTCTTTCTCCACCAAAGCAAATTATCCTTGAAGAATTTGAGATTTTTAATTCCTTGTACGTCTGTTAAGTCAGTAACCTACAGGTCATTGTTGGCTCCAGTGAAAATAATGAGTTTGTTATCCTGGCTGGTGTGATCCTGGAAGTAAGGCCAGGATTTCTTTGTTTTCATATGCATCATTTTTTTGAAGCAGATGAAAATATATCCTTTGAGTTTTTACTCTATGCAAAAAGAGAATGTGTGACAGTGAAAGCAAAATAGCAATAAAGCAGATTAAAAAGTTATCAAGCCAGTCATTTAACTGGGATACATTTTGAAAAAATTAACATTAAAATTCATCAGTGCTGTTATCTGTAAACTCCTTTAGTTACAGTTGCACTGTTCTGATTTCCATCGTACAACGCTTTAGACTATTTAAACAAGGATAATATATGTTCTGTTCTTATTATGGAAGAATATAGAAATACATGTTGCATTGTCAATTACTCTTTTGAAATAAACTCACTGGAAATAATTTCATGATTCTGTAGCTCACAGGGACATTTCCTAAGCATTTTTCTTCTTCTTTGAACCTACTAAAGCTTTGATCCAGTGAGGATTTGCACCGTATATGGCGGTGATTTTCTAGTAACTGAAGTACAAAATGACTGAAACATCCGCACTCCATAGCTTAAGCAAAAACCTATTCATCCTGCATCACTTTTCCCTAAGCAAATTGTTTGCCTGTCAAAGCATAGGCAGAACATAGCAGAACACAGGAGAAATTAAATTTCAAGTGCTAAGAAGCTACTAGAGAGAAGTATGTTCTTCTAGAAAAATGTTTCTTTTACACTCTACAGGCTATTCTACCTTCCTTGGTCCTAACCAAAGCATAGTTAATATTCATTTAACTACTTCCATCTCACCTATTGACACTTTCTGTCTATTGTCATAGAACTACTGCTGCACAGGTATCAGTTTGTCTGCAGGTTCAGATACCCACGTTCTTTTTGCAGGCAGTAATTTTAATCTCCCAAAATTATGTATCTCCTGCATCTTCAATTGAATACTTTGTGTTACATGTCAAATGACCTGACTGATAGTATGTTTGCATTTTTCAGGTACCAGTTTATACCCAGAAGAACAATCAGTACCTGGGCCCTAGGCATTTTGAAAATATGCTCCCTGAAACCTACAGTTAGGATTTCAAGGAAAAATAAATGTCTTAAGAGCACACATTCCACTCATATTCTAAAGGCCTTTGTTCCCAGTTGCTTATGTGTTTTCAAAAATCTGCACGCGAACTTTTCAGCATTAGGCACCACAACTATGTGACAGTTTGTGTTTCTTTGGTTGGTTTTTTTTAAAGTAAATATAATAAAAAGAACTAAAAAACTTGTGTGGGAGGGAAGTGTGAATAAGCAATGCATTTTCTTGAACTTACTTTGTTTATATTTTATCATGTTTGAAATACACTCATTTATCTGTGTTTCTCACACGTCATCACACCACCTAGTATAAATTAATTAAAGGGGAAAAAGAACTAGTCAGAATAAAGTGTAATCATTGACATCACATTTCAGATTTTTTGCCAAAAGTCCAAAACCTGTATCAAGTATATTTCATCAACATTTGAGTTTTCTCTGAAGTCCATTCTTTTTACATATTATATCCAGGGTCACATGACACAGTTTTATATATCTGAGAAGGAAGATAATGTTCTTGCCACAAATTTGCTTTGCTATAGCTCCTATTGCAACAAACTTTTCCAAACGTTTTTTTTCTGAAACTTAAAGCACCAGTCTACATGAAATATGCATTTAGAAAAGTCTTCTGAAATCAGTAAACTTTGTGTGAATTTATCCTCTGCTAAATTACTGTCTCTAAAGAAATCGCTTCCGAAATACAATAATAGATAAGAATTTGAATATCATAACTAACTTTTATAGTTAGTTGCTAAGAAAGTCTTACCAGTAAGACTTTCACCAGTAAGAATGATGAAAAAAGGGAAGTGTCAAAACCTAATAGGTTAAAAGGAAAGTACTTGTGTCATTATCTAAAGGGGTTCTTGTTCCTTGTTGTGATGACAGGTTTAAGTGATAATTATTGTATAGGTGGAAGCTAACTTTTTAACATTAGAACAATTGGATAATCTTTCATTAAGTTTTGATGATGCTAATATAAAATATTTTTATCCTCTTTTCTCCTCTCAAGTATAAAACCTTCTTATCTTTCCTGTGTGTTGGAGGTTGCCTCCACTCCAAAGAGCTTTTCTTTTTGTCAGTATAAACATCTTGTTCTTTTTTAAAGTGAAAAAAAAAAGCTTTGCTTTGAAAAAACAATGACTTGCAAGAGAGAGTAAATATTGATAGGGGTAGATCTGCTGCACACGGAAAAGTCAAGACCTCACATGACGTTGACAGAGATGAATGAAAAGCTGTGTTTGGTGAAAATCTGAAGTTCATTGATTAAGGGTGAAGAAATGTTAGCCATGCTAATTCCAAATCTGCCATGGGATCAGGATGTCAACAAAGTGTTGAACAGACTGAGTGTAAAACTGACACTAAAAACAGTTTCTTCAAAGAATGGAGAGGGAAATATTTTCTTTCTAAAGTTTCAGAGGGGTTGTGTAAGGATGATAGAATTACTTCACCATTCAGTATAGCACTTTGGAAACAAGGGGGGAAAAAAAAGGCATAAGTTGCTAACTCTTAGCGAGGTGTTAAATTAGTGAACATTTAATGGACTATTGTGTGAAAGGTTTCACCCTTTTATTACATGACGTTAAACGAGCAAGAATAAATGTTTTCATAAAATGTCCATTCTGTCCTTCAGAATGTTACTAGCTCTAATAATTTTCCTTATTTTAAGTGAGGAAATAAATCAAATTAATAGGTTTCCCTAAGAAAAGAATAATTTTTACAAGTACACAAACTTAACATGATTACTTTGACATAAAAATATGTGAAAAGTGCCTTTTTGTATCAATTATTTGTAATGCGATTTTCAAATGAAACAAAAGTCACTTCAGTTATAGGCCTTATTTTCCTAAAACTGATTCCATTGGGATTAAAATAAGGGCCCATTCAAACAAATAACCACTTACTTATGTTTTTGAAACCAAAATGGAGCGCCTTCTCTCATCCTGGAAATCTTTGATGTGATTTTATTTCCTACAACAATATTAAATCTGCTTCATATGTCCTGCTTAGTTTATAATGGGGTTGGCAAGGTTTCACAAAACTGTCCCTGCTTTGCATTGTTGTTACTCATTCAACACTATTGCAATTAAAACCATTAGCTCAAACTAAGAGTTGAGACTTTGCCTTTCGTGATTTATATGCATGATTTAGTGCATGACAAAGTACTTTTTGGGAACCTTATGAGTTCTGAAGCTTGTTCAATTTCTGTAAGCTAACACAGCTTTAAAAATGGTTTAGATCTATATGCTTCAGTGTGGGTGTGTAAAGAATCTTACTGAAGGTGTCATATATCATTCAAAAAATATTTAAGCTTTGTCTTCAGAAGCCAGTAACAGGCTTCTCAAGTTCTGGGAAACTTCTGAATTTTCAAGTTCTGGCATATGAGTGAGATTCAACCACTCAAGCCTTTTGACAGAGCTCAGATAAATTTATCTTCTTTTTATTTCAAAGAAATAGTGAACAATTAAGTGGGATCTTTTCTATTATCTTGCATGTGATTTGACACAATCTGGTATGTTTTAAACATCCCGGATGATACACCTTTCATGTTTCTGGATATCCACTTCCTTGGCCCTGTGAACATCTTAATTTGCAATGTTTGGGTGCATAATTTCATAGGGCTGGCTTGAGGAACAAATGCCTTTCTGGGTTTCCATTTTGGCCCTGACATTACTCTAATTTGCCTCCATTTTAGCAGTTGGAACAGCTTTCTGCAGGAAAGCTGCCTCTGGCTGAAGCCTCATTTTCTTTCATCTCATCCCATTGTTTCTGTATGCCAGCAATTAAAACCACTTCAGGTAATATGCTTTTAAATCTTGGGGCTTATCCGTAGCAATAAATACTTTTACTGCAGTGAAGGGACTCTTTGTACTTGTCAAGGTGGTGCCAAAGGCCCATTAGCCAAGAACTTTTCTTTCAGGATTTTTGGGGAGGAAAAGAGGGTAATTTTTAATATTGATGTCTGTCCTTTCATTTTCCAGTGTCTACAGAATTATTATTTTTGAATACAGTTAGAGTGCTTCAAGTTTTTTCCTATGAAATCTCTGGTAGGAATGCAATAAAATATAAGATATGTTCCAATAGAAGAGCCAGATTTTCCTCATCTGTAATACTGCACAAAGCTGATTTTGCAGATTTCATGATTTTCCATTGAATACCTCATGGGTTTGCTAGCCTCTTTAGTTTTATATACTGCACCTATAACACCATTAACCCTCAAGAACCCCTGGGCAATAAGTTGTCAAAGACATATAATGAGGGGTAAATGGGAAGAGAAGAGTTCTGTATTTCAGAGATTTATCTGAATATATTAAAAACATCTTTCTTTGTACTGTAGGAAAGGTGCGTTTGAGTTTAAAACATAGTATGTCGCATCTACTTAATTTTTAAATTTCCTTCATCTTAGTGAGGAATCTTGCTTTTTGTTATCTTAACCTTTGATGTTAACAGACATCGGTCTACAAAATTTTAGTATAAATATCATCATTAAACTGGAACAAAAAGGATTCAGATGTTAATAAATAACTGATTCAACATGTATTTGTTTCAAGCCTTACATATAATACATGTTGAAATGTGATTCTTCCACCTCCTTGCTACCTTTAAAATGGCTCTTTCACTATGGGTGCTAAGATTTAGGAGGAAATATTATACTTCAGCATTTAATAATTCATTTAAAAGTGTTAGTTCAAACACATCATAGCATAATACCAGATAGCATACCAAACCTCCAACCAACGACAAAGTTCCTTAATCACCAGAAATGGACCGAGATGATCTTGAAGTTCTGAATCTGGATTTGAACGCATTGCCAAAAACTGATAGGCTTCATGGTAATTTTCTTGAACAATACTCTTCCATGGATTGTGCCATGGCTCCCAGGGAATACTCTCTGGCAGCTCATCCTGTTTGGGGACTGGAATTGGTTTGGGACCCTCACCTAAGAACAGATTTTAATTTGATATCTAGGGGGCTTTCAAGATAAGTACGGTGTGTGTTTTAAGATCCTTCAGGCAGTGGAAGGAATTGGCGCACAGGCTGTCCGTCTCTTACATAAGAATCTTGTAATTAATCTGTTGGATAAAAGGGTGCAATGACAATAGTCCCTGAAAGAAATACCTCCTCTGTTTTCAAGATTCAGTAACTGACTTCACAAGTTAGTGAAGGACTCGGAACTCAGCCCTTAAAAGAGAAAGACACTTTACTACACCCTTGGAATACGATACTACTTTGGAATAAGATAGCAGGTCCCTGAAATGAAGTTGGCCAGTATTTCTTATTGGCAACACAGACAACTTTTGCTTAAATCCTCTTCCTGTCAATTCCATTCTTTTTCTCTCCTCTAGTTGAATAGGACATATAGACACCTCATTTGTTTGTTTTAGACTCAGCTACCAGGGCTCAAGAGCCTAAGAATTGCTTATCTGAGTAACTAAATCTTCCTATGGATTTCAAGATGAATGATTTGACCTTACCAGAAACTTGAGGTGCACACAGAAGTAGGCAACAGAATATCCCCCTTGGCCTTCACTCTACAATATGGGAAAAAAAACCCCACCCCAACTTGAAAAACCCCACCATTAGCAAGAGTTAGTATAACATTTACAACTTGTTTTGGCTAAAGGCAACATAGCTTCTCATTAGTAAGCAAAAATTATCATTTATACATAACATTTCTACCCCTCTGAAAGATACCACAAGTGGCAGCTCAGAGCAAAAAAACCCTCTATGTCTGAAGCAAGACCCATAAACACATTCTTATTTTTTCCTTTTTGAAAAGCACCATACGCTGAACTCAGCCTTCAGTATTCTCACATGCCATACAAACTTCATGAGACTCAGTGTTTATTCAGGGGTTCTCTCCACAATATACAGTTACCAAAGAAAATGCTTTGAGAGTTACAAAAGAGAGGTAAAAAAGGCAATGACTTGTCAAAAGTCCACAAGTTCAAATTCTGCAGACTCTGTGTTTAAAAACATGGATTTATGCAAAATTCAATCACATGGCATACTTCATCTTTGGTAACAAAAGTGTGGGGTTTTTTGTTTGTTTTGTTTTTCCCTGTACAGAAGAAATGTGGACCACAGTAAAGAATTTTCTGTACTACATTGAGTAAATTATTACTTAAAGTAAAGAAATGTCAACTGTTTAAAGATTTATGAAATGAATAAAGTCTGACTGTGGGAGATCCATGTGATATTACTCATGATGCATAATTAAAGTTTTCATTGATGGCCTTTTACAAAAAAAAGGTGTGGTCCTTCTCTCATGGAAGGTATCATCAGCACAGAGAGACAGAGGTGTATGCAGTAAGAACTGGGTGATTTGAAAGCTGGAAAACTGTCCCACACAGCTTGATTCTGTGTGGAAGGACATGCATTACAGACTAATAACAATATTATTTTTCTATTAATTGTAAGATCAGAATTTGGAAATAATAGAAGAGAGAGATCTGTGTATAACAGCTGATCTTAATATTGAGAGAGATAGAGCTCTGAATTCCAAAATGGGAAGGAAGAAAAACAAAAGGTGACCTTGACATATGGAGGAAAAAAGGGGGGGAAAAAGAAGAATATAATGGCTATAAATAAGTTTACACAGCAAATCAGAAAAAAAGTTTCTAATCTCCACAATGGTTAGGGTTTAGAACAGCTTTCCAGTAGTGTTTGTGCATGCAAGACCTTATTAACATTCAAATGGTCCTGATGAAGTTTTTGAGAAGAATTTTATGACTGGTTGATTACGATTAAAATCTTTCTAGCCTGTACTTTTTCTCCAGCCTTGTGGAATCTGGAATCTGCTGGCAAAAATACACTGTTGAAGAGGTAAAATTTATACCATCAAAAGTCACCTTCTCAAAATGGATTTGTTTTATTTCCACAGGCAATATAAAATATAGAATACTTATTTGGCAGGAAAGATCAAGGTAAGTAGGAAGTGCTTTACCAAATGAAAATGCTACAGTACTAGTATTCAGTGCATTGGCTACCAAAGGTATGGCCTATGCACCCATGCTGGGTTGCAGTTTCTAAGTAGTTGGAAAGAATGCTGGTATACAGTTAAAAGAGAGGAAGACAGGTTTTCATTCATGGGTTCAGAAATCCCAAATGGTCTTAATTTGGATTATGTTTTAGTTCCATGGGCTTTCCAAGGTTCCATTATCGCAGATATCCAGTGTAAAGTTCTGAGGGAATTAAACATAATATGGCAAATCTGCTCATTATGTGCCTTGGTAATCCTTTACAGAGTCGAGTTTCAGAAGAAGTACCAGTAAATAGATCTGATAATTTTGTGCAAATTTTTAAGGTATTTATTTTCCATTGAAATTAAATTTTCCTGAACTGCTCTGATATCACAAGAATTCCTATTCAAGTGGTATTTCTAGCTCTCTTTCTTTCCTGATGCCAATTACGTATTTGAAAGAGCCCAACTCCGTTCTAGTTTATATGGTTTTCTGCACATAACTTCTTTGATTTAAACTGAATTGTTACCGATTTATTCTGGAGGAGTGGAAAATTGCTGTGTCCAATATACTAGTTTGCTTTCTGTGCTTAGATTTCAAGTGCCATTTTGAGCAGGCAATAAATAAAGTTTATGCATATTTTTTTACTGGTTCAAGGATTCATAAAGGACCTGTAATTTTAGTATGAGTTCTGTTTTTTCTTGGTGAAAAAATTCTTTTCTCATGTGTGAATCAAATTTAGCTTGTGTTTAATTCTTTTGTTTGTGTTTAATCTTTTGTTCACACCTATGTAGGCATAAAATGAGTGAAATTCCACTTAAGTGAATGCAGTTCTGTGGTACTTCCCCATGGCGCCAAGAGGTGAATATGTTTTGGCTGGAGATCAGGCTGATCACCATCAGTTGCAGTTGCACTTTAGTTCAGGCAAAGTTGATTAGATGCAATCAGAAGTTGATATTGAGGTGTCCCTAGGTCCATAAAACTTCCAGTAAGAATCTCATTCACTTTGGGTTTTCAGTTGCCCATGTGTCACTAAGTAATGCTATTTGTGACACCTGGAGGTATTTCACTTGGAATCCAACCAGTGGTTAGGACTCCCAAAGATGTAGTATCATATCTGCAGCCCCTCATGGATGTCTCAGATCTTTTTGTAGCATTAAATAAATAAAAAATAAATAAAGACAGGTCTCAGTGTGTGGGAAACTGGATCAGGCCATGTATTTGTATCTGGTGACGTTCTACATTAGGGAAGAAAAATGCCAAAGGGAAATCTGCCTTGGATTGAACACAATAGTTCAGCAAAAGTAAATTGCTGCTTAGAAAGTATTTTATATTTTTATTAAAACTGTGTGGGGCGGGAAATAGCTACTGTTAGACTTGAAGAAGATTTAAAGTGGCCATTTAGGATACATAGATGGAGATGGACTGCAGATAGTATGGGTAATAGCACTGTGCAGAAATTCTTTTTAATCATTTTCATAGCTAATATATTCTCTATTCAAGTAACAGAATATATATTGGACCTTATTCTGCTTTTCACTGCGATGGCATGCAATAACTAACTCTGTTTAAGTAATTTTGAGTTCTACCAGCATAAAACTGATGTAAAAACATAATCAGGACCATTTCATCCTCTGACTGCAAACCAAATATACATTTGGATTTTCCTGTGAGAATTCCAGTAAGACTATTATTTAAAAAAAAGAATAAAAGGAAAAAAAAAAAAACCCAACAACTCACCCCCACACATAATGAGTTACAGAGATTAATGAAAACCCCTTGGCACCTTCTCATCTTCCCTCTATTCGGTCCGTTTGCAGACACAAAACCTCAGCAGTAAATTCATTGCTTGTTTGAGTCGGTTGATGGTATTCTTACATTCCTGAGTTAATGCTTCAGTAGTCAAGCTGCTTAAAAACTTCTGAGATGTTAGATAGCTTGCACCAAAAAGGGAACATACAAAGCAACCAAGTAGCAGAAATAAATAATTAGATTTAGTCTTAAACGTATCCCATATGGAAAAGTCTTGGTAGATCATTGTCTTATGGCTAAAATCCATAGAGTAGCTATTTTATGTCCCTTGGGAAACTGTCAGGAGTTTCCTTTTTCATTCCTGTTGGTATTAGAACTTTCCAGAGCTAACCAGAACTTTACTTAGGTATAGAAATGGGTCTTTATGCTATGAAAAATGAAAGTATCACTCAGTTATTGTATTGCAGAAGCACTGTACTATGCACTGCCAAAACACAGTGGTATACGAGCCTTACCTCTAAGCACCTCTTGGGCTAAGTGGTCAAGAAAAAGGCAAAGTACAAGATGAGAAACAGCATAGAAATGCTAAGTTATTTGCTCACAAGTCAGAATTGTGACAGAGGCTTTGAACAAAATCCTGTGTCCCTGAGGATCCCTGAGACTGTCAGACCTGCTCTGACTCCCTCCTCTACCCATGTTTCTCAGCAGACTGGCTGAGCAATGTCCGCCAGGTCTGCAGGGCCCTCCAGCAGCCATGGGTGCTGGCAACACTTCACAGTTCTTCCATGCTTCTTCATATTTTTTTCCCTGAATGTAGAGTTCATTATCCTGAAGTTTCTGTTTTATTCAGCCATTACCATGCTAGGAGAAACTTAATGCTTCTGTTAGGAGCAATGAGAAGGACACAAGATCCCAAGCCTCCTGACTGCCCCTGCAGTGTTCTGCTCAGTAGGGCAGTATTTTAATTTGACCTCCACACTTCCATTTTCTTATGGGAAACAGCTGTTTGGAAATCCATGTTGTAAATCCATACTTGCATAGGAAGCCAGTCCCACTTCTCCAGTTTGCTGGCTCAAGTCAGCAGAGACTGATTTGAGTCGATAGGAGCATGTGGATGGGGTATCTAGCAGTGTTTAGTTGTCTTTGTACTTTGCAGTCGCAGGGGGATGGTGCCATCTGACTCTCTTCTTTTTTAGTAGGTTACCTCTATTCTCAGTAGAAAGTTACAGCACTTTTATTAGCATTTCTTCACCAGGATTAGGAACTCTGTACGTAGGGCTAAATGTGATTTATGTACAGACAACATTTCTAGGCTAATAGACGCTTGCAACTACAGTGCACGGGCTAAGCATTAGCATACTCATCACTCATGACACAGACACCTGATGAGACTGTTAGTCAGGCAGTGAGGTATCAGTCATGTTGAGCTTTCTCATGAGCTGAACCTAATCCCACCTAGTTAAGCCTTTCAATTCCATTTCTTTTTTCTCACTTTTTAATGACTTTTCATGTCAGTGTTTTTCTCTCCAGACCCCAAGTTACTAACTATAACCATCTCAACTATTTAATTTCAGGCTTTGCCTTTACATTTTTTATCTTGCTTTGCTTTTGTTTACAGACTCTTGCAGGTTAACAGTATTCCTCAGAAAAGCTAAATGCAGATCATACAGCTGTGCCACACAAAAATAGGCCTCGTGTCACACCCAGGGGTTACACAGCAAATTGCCAGCATCCATACTTTTAGTGGTTGTAGGCAAGATTCATCCCATCTACCTTTAGCAAAATTAAGTAAAAAGTTAAAAGTCAAAAGTTACGTGGAGGGAGAGGGGCACCTTCTGGAAATTAATTCATTCTGCCTTAGGATAGTTTTCCAGGTGAGGTGAGAAGAATCACATCCAGAGGTTCCTTTATCGCTCCACTGATTGCAAAAGGAGTCGAAGTTACTAGTTTTGGCCAAAAATCTATGTGTATTGGGGCTGAGGGGAAAGGTGTTGGAGATGATTATCACCTTATGTGATCAAAAAGATTTTGTTGACATGATTTAGGGCACCAAAGCTAGTGAAGGGCCTAGAGAGCAAGTCATATGAGGAGTAGCTGAGGAAACTGGAGTTGTTTAGTCTGGAGAAAAGGAGGCTGAGGGGAGATCTTATCGCTCTCTACAACTACCTGAGAGGAGGTTGTAGAGAGGTGGGGGTCTATCTCTTCTCCCAAGTAACAAGAAATAGGATGAGAGGAAATGGTCCAAGTTGCCCCTGGGGTGGTGTAGATTGAATATTAGGAAAAATTTCTCCACTGAAATGGTGGACATTGGGACAGGCTGCCCAGGGAAGTGGTGGAATTGCCATCCCTGGAGGTATTTGAAAGACAGGTAGACGTGGTGCTGAGGGACATGGTTTAGTGGTGGTTTTGGCAGTGTCAGGTTGATGGTTGGACTTGATCTAAAAGATCTCTTCCAAACTAGGTGACTCTATGACTCTGTGATACAGAAATGGAATTCCAGAAAACTGAAAACAGCTGCATTACTACCCATGACAACTTGAAAGGGAACAACTTATAAAAGCTTTTATAAGAGATCACCAAAAAGACAGCTTTCAATTTATCCTAAATACTTCTTTTCTGCCTTTATCTCATGCCTACAGATCTGCCTTTCGTAGAAGACTTTTTTCCCCAAAAAAGTGATCACTATCTTACTTAATCTATACTCATTTATATGAGGTTTAGGAGAACACAATCAAATAATTTCCCTGAATACAAAAGTAGATGACAAAAAGACAATAATACGTGAAGAATTAAATCACCAGACTGAAAAATGTTTGGACGCCATCTCATTTACTCCAAAGAGCTAACTGAATCAAAAGAACCTCTACAAATGAACATTTATAAAGTTGCTCAACAGATTTTATTTCAAATCAAGGATTAATTTTGTGAACTGGATTAGAAAGACTTCTTTGCAAAGAGATGTCATTCACTTCTTAAAATTGGACTTATTTGCAGGTGATGGCTAATTAAAAGTAAAGAATGACTCTCTGCACTTCAGGCCAAAAAAAATAATTTCTTCTAATCCATATTCAAAACCAAATTACTCCTGACAACAGTGCAGAGAGTTAAACCACTATGCGATAGTGCTGCAATATGCCCTGTCCTGTAGAGAGCTGAGTTCAAGATCAAACACAGATTTTGCTTTGTAGACTGATGGAGGCTGGGACACTGTTGAGATCTAATGAAAACATTTTCCTCTGGGAGGTTTCTGTTCATGTGCAGATGTCTAACACCCACTGTGAGTTAATTCAGAGTGGCATGAAGCAGTAGCTTCACATACACAGAGACTTTCTGCTGCTTGGTGAGCACTGGTGGTGGAGTATTGTAAAGGAGGTATCACCTCACTACCTTATGGGATGTAACAAAGGCTTTTTTAAGAAGAAACATAATTGCATGTAACTGTCATCTGCAGGGGGAAAAAAAAAAGAAGAAACACATGAAAAGCATTTAGACAGGGAAAAAAAAAATCCCCATTTAGTACTATAACGTACATTTTTCATGCTTCTAAGATGTGGAAAGGACCTATAATGTTGAGACATGACACTAAGGTTTCCAAAGAAACAATGCTGAAAGTTTACTCAAAGGAAACAAAGTCTTACGAAAGCTGTACGTCTTGTAATGTGGTATAGCAAGCTATTCTCAGCATCTGTTCAATAAGTGTCCTCAAAGAAGATAATCAGGTTTGAAAAGTTAAGTTTTCATGTAGTGGAATTGCCTAACTCTATATCACATCCCTAAAATACTGGTAGTCTAAGCTACATATATGTTATGGGAGTTTACACTACCAGTAGAATTAAGAGAGCACTAATACAGCATGGAAGACCTGGCCTAACACACTTTTCAATGCCTTTGAGCCTATTTGCCATTATAAAACCCTGTTGACTCTCTTCAGTCAAAATGGGAAGGGTTAAAAAATGTTAATTAACTTATATTACTGAACATACATACCTGATAGAAAAAAAAAAACCAAACAAACCACCTACCCACAAACCAAAACTGCTAACATACCAGAAGCTGTTGTGAAGGTTTTACAAGAGTTATAAATTATACAGGTCTTGTGACAGAAGCAAGCTGTATAGATATGTGACTTCCCATTTTCCTATCTAGTCCCTTTCTTCTCCTCAAACATGGCACTGCTCCCACTGTCCCTGAACAGAAAACGACAAAGTGTAGGCAAGGACAGGGATGAACGTCAACATCTCAATGCCTGGTTTACACACTCTCATAAGTGGAAACTACACCTGGCAGTAGCAAACATATCCTGCCTGATTTATTTCCTTGTTCTAGGCTGCTTTATGACTTTGTTTTAGACAACTCAAACATTAATTAAGGTCTCTTGGCTCTCTTTTCTCCCTCTTCCTTCCCTTTCTCCCTTATTCCTCATTCTCTTCTCAACTTTTCACTCCCTGTATAGCAGGGTCAACCCCTTCCTTTCCAAAGCAGATGTTCCCAGTACTGTGTCCAAATGGGTTAAAAGGATGTAGCTCTTCATTCTGGTTTTGCCTGCCCACTTTCATTTCCTTCTCAGTCACCGAGAGTAGCTGCTCTGTAGCCAGCCCAGCCCACAGCAGAGCAACAAGATCTCCGAGCACAGGGGGTTTCCTGAAGTAGGGAAATGCCAGGGCAGTGGAGAGACCCAATAGGAGACAGCAGCTCTTGAGGGAGGTGCTGACGAGACCTGCGCCTTGCCAGAGCGACCACAACCCCCCCATTGCCTATAAAAATCAGCCTGGGGAGCACGAGCGATACAGTAAGGATGTAGTCACCCTACAAGCTCAAGAAGAGAGTTCAATTGGTGGTCATCACCCTCTCAGAATGAGCTTAGCTATGGTGTCCACCTGGCAGAAAGCCATGTCCTCTGCACTCAGCAAAATGCATGTGGCAACCCAGGCAGAGCTCCCGGGAAAACATACAGCCAGCCAGGTCTCAGGCTGCAGAGAGTGCCAGAGCCTTTCGCTGGTAACAGATGGCAGTAGTGACAAC
Source organism: Chionis minor (assembly GCA_013398295.1). NCBI lineage: Eukaryota > Metazoa > Chordata > Aves > Charadriiformes > Chionidae > Chionis > Chionis minor. Next base: position 173,617 of record VZSF01000011.1, on the reverse strand, counting down.
AGCTGCGTGAGATGTGACCAGGTGAATGATCTGTTCAGCCTGGTGGCAGAGCTACAAGATGCAGTGGAAAGGTTAAGGAGCATTAGGGAGTCAGAGACAGACAAATGGAACCGTACTCTACCCTTTCTGAGGCAGAAACAGGAACAGCCATCAGGAAAAAAAATAAATCAAGGGGATCCTGTATCCTCCCCGCTCCAAGCTGAAGGCAGTAGATTTAAGGGGAGGAGTGAATGGAGGCAAGCCCACACTCAGGGTGGCAGGTGAACCCTCTCCTTGCCCACCCCACCTTCCCAGGTGTCTCTGTAGATCACGTACAAGGCCCTGGAGGGAGAATGAGGGAAAAAAGACAGGTTACAGTTGTAGGGGAGTCGCTTCTGAGGGGAACAGGGGGTCCAATGTGCCAAACACATCCTCCTCTTAGGGAAGTCTGCTGCCTCCCTGGGACCCAGGTTAAGGACATCACTAGGAAACTTCCTAGCCTGATATGGCCCTTGGTCTATTACCCATTACTGCTACTCCATGTGGATGGCAATGAGGCCACAACGCATAGTCCAAGGTCTATCAAAAGAGACTTCAGAGTCTTGGGATAGTTGGTGAGGGAATCTGCAGCACAGGTTATTTTTTCCGGTCTTCTCCCAATTGCAGCCAGTGACATTAGAAGAAACAGATGGGCCCAGCCTGTTAACACGTGGCTCTGAGACTGGTGTTTCTGCATTCACAAATGACAAGTGATATGGTAAAATCCTCTCAAAACATTCACCTGAGAAATTGGTTAAGATTTGAATAGGAAAATTTCTAACTGAATCTAACTGGCCTAATTTGCTGGTTGTGACCCACCCATCACTACAAATGATAACACCTGCCAAAAAGGAGAGAAACTTTTGGGTTTTGTATGTTTCTTTTCCCCAATTTTCAGAGTCCAGTCTATATTAGGGAATAAGGATTTCTCTTTTCAGAGCTTGAGTTTTGCTGCAGATCCGTCCCAGCTTTTACAGTATACCCTTATTTCTAAAGCAGCTGAACTGAGAGTTGATACGTTAGGTTCCAATTTATCTTTTTAAATAAAAATTAAAATTTAGACTAACGTAGTTGCCTGAGGCTACTGTGCACAACAGCTAAGCTGGAGACTGAAGCAGACTTCTGGAGGATTTTGCTATAAAAAGTTTCTGGCTATTACAGTGAAAAATGTTTAGAAAAAATAGAAGATTATTTTTGGATCTCTTCTGTGTGTTTCCCTATTTGATTTCCATAACACTCACAAGGAACACATCCTGAGAACCACATTATGTGGTAGGGAAATTTCATTTCTCCTGTGTTTCCTGGAAGATCTAAATTGCCTTTCTAGGTATAATTTCATACCTTTCATTTATACTCTGTATTTTTCATCACCAGAATAGCTATGGGCATGGAGCTGTAAGGGTCTTTTAAAAGCTTGGACTTTGGCAACTGCCTCTTGGCAAACACCTCTTGCTGGTTTGTTGGGCAATCTTGATCAACTTACCTCACCTCCTTCTGTGCCGTAATTCCACAGTTGTGAAAAGAAGATGGTCAGTTTGAACCTCAGTTGTAGAAGAGGCTGAGACAGCAGAAGGTAAGTATGTTTATTAACATTAGCATGTCTTAATATTTGATTAGATATAGCTTTGGCCTGGATAAAAGACTACTTCAAGCATAAGGTATCGCACCTCCTAAGGGGAGGTCTGCTTTTTTCTTACATTTTGCTTTGAGATTCAAAGACCTAATTGAGCACAAAGAGTAGTCAGGTGTGCACTGACCAAACCAACCGAACCAAAAAAAACCATTAAGCCCTTCAGCTAAGATACATTTTGTTAATTTCTACTTTTTCAGTTTTGTAAAAGTTTTGTAAAATCTGATTCCCAGTACAGTGCCATCGCAGGTTGTCTGGAAGAGCCAAAAAGAAATGAGAGATAAGCTAAATATCAGCATGTTGAAATTAGTAGTTATGAAGAAATGAAAAGTTTATGACATTTGTCAATGTTTCCTCTCCCAGGTGTGCAGTGGTGTCAGTGATTAGGTAGCATGGTTAATAAATGTAAGAATACTCTGAAGTCAAGAAGCTAAATACTGTTCAATATTTTAGATCGTAGAGTACACATTTTCAGTAAACTGTTCATAGAAATAGGTAAACATCTCCCCTTGTTGCCTAGTTGAGTTACCTGAGAAAAAAAAAAAAAAAGAATAAAAATTCATAGAATCATAGAATGGTTTGGGATGGAAGGGGCCTTTAAAGGTCATCTAGTCCACTTTCCCTGACATGGGCAAGGGCATCTTTCACTAGATCAGGTTGCTCAGACCCCCAGTCAACCTGACTTTGAATGCTTCCAATGATGGGGCATCCACAACTGATGAGAAAACATGTTCCAATTCATTGTTAAAAATTTTTTACTTATATCCAATCTAAATCTATCCTATTTTAGTTTGAAACCATTGCTCCATGTCATTTCACTAGTAAAAAGCCTTTCTCCATCTTTGTTCTTATAAACCCCCTTTGAAAGGCTGCAGTGAGATTTTCTTGGAGCCTTCTCTTCTCCAGGCTGAACAAGCCCAGTTCTGTCAGCTTTTCATCATAGGAAAGGGGTTCCAGCCCTCCAATCACTTTTACAGCCCTCCCTTGGATCTGCTCTAAGAGGTCCTTGTACTGGTGAACCTAGAAGTGGATGCGGTACTCCAGGTGGGGTCTAATGAGAGCTGAGTAGAGAGGGAAGAATCTTTTCCCTTGACCTGCTTGCCATGCTTTTTTTTATGCAGCCCAGGATGCAGTTGGCTGTCTGGGCTATGAGCACACATTGCCAGGTCATATCTATTTTTTTACTCCACCAGTATAGCCAAATCCTTCCCTGCAGGACTGCTCTCTATCAATTGGATTCCCTAGTCTGTGTTGATACTGCGGATTGCCATGACACACGGGCAGGAGCTCAGCGTGGTGTCATTTGCAAACTTGCTGAGGGTGAACTTAATATTACTAACTATGTCACTGGCAAAAAATTTAAATAGTATTTGTTCCAGTATGGACCCTTGAAGGACACCACTTGTTACATGTTTCCATGTGGACATTGAGCCACTGACTGTAACTCTTTGGATGTGACCATCCAGCCAATTCCTTATCCATCAAATCTATCACTCTCTCTTTAGAGGTAAGAAAGTTGTGGGGGACTGTATCAAAGACCTTACAGAAGTCCAGGCAGATGACACCTGTAACTCCTCCCTTGTCCACTGATGCAGTCATTCCGTCATAGAAGGCCACTATTATATTAGTCAGGCACAATTTGCCCTTGGTGAAGCCGTGTTGGCTTTCTCTAATCACCTGTCCCTGTGTTCTATATGTTTCACCATAACTTCCAGGAGGATCTGTTCTATGATCTTACCGGGCACAGAGGTGAGGCTGAGTGATCAGTAGTTCCCAAGGTCCTCCTTATTACTGTTTTAAAAATGGATGTCATATTCTCTTTTCTCCAGTCACTGCTCTTCTCCTATGATGGGAGAGACTTCATTCATTCAGTCCTTGCCTTGATGTTCAGGGATTTGAGAAATGTGCAAGGAGTGATTGCCAGTAAAAAGTGAGGCAAAAACAACCTGTTGAGTACCTACTCATGTTGCTGTATAACAGATAGAGTGGATTACACTGAGTCATATGTCATGTTAACATAAATCAGTGTAAATCTCTGAAATTAAAAGCAAGTTCAATGGCTCTTCTTAGTGCATGGACTAAACAACAACAATGGAAGGAGATAATTTAGACTACAGTGTGTGTTGAGAAGTATATTTCAGAATTTACACTAGCCAAGTGGTTTACGAGTTCTGAAGGGACAGAAAAAGAATCTCTTCATTCTCTGAGACATAAGAAATCCACTTCCTTAAATTTTAAAAGTTTCAGAAATTAGTTTTTCAAAATAATCCTCTTGATTTCCACGTTAACAGAATAACAATGAAATTATTATTACGATATGTTTATAAAAATCTCAGTTGAAAGCTAGCTCTTTCCAGTTTCTATATGGAAGAGAGAGGTACAACCGTCTCATGATAAGGGTTTTGGGTTTTCACATAGGGACACTCAACTTTCTGAGAATTAATGGCTTTATCTTGTCTGGTGGTTTAAACCCTAACCAGCAACTAAACAACACACAGCCTCTTATTCACTTTCCGCTCCCCTCCCCCCACAGTGGGTTGGGGGAGAGAATCAGAAGGGTGAAAGCGAGAAAATGTGTGGGTTGAGATAAAGACAGTTTAACAGATAAAGCAAAAGCCATGCACGCAAGCAAAGCAAAATAAGGAAGTCGTTCACTACTTCCCATCAGCAGGAAGGTGTCCAGCCATCCTGCTGGGCTCCAATACATGTAATGGTTACTTGGTAAGACAAATACCATCACTCCAAATGGCCCCCTCTCCTTTCTTCTTCTTCACCCAGGTTTTATTTGCTGAGCATGATGTCACATGGTATGGAACGTCCCTTTGGTCAGTTGGGGTCAGCTGTCCCAGCTGTGTCTCCTCCCAACTTCTTGTGCACCACCAGCCTGCTCGCTGGTGGGGTGGTATGAGGAGTAGAAAAGGCCTTGACTCTGTGTAAGCACTGCTCAGCAATAATAAAAACATTCCTGTATTATCAATACTGTTTCCAGCACAAATCCAAAACACAGTCACATAATAGCTACTATGAAGAAAATTAACTCTATTGCAGCCCAAACCAGCACATCTTGAAAACCTGTTTCCTGCATTTAAAGTCAAATAGGACCCTGAAAATAAGAATCAAACTTTAACTAAAGTAATACTCTGCAAACCACAAAAAAGCAAAAGCTTTGAGACATCTAAGCTTCCTTACTTCTCTCAGCAGAGGGCTAATTTGCAAAAATATGTATGTTGATTCAAGTTTGTCACTGATCGCCATGGCATTGCTCCTAATCACCAGAGACTGCATATACCATTGGATATTTATCATTCCTCTCTAGGCACCCAAAAAGAGCGCAAGTGGTCCTTACCTAAAATAAATAAATAAAGCTTTCGTCTTTGCCCTGGCATATTCAGCAGTGCAATTATGTAGCACTTCAACCAAATATAGGAAATGTGCATCAAGCAAACTGTGCAATTAAATATCATACTGTACTGGGGAAAAACTAGCTGATTGGAATATGCAGTAAAATATTTTTTCTACATATTCTTAGCCATGAAATATTTTTATAGTATTATATGAGTGGTAAGAAAGGATAGCACATTGAGTACCGGTTGCTTACATTGTCTTGATGAGAATCTAATAGCCCTGATGTATCTTGGTCCTCTCAAGTTAGAATCAAGTTTTCACTAGGCCAAGGAGTTTCTTTGGAAAAGAAATCTCATTATAGCTGTACCTTTGGATATCTAGATGGTGTTTTATCATGAGGGGTTTAGTAGTGCAAATGCATATAGGACACTCATGATAAAAAAGATGGAATTAAAAGAGAGAAAGAATGATTGCTTGCAACTATAAGCTCTGCATGACCTTGAAAATGGAAGATCACAAAGGATTCGAATATATGGTACAACATAGAAATGATTTAAAATACTCTTAAAAGAAACAGCTGTAGCAAGATGAGAAGAAAACAGATAATTGACACCAGCTGTCCCTCTCAGACAGTGATGAAAGAGTAATTACAGAGGGAGAGATCGCATCCTGCAGAGAGCAGATGAGCTTTACCAGCAGCTCTACAAGAATGCATAGAGATAAACATGACAAGTTTCACCACCTCCTATGACATAAAATGAGATGTGAAGAAAAAATCTTACCTTATGCACTCAAAAAGAAGATAGAGAAAGTGATGAAGCCTTTAAGAGGAAAAATACCTGGGACAGATGGCATCACTAGTGATATCATAAAACTTGGAGGGAACCCAGTAACCCAGCCAGAAAAGCTAATCAACTTGAACTACAGTGAACAAAGTGTCAAAGGACTGGAATTATACTATAATCACTCTTCTGCATTGTAAAAATGCCAAAGGTGCTAAGAGACATGCAGCAGCCTTATAGAGTTCCAGCCATTTCTTATCTTGTTGAGTGCATTAGCCGAGCATTTGAGTTTTGTAACAGCTACAGTTCACCTACCCTAAAATACATAAGAATACTTTATAAAGTATATTTCGTGTTTGTGTAGTAAACTGCTAAATGCACATAATTTCATGAGAGAGATAGTGACTCTCTGACAGACTGTCTACATGCCTAAGTAATGATATAGCAATATGTGAAAAATAAATTCCCACAAATCAAACCGTAACAGAATGACACACTGCTCTACATACACTCCCTAGGGAGAGGATGAGAGGGATCATGAACTATATGTGACAGATATTAGTCAGAGTGCTTAAAGCTCTACTGGGAAGCAATTACAATACAGTGATGAGGGTGGCTTGAGAATCTACACAGAGGAGAAAATATTGATAGGGATGTTTTCAAGCTTTAATTGACAAATATTCTCCCAAATTTACATCTCATAGTTTTTTTTCAGGATTTTTAAAGTTACTTTGGACAAGATGTTCAGAAACCATCCGGTTGGATTTATTCAGTACCTGAACTTAAATTAAGATCCTTAATCACTTAGTCATTTAACAATCTTTAATAAACTGATCTTCATTTCTGAGCTGCTGAACAATACTGCTCCCCTCAGTTATGTGTCTATATCTTGTATTACTTTTTGGGTACTGAAGAAACGAGCTTTTAAATGACCTTTTACTTTATGGTGTGTTTGTTGTGTGGGGTTTTTTCTAATTTGATTTTAGTTTGCTAATGCTGTATTAAACAAAGAAAACAACAAACAGAATTAGTTTTGAAGAACATTTTCATGACAAAGGTGCTCTTTGATTTTCTGGGGAAAGTTTTAACTAATTTTTTCTGATCAGCTAATGTAGGTTGGAACACAGAAAGGTGAAAGCATGCTAGAGTTTTTTTGTTACACCGTCAAAATTCTTCCTAAGGAACTCTAATTAGACAGCTGTTTGTTAACACTGTATTTCTAAGGTATTCTAATTATTTGGTAAGAATATTCATCGATGGGACAGCAAGGGAAGAATTTAAATGAAACTTCTGTTTAACTTACTAGCAGGTTAGAAATATGGGAACCTTCCTGTCATGGCACATTATTAAATGACTTGAAGGAATGATTCAGTCATTACTAAGATTGCATTTCTGATTTAACAGAAAAATGTTAGATTCAGAAACAAATCTTTATTGGCTGAAGAGACCCTTATCAGTACACATAGTATCTTTGTTGACATATCAAGGCATAAGTATATCTATTCAATGAGCTTTGGATCAGAGCCATGAAGTACACTGATTCTTCTCTCTTCTTTTAAAAAACACTGGTAAAATAATTTGGATGTCAGTCTAATGATTATGCTTTCTTGAACACTTGTACTGGTATGTGCAAAAAGGCATTCGTGCATGCAAGAAACGTTCTCTAGTATTAGTGTATTTATGATTTCCAGCAGTGGAATTTTCAGAGGGAAAACTAAAAACCTAAAAAAAATGTTTGCAATGAGGGCATGAATGTTTCACACACAGAGCTCACGCTCTTCAAATTGCTCTAAGCATGGATTTTAAATAACCAGGTTTCCACTCTTGAATAGCACCATTGAGTGTACTCCATCGAGACAACTGGCAATCCAAACAAAGAACATTATCAAACACGTGTGAAATGGTAATTATGCAACTGTCATTAGTCAAATCAGCAGCTGTTAGAAGAAAACTCTAAGTGACAGATGGAAACATTCTTTTTCTTTTCCTTCCTCCGTTTCCATTTCCCTCCCTCCCTCCGCCTAGAAGAGACCTTTTTTAAACTGGAACTGCCTGGGAAAGTGGGGCGTTAAAAATAAAGATGAATCACTTTCTCTTAACTTGTGTTCAGCAATGCTTTGCGAATTTGTCCAAAATAGGTAAATAATGAACAACATTGCCCTCTGATGGACTCTGTTTTGCTCTGTCAAGAGTAAATATGCATTAAATCATTCTGTTTCTGGTTTTGTGAAGAGAAAGACAAAGTTTACTGAAGAAGTAGAGCCAAGTTGTGGTTTTTTGGAACAGTTTTATCTGATTTTATGGAAGGGACTAAAGTCTTCCTGAAGTAAATCTTCTTAAATGACTGCCTAGCTAGGTTACAATGCATGTTTCTTTTTAAGCATGTAACTTATTCCTTTGTAAAGGAATAATGATTTCAATAGCTTCAGTTACATTTAAGCACACATTTAAGTGTTTTGCCAGACCAGGGCCTCATAATAATATTGATTTTCTTTTATTTACCACAATAGATGGAACAAATCATGAGACCTGACTAAATGAGTGCCAGAAAATCATAACAAAATTAAAGCAAACCTTTTCAAAATATGTTGTCCCCAAAAGGATTGAAACAGAAATATCAAAATAGATTTTGAGGTGTTGTTTTTAATATATTCTTGACCCATCAGAAGTGTGAACTATCAGATTTCCAAGGATCCAAAGGAATAGAAAGAAGTTCAAGATGAGGGTTTTTATATGTGCTCACTTTTCCAAAACTAGTAATCTGCACATAGCCTCCAACAGATTTTGAAAATTCACCTATAGTAAAGCTAAAACCTCAAAATCTAAATTATCAGAACTGATTCCCAGTGCTTGAACTTGAGTTCCTCCCATTACAAAAATCAGTATTAACAGTGGCTGCCAGTATAGAATAGATTTCTGGATCTCTCCCCTTATCCCATACACCTATATCTGTGTACACACTCATAAACTAGGGACATAAAACTGAGAAATGTATTAATTTACGTTTCTATTATTCACATAGTCTTAAAGTTACAGTTACAGAAAGAAGCAAATGATGCTCAGCAGAAAGAGTGAGCAGATAATTAAATAGTACTTAGATGAAAAGTATACTACTGGAAATGTTTACTTTTGATTCAGAGGATACACCTTTTACATGCAACATGCTGAGTCAGAACAGGGTTATGCACCTAGCTTACCTCTGAAGTCAGCTGTGCTATTTTTGGCATTACTAAACTTGATGCAGTGAATGAAGTCAATAATGTAATTCCAGCCTCACCAAAGTTCATGGCAAAATTTTGATTTATTTTAATAGATAACTACTTCTTCTTCACACCACTCAGCAAGCATGGCTTGAAGTCTCTGCGTGAGAATAGTCAGTGCTAAAGAGTTTATGAGCAACTCTATTTTCTAATCCTTTCCCCTTTTTAAAAAAATTATTTTTAATATCCAAGACACATTGCAGTCCAAAAACAACAAGACCAAAACTGACTCAGCAGAGATAATGAAATATGTCTCTTGTTTGTGTCATACATATTTGGAAAAGTTATGAGCCACACAGAGAAGGCATCAATTGCATTAGAAAGATAAAATAGATTCAGATCTCCATGCTAGTGAGCTGTAGAAATGTTTAAAACCAGGACTATTTTCAAGGGGCTCACTATGAATTTTCATTTTGTTTTGGTCAAGTTTATTACATATATCCTTCTTCTCAGAAGTTAGATATTCATGATAATAATTCTTTGCATACAATCTCCTCATAAAATCTCTGCATAGCGAAGTTCTTTGTATGTCTGCTGTGGGTAGACACTTACAAGTGCATGAATACAAATTTATATGGTGAATATGGAAGAGAAAATCTAATTTTTACTGTTTCCTCTATGTACCATGATGGAAATAATAACTATATATTTATTTCTCACATTTACCTTCCCCACAATAAAAGCACATATGGACATACAGGCAGGAGCATTAGTAACAGTAACACAGATGAGAAACTCTTTTTCTTCCTTTTTCAAACTTTACATATATTTGAGACTTTCATGTATTGATAGATAACTGCTTTTTTAGTTATTTTTAAATGTACTATTTCTGGATAAAACTTTAAAAAGTTTTGTGGAAAAATAACATTTATTTTTATTTATTTCAATTTTAAAATAACCACAACATGCAATAGTTTCATATTTCAATAACTGCTTTGTCATGCTTCTTTTATGTTACTTGTTGATGTCTAGAAGCTGTATGTTTTTCAGGCCCAGAAATCGACTAACTGACTGAAATCAAGAGCTGACACTATTTTAGATCTATAAATTTAGTGGTGAATCAATTCATTTTTAAAATAGTCTTAATAGGCTATTCTTTGAGACAAAAAAGATAAGTAAATTCCAAAATAAAAAATTCCAATTTTATGCCTCAACTTGGGGCATAAAAAAGGAATGTATTCCTTTTTACATGATAATTGCTGCCTCATATTTTTGTAGATATATAAATATGCCAGTAGCAAAGTAAATATGTTTTCGAAGATGTCCCTGAATATTAGCTCAAATAACGTTTCAGGAAACATAACTGATCTCTGTATTACTGCAGCATGCCAATGTCTATCCTGTTTCTTAATTCGTGTTCACAAACTAATGGACGAGGAGTAGACCAGTTGCATGACTTGCCTGAATATTTAGCTGACTTGATTCATGGCTGTCAGGAGAGGTGGTTTTATTGATCTTTTTTGTAATTTCAGCCTTAAAGAACTGCTCAGGACTGCATAAGATCTCAGAGTGTCAGGACAGAAACTAGAGCTGACACAACAATCTATCTTCTGTCTTCATTTACCTACACAAATTTTCAAGTAGCCTGAGAATAATATTAAGAAATTGCTATCATTTTGTTTTGTATTATTGCTGTTAATTTATTAGTTAATTAGCTAGAATTTCAGCATGATTTATTAGTTTATTGCCACACATAATTTTTTACATATCTGAGTATAAACCAGCAGTAAGCACTTTCATAAGGATGTAGGTGTCTTGTCAGTGAATCAGCTCAATATCTCATTTCTCCATTAAAAGGTTATATATCAATTTTTTTTTATATCTGCCCTTTCATGAATTTATTTTGGAGTCAAGTCAGCTACCTTCTACAGGAAGAGCTCTTTATGCTAGATTTATATTTAGTTCCTTTGATAACTGAGGTGTAGAATGCCTAGTAAACCTAACATATGATGGGTGGTTTAGGTCATGGTCTTGTTGCAAAAAATACTCTTTGAATAATTTTTGACAGTTTTATAAGTCTTCTTATATCAAAGCCATCAGTGAAGCATGCCTCATTAACTGAGAGAACATCTAATTGCCCTTCATGTATAAGCCTCAAAGTAAGAATTCAGATTTTTCGTTCCTGCAATTGGATGAAGGTGCTTGTCTTTCTAGCAGGCGTTGCTCCAAAATCAAATGATTCATACTTTTTCAACAGCTTTCTGAGAGGTAACATATATCTCATTTTAAAAAATATAATAAGCTTTCCCTGTTAAGAACGAAACCTGGGTATAAACTTGACAATCATTCACCAGCTGAAAAAGAAACACTGAAGCACAGTCCAGAATGGGCCTTGGGGATGTATTTGTTCTGTCAAGTATGGTGTGCAGGCCTAGCTTCGGAAGGCGAGTCCAAACCTCATCCTCCCGTGGGGACAGGACAATGTGGCTGCAGACCCAAGAGCTGAGAAGCTCTCCTAGATCTCACAGTCAAGGATGGGAAGAGAGCAGAAGTAGGTCTGCTTTCTGTAAACATCCAGGGAAGATAAGGATGCTCAAAGGTCTTTAAAATTCCTTCTGTTTCTTCTGTCCTGAGGCTTAGCAACACATTAAACTTACCAGTTACAAAAAAAGGCATTACTATGTCCTTAACTTGTTTGAACCAGTCCAATTTGTGCATGCTGATATTTTCTAATAGTATAGAATACGAGCACCGTTGCTTCCAAAGAACCTTGGAAAATTTGTTTATCAAGGACAAGTTTCAAATAGATATGTTCACAGTGTTACAATGGAACTGTAAATGGTAGTAACTTACTCCCGATGAAAGGCAAGGCACGCAGGCAATGGGACAGGAAGATGAGAGGAAAAAGAAAGGAAGTCCCCTTTTACTTACATTACTTTTCTGAGTGGTCCTTTTTTTCCCAAACACGTGTGTCAAATGTCAACTTAGAGCATTTTTACAGGTGTCATTGAGTCCTTGCCTGACAAAATGATGTGGCAAGGAAATCCCTCTGCATGGACTGAACGACAAAATGTCATGGCATGCAAGTGTAAAGGAGGAGATATGGCACGACTGCTGTGCATCAGATATTTCTGGTAACAGGCACAGGAGAGAATCAGTACAGAAAAAACAAAAGAATACTTTTGTCCCATAAGCACTATTTTAGGCCAACATGGCTTACCTGTTTCTATTTCTTTTCTTGCTAAATCCTAGTCCGGAGACTATTAGCAAATGAATCATGCTAATATAGTTATCTCCAGGCATTCCTAGAGTTTCAAAACCTATCTTGTTTTATGTGTCCAAACCAGTCTTGAATTTGTACCCAGGCCTTAAAATTTAGGTTAACTTTTAAAAGGTTTAAATGAGGAATACATCCCCAGTAAACACTTGAAAGACCATTATAAATAGAAAATGAAATAGCAAGTTGTCTCTGTAGTGATTGTCGATGGTGTTCTTTCTTAAGAAAGACCTAAGAATAAGAAGAAATATAGCATAATACAAGGCAATATAATATAGTATAAATATAACATAAGTGGGCTAGGGAAATTAAGACAATATCGGTTTAATCAGGCATTTTCAAAAAGATTTGAAATATAGGAAAATCAACAGATTTTCACTGATTTTTAATAAAATATACAATAACATAAACCCAGAGGAGTATCTGGTAAGCATTTCTCACTTTCTAAATGCAACCAAAAATCTTATATTACTGTAAGTTAAAGTGAATTACATGGAAATAGCAAATTCTGACAGCAATGATTATTGAATTTCTGTATTCATGGAAAACTGGGATTTCATAAATATCAAATAGTGTCCTAAACCATGTATACAATTTATGCTAGTTTTCAATAACTATAAATTCAGTGATTATGTCCAGACTTGTCCATTATTTACCTATATTTGTCAGCGTAAATAAACAGAAAAGCTGCAAACATTTATTAGAATTGAAAAAATAGTGAAAATCTACCCTTTATTTATAGTGAAAGGGTTGAACTGATTATACTGCACATTTTGCTCCTTCAGATAGGCACCCCAAATCTTTTTGCATCTTGTATTCAAGACAGAAGGTAACAGAAAAAAATTTTGCCTTTAGTGAAACTGTGTGCACCAAATCCCACAATTCTTTTCATATCTCAGACTGGTATAATTGAAATGAAGCTTTATACATAAAACCATAGTAGAAACATTAGCATTTTCAGTGGAAGTAAAAAAGATTCAAGGCTGGTTCAAAACAGAAGTACTCTTAGCACTACTGAATAAATATATGAAAATATACAAGAGTTATTTAATATAAAAGTGAAATAAAACAGAATGCTAAACCTTTGGAAAACAAAATACAGTAGGTTAACGTGATGCAGGGCAAAACATTGCCACTTACATAAATTATCTATTGTTTCTTTTTAATATGTAGAATTTGTTTACTGTGATTAATGTAATATAAGGCTTGAAGACCTTTCTTAAACTTTAAAAAAAATGAGACAGGAGGCTATGGCCATCAATACCTATTTCATAACTAATGGGAATAAGTTTTACACTGAATTTTTACTGGATGGAAGATTTGTCTTCTTCCATGCTTTCCAAAAACATCCTGCCAAACTCAAACAAATAAATACCCAGGTGATGTGCTGAGGAGGCACCCAAATCCTGCCCTGCAATATGTTGTTTGGCTAGGCTTGGAAATAGTGACCTTCCCATTTGGAAACTTGGCTCAAGTGAGTGGTGTTGCCAAAAGGTATTAGTACTAAATGACCAAAATGGGAAGGGATAACATGGAGTGCTAAGACCTGTGAGACAATTGCCTCTGTAAGGAAGGGAGATTCTCTGTCTCTGGGCTCACTCAGAGCGGGGAGGTCTCTTCGAACCAGGTATAACAGGGGTTTGTCCTTTTCACAGTAATTGAGGCTAACTTCTTATCTAGATGGGTAGACATCATGCTGAGGGACATGGTTTAGTGGTGATTTGGACAGTGTTAGGTTAATGGCTGGACTCAATGATCTTAAAGGTCCTTTCCAACCTAGATGATTCTATGATTCTAGACAATCCTGGAGAAAGTGTCAATCTACAGCTGTTAAGCAAAGTATTTCTTTAAAGTTTTTGGATTTGATTGTTGGGTTTTTTTTTAATATGTATTCCTTTAAGGAATTAGTCCATTTTGTTCATACTTCAGGAAGATGATCCCCTGGCAGAAAATAAACCTACTTCTTCATCAGGGAAGCGTGGAAGGATTTATGGTGTCTAGATCACACACTCTCAGTCAAAAGGTATGAACATAAAGGCAGCTTGTGGCTCTTGTAAAACAACAAGTGAAACTTGAGAAGCAAATGCAAATTGAAGGCTAGTGGAGTCAAAGGCCAATACTGTTAAAACAGATATGTTTACTACTAGAATTTTTATTTCAAAATTTGAGTAGTTTAAATACTTTTATATCTGCAAAGAATATGGTTGTAGTGTCTTACTACTTGAAGGAAGGACTTACAGATGTAATAAAACATCATAAAACAGGACAATTTTCTGTTAAGCACCATGGAAACATACTGTAGAAAATAAAAAGCAGTAGCTCTTCATAGAGTGTTTTGCTTGAACTCTGGTAGCTTTGTCTCTGTTATAGAATACTCATCAAATATATGAAAAGAGGAATTTCATGGAAGGCATTCCTTTCCCTCAAAGATGGCTGCAAATCTGTTCTGTTTTAATGGCAGAGAGAAGTGAGATGAGTAATTTTGCACCAACAGTGAACACTGACTTCATGTCAAAAGGTTTTCTTTCAGGCTAAAAAACAACATGCAAGTGAGGAATGCTTTTTGATTAAAGGCCCTGTCTTTTACCAAGATAATACAAACTAGGAAAATGGAGAGAATAGAGAACTAGTATCATTCTGAACAGTGACTTTTCTATCACCTTTGCTTTCTGATACTCACTTCCAAGTTTCCAGCTGTTAAGCAATGCCCAGTTTGCACTGTCATCCTGTCTTACCCCAACATTTTAACTTGTTTAGTGCACAGAATGGAGGTCTAGAGCTATATTAGATTTGATGCAAGAAACAGATGCTTCTGAGTGACAATAGTTTTAGTTCCATCATGAGAAACATGAAAAACAGAGATGTTTTTCTCATAATTAAATGGCTAAATTTGTATATTTTTCATCTGGGGACATATTTAATGGAATATACACACATCAAACCCCTACTGGGTTTGGACTGACTGATGAAAAGGCAGGGTAGGTCTTTGAATCTAAGTCCTTGATTTTGATCCTTTAGGTGCTTCACAAACATTTGGCACATCAAATTCATAATAAATAAACACAACCGAATTAAGTGGGAAAATGCTATTCTGCATTTAATTAGGAACCTGTGCTTTGCAGGGCTGGCTTAGTAAAAAATAGCAGGTAAATGCTCCCATGATCCTGTAAGGAGCACATTACAGCTTTAAGCCTGGTCTCTTAAAGACTTCAGGAAAATCTGCAGGTCAGGTTTCAATGACTAATTCAAAGTGAAGGTGTTCAATTGTGTATGTATATATTAAAATGTATTCAGATAAAAAATACATCTGAGAGACAGGGATCTAGACATGTTACAGGAGTGCAGAGACTAACTCTGAGGAATACTGTATTCCTTGTAAATTATTCACTCAAACGTAGTCAATATGAAATAGTGTTGCAACAGCCATTGTGTCAATATCCCACAAGTCACTGAAGAAATATTGTACTTAAGACAGGTAATGGCAACTGAACACAGATTGTATTTGATTTTGGTTTTGACTGTTTACAGTTACTGAAGAAAAGCAGGTATTGACCAAAGCTAGCTAATTCAAGTAAACTTTAGCAAAAGAAAAACATTTTGCTTTGTATTTAAATGAAAAAATGTTTTGTATTTCTTCTATAATTGTTAAATGATATCTTGTTGTTAAACAGAAAGTCAGAAATATCAAAAATGAGGTAGAATATGGGAAAAGGATTTATCAAAAGAACTACATTTTCAGTTATTCTCGTCCAGGAAATTATGCATGATATGAATTTACTAGAGAAACTCTCATAAACCTTCTTGTAGAGATTAAACTTTCCTGTAGTTTCCACCACAGTAAGTGTAACTACATTTTATGATGATAATAGTATGTCTAATGCCACAGCAGATCAGATTGGGATTTTTTATTACTCATATGACATCCTGTACTTTCCAGAGGAGTTACTTTTCATAACCAATATGCCATCCACTCTCTCTAATTTGTTTGGAGGAAATACCTTTCCACCATTGAAATGCAATTGCCTACCTCACTGAGAATCTCCATTTTGCAGTAAACCAGATGGAGCTTGATCTGCCACCCATGAGTCTCTGTCTCCCCATCTATATTAACATTCAAAGCTTATGTGATGCTCATAATATCATTTGAATATCTGCATTAATCCTCCTGGCTTTGTAAAGACACTTGCAAGAAAACAGTATCACTCAGTTTCAGCGCTGAAACCAAAAGCTTTCCATCTCATAAGGCCCCACAGCAAACCAGGATAAGAAATGGGTAAAATATTGTTTCCAGTCTACTGTCATTCCTTCAGATGCAACAGTATCCAGGCCTATAAATGCCAGCTGACAGAAACAATTAGGAGCTCTCAAAGCAGTCATCCTTTCTTTGATCTGGTAGAGCTCTTGAAAGGTGCTTTTTTGGATAAATCAAATTTATATGAAAACATACAAATCTGTCTTGGACATGTAGGCACGTTCTCCAAACCTTTAAAGTCTCACAAGAGACAGACTGTACAGCTCCCTAGTTAGAAAATCTGATGGAGACAATTTAACCTTGGTGCAGAGCTCAGCCTCAGGTTTGGTTCGGTCCAGGAGCTCTGCATGAAAACATTTAATGGACTGGCAACCACTCATGTGAGCAGGGTCTAATTTCTGTTGATGGTAGAACCAAGGGAGTTTGAGGAGTTCATTACCTTGCAATGCCAAGGTATTAATTTGCAGATAATGTCAACAAATAATATTTAAATATAGTAATTTATTTTGCTTTACTTTAGCTCTCAGCTTTACAAGAGAATGGTTAAATTGTATCAGATGTACATAGAAGTTAGATCGCTAACCTATTGAGTCTTTTGTTGTTTGTGTGAAGTTCCTGCTGTCCTCTTTTTCTTATACGTGCTTACAATATCAAATATTTACAATTTGCAAAAACTCTTTCACTTTCGACTTCCTGAGTTGCTGAAATTTCCTCTTAATTTTTACTATTTTAGCAAGCCAGATGCTTAATTTTCAAAAGATCTCTTCTAATAATATGTATTTCATCTGTGACAAAAATAACCTTGACCAACAGTGGCAGGCAGGATATTAGTTATCCAAGGTGAGCTCTGACATGATTGTACTTAAACCCAAGAGGATTTTCTCAGTCTTCCTTTTCTTTAGCTCTATACTGTACCTTGTAGCTGTAACTATATCTAGTTGACTTAAATTTACTATAAAGAGTTTTATCCACAACAGTTGTAAGAAAGAGCTGAAGATTATTTAAGACTGAGCATGCTATAAGTAGAAACCACAGGAATGCTTTAATCACATAAATATGAAACTAGAATTTGCGTGTGGCATTGGTATAGGGATTGTGTGTTCAAAGGCACATCTACTTCTTTCTACCTTGTTGGACAATTTAACTAAATATACCTTCCTTTCCTGTAAATCTACAGTTAAAAAGACATTGAAAAGAGGTCAGGGTTAAGGATGACATATAATTATCATTCCATTATCATCCAAATACCAGAAAGCTGCTTATGCAACCTCAAGGTATGTTTAGACATCCTTCTAAATCCACACATTTCTGCCATGCTCTATTAAACTCACCTCCTTTCGAAGAAGAGTGCAGCTTGTTAGAGCATGCAGCAAGTATGTTTTCATGGGATTTTCTCAGTGTGAGAAATGTAGGTAGTTCTAAATGAGAAGGTTTAAATTTTCTGAAGGATCTTACATAAACATAAGATATACAGTTTCCAGACACAAAGGATATTCAGCTCAAAGCCAGAGCATTCAATATTGAAAAAATTGTTCCTGTGTAATTGGTTGACACTTCTCAGTCTCTGAGTCGACCTAATCTCAATTAAAACTTACAGCTTTCTTCAACATGTGCTCTGTTAGGAATAAAATCAATGTTAGTCTCACTTTACACAGAAGGAGCTCCCATAGCATAAGCCTCTGAAAAGTCCACTTCCAAGGCCAGTGTTTATAGAGTAAAGATAAAGCGGAAAAGTAAAAAGGGAATAATCACTTATTTTTCTGTTGTAGTAAGAATGAAAGGTACAGCAACGAAAGGATGAGAGTAAAATTAAAAACTCTGCAGAAAGGTAAGGGGCAATAAGTGATCTTCAGTATCCTACACTGGCAAGTCCTTCTAGCAACCCTCTGGGTGAACTGCGTCAAAAGAGAACAGCACACATTGTGATACAGGGTACTGACCATTACAGCTCAGCTTGATCAAATACAAAGTTAGTCTATATGCAGGCGAGGGATGGTGCAGAGTGTTTCATCAGAGTACGCGGAAAAGTAAGGCCGATTCTAAGACTGTCCTGTGAGCAAAGTGTATAATCTTAATCTACTGTACAGTGACATGAGATTTCAGTTTCATTTCCTGTCTAAATCACTGCTACTAAGTTCTCTAAGAATGCATTGATTAATCTATTTGGCCCCTAAGAGGTCTATAAATTGCATTGCTTTTGCGTTGATTTTGCTTCTACTAGGACAGAATTGTCAGGATCTTTTTACTAATGCCTCCAGTGAAAGAACATGGAAGTCACCAACGTACTGGAAAACTTCAGAGCAGAATTTAAAATGTTTCAACAATGATGTCATGTGGCACATACTATTAATGTACCATAAAGTGGGAAATCATTACCTGTGATACATTTTGAAAAACTGTGATCATTTCAGCCTCAGATTGTGAGGTGAATGTAACACTAAATACATCAGAGTTTCCAAATTGAGTACACATCAGTTAATCTACAACAGCTGTGCAACAAGCATATACTCATTACTCCTATCTTATGGATGGGCAAAAAAACCCCAACAATCCAGAGGCAGAAAAGTTAGACATGTATTTGCAAGTGAATGAAGACTTCCAAAAGACTTGGTCACAGAATCACAGGATAGTGGACAAAATTCCTGTGATTGCCATAGTTTTTAGTTCTGACATCAGAAATGAAATTAAATACTACTGCATACATCCAGATACTACAAGCCATGTGTGATGTGCTTTGTGTACAGAACAAACACTCTATATACAGAAAAAAAATAAAAACACTCCTCAACTCATGGATAACTTTACATCATCTGTTACATTGCATCAGCTTGCTTATATGCCATGGTGCATCTTCCTTCTGTTAGTTCATTAATTGTTTATAAGGGTTTTTTAAGTTTTTAACTCTTGCATATGAAATCACATTAGCTCCATAACTTAAACGGAAACGCATACTGACACTTTGTAATTCCCTTCTCTTTCCTCCTGTAGATTTTTTCTCAATGAAAAAAGGGAAGAATCTATTTTCTAAATATACTCTGGAATTTAAACTGACATTATACCACAGGCTTTTTTCTGGCTTTAGTTATCCTACCAAAAGTCCAAAGAAAGTGAGACACCACGTGTTGTCAGGACTAGTTATAGAAAAAGAACAAAAGAGAAACAAGCAAATGGTTAGTAAAACAAAGAAAAGTGCAGATGTTATGCCATGAAAGTGTCTGCATCAATTGCTTAACTGCCCAGTATGATACATACCATTGTTGTTGTCTGGTGCAAAAAAACTCTCAGAAAAGTGTTCAATATTGCAGGAGAGAAAAGAGAAAAAAATGCCCATTAATGTGTGCTCATATGCTCTCCAGAATGTAAATTGAATATAGATATTCAAATACATTCTCTTCTCAGAAATGGGGGAAGAGAAAGAGTAGTTGAAAATGTTCTAGATATGTGCTGTCAGTGATGGCCTATGCCCTTTCTGCTAACCTGTCTTGCCCTAGTGCTTAATTCTGTTCTACTTCAATTTGCAACATATAAACTTGCAGAAAATAAATATACCAAGGTCGTGATCTCTGGAGGGCTCTCTTTTGACTAGATGACTGTCATGCTTTAGGAATACTAATGCTGTTTCCTCCCTCGATCCCATTTTTTCTTTTACTCAATACTTCCTTCCCCTCTTCACCAATGGTTGGTGTGGAGAGTTCATAAAACTGCAGGATTGCCACTGCAGACATTGAAAACTATGATCTAGACAACTGTCTTAAAAACATATAAGAAAGGAATTAAACTTGGGTTCCTTTTAGTTGACCTCTGATGTTCAGATTTTCAGGACAGACAGGGGTTACTTTTTTATTTATAGAAAGCAGTACTTCAGAAAATGGCCTTGTACAGAATTTACGAATTGCATTGTGATGTTCAGCTCTTTTTTTGTGTAAATCCTTCTGATGTTGTTGTTGTAAGAATGGGTAAGTTGAACCATTTCTCTGAAATATTTATGTGAAAATGCTGTCAAAAATTGCCTAGTCATCTTCAACACAGCCAGAGCTTCCATAGCTGTCCTGGTGCCATTGAGCTGCGACATTACATCCACAAGGACTATGAGGGAAGCTCCCAGGCACTTTCACATGCATTCACCCATGCGGAACTAGTTTGAGTCTGCGGTGGGTGCAGAAAGGCAATTCTAGGTTACTGTCCATCTTTCCTTAAGCGAAGTACTGGAGATCTTCTGTCCTGGTCATCCCCAGATCCTACACCAGAGGTGAGCTGAGCACCATTCTTCAGACTTCTTGCAAGTGACCGATACGCTGCACTGGAAGAATCCTGTTGATGACTCTGTATATGTGATCCAACAGAGAATATGAAGCTCATTAAAATGAGAGAGCCATCACGGATGTGTGTAGGAGAGTAAGAAAACACAAATAATAGACACATTCACCTCACTGTGATTTAATTCTCTTATTTTCCTCTTCACACAGTACACTGCCCTTCATTTTCTTTCTTTGTCCTTTTAGAGTGCACTTGGAAAGCAAAAATGAGACATTCTTTTAGTGATTAACTGGTAACCAGGCAAAATTACTGATAAAAGTTTTTGAAAATATCTTCTGATTTCATATATGTCTGCTCTTGAGATCCAATTTAGTATTCCTCAGAAGATCATGTTTTCAGAATCTTGAACACTTCTCGTAAAGATGCGTTAATATAGCTATTGGATCTCCTCAAGGTGCTTTTATTTGTGCATAAGGAAATAAAAGCATCCAAAATCAAAGAGAGAGCAAAGACTAAGCTGTGACTCAGAGTTGCAGTTTGATTGCTGTTTCTGTTTGCCCAAGAAAAGAAAGACACAGTGGCAGTCGTTTTTCTAGTACAGATTTTTTCCTCCTGTGCATCTCTCACAGATGTGTTGGCTACCACAGATGTAGAATCTGTTTGCACTTACGATTCCGTTGCCTTTGTGTCAGGGGAATTAGCGATCTGGTGTTGAGTGATTTTCACAGCTATGTATCTGCTGACATTACCCCTCCCCTTGTTTGCTGTGGAGGAATGTACACCAGGCCAGATGCAATCTGTTGTATACTGAGCTGAAGTCAGACTTCAGTAACTATTACTGTACGCAGTGCAGTAATTTAAATTTTGGGTGATTCATGAACACATTTTTTCTTGTAAATAAGAGGTCTATTTCTTCTAATTACATCTGTCAGTAATTTACCATTCTGCACCAATAAACAGTTCGATATTCTGAAACAAGAGAAGTAAAATTTGCAATTTGGGAGCAACCATGCATTTCAGAACAAAAAGCTAAGAGTTAAGGGACCAGATTATGAATCTTCTTCTAATACTTCAAAGTACTTATTTCTGGAAGTGAATAGATCTTCTCAGCAGAGTAGGTGCACACAGGGGTAGAACCTATGTTGTTTAAGTAATGTCAGTCTGCCCCTGCAATTTTAAAGGTTTTTATACAGCTAATGAAGACTAGCGAGTCGTGATTTGACAGAAGTCTTTTGCTCTGCAGCTGCCACTGACTTGCTAAAAGGCGCTTGATTAATTATAGCATTGTAAGATAATGTATTGTGAGCCCATACCAGGCAAATTACTCTTCACGGAGCACTGACAGTGTGTCTCTCTTCCACCTATGTAATTTATGCTACGTGTAACAGTCACTGGAAACACACAGCCCCTGAAAATCAAAGCTGCAAAATAACAAACACAAAGCCAGCTAGATTGCAAACTTGAAACCATTTCTCATGGGCTGTAATTATAATCACACATCAATCCTACAGGCTAGACCACAGCCTGTAGAAGGAATAACATGCCTTGAAAAATCCAGTGCAAAACTTCATTATCTGTCACCTAGACTAAAAGATACTTCACCATGTCTGATTGCCATTGTTTCTTTTCTCATGTATTTGACGAAGATACAACAGTGCATATCTTACAGTAGTCTTTCTATGTTGTGTTCTGTTCTATGTCTGCACTGGTTTCAAACAGCCTTCTACTGTGAGGATTCCACTTTTAAAATAATATGCAATGGTAAGTGCTGTACTTTCATAAGTAACAACATAAGAAGTTTCAGTAATTCAGCATTAAAAAAATCCAAATACACAAAACAGGAAGGATATTATTATGACATCTTATTGTCATTTATTTTTCTAGCAAGCCAGAATGACCTGCCCAATGCAAAAGGAAAGAGGGAAGCCCAATGTATTCAAAGCCACTAAAATAATGTTTAAAACCTCTAGAAATGACAAGATCAGATGGCCCTTGTTTCACTATTATTAGGAAACATAATTTTTTCTTAGATGGCCTAAGTAGGACTAGAACCTTGGGGTGAAGCTGGAGTACAAATGGGTTTTGGTAATGAATAACTTCCTTTTATGAAGTACATCTGGATACCAAGAACCATATTATGACTAGTCATAGGTAGCAATTTGCTCAGGGTGAAGTGTTTGGAGTATGGGAATTGAGCAGGAGCAAATTTTGTCTAAGGTCACGAAATAGCCATATCGTCACTGGGTATCTAGAGACTTTTTACCACTGAATTCTTTAATGGTGAAGATTCAAAGCCTTATATAAAGGAAGCGAGGGGAAGAGCTGACAACTAAGGAAAAATGCTAGATATGCTTTATTCTGTCCCTCTACTCTGCTCTTGTGAGAACCCACCTGGAGTACTGAGTCCAGCTCTGGAACCCCCAACAGAAGAAGGACATGGACCTGCTGGAGTGAGTCCAGAGGAGGGCCATGCAGGTGATCAGAGGGCTGGAGCCCCTCTCCTATGAAGGCAGGCTGAGAGAGTTGGGGTTGTTCAGCCTGGAGAAGAGAAGGCTCTGAGGACATCTTCCAGCAGCCTTCCAGTACTTACAGGGGGCCTACAGGAAAGATGGGGAGGGACTCTTTACCAGGGAGTGTAGTGATAAGAAAAAGGGTAATGATTTTAAACTGAAAGAAGACAGATTTAGACTAGATATTGGGAAGAAATTCTTTACTGTAAAGGTGATGAAACACTGGAACAGGTTGCCCAGGAAATTTGTGGAGGCCCCATTCCTGGAAGTGTTCAAGGTCAGGTTGGATGGGGCTTTGAGGAACCTGCTGAAGTAGGAGGTGTCCCTGCCTATGGCAGGGGACTTGGAACTAGATGAACTTTAAGGTCCCTTCTAACCCAAACCATTTTATGATTCTATGTTTTATAAATGAAACTTTGTTTTCTTAGATGAGAATACCCAAAAAAAGTGTAAAGGAGTTGGAAAAGGAAAACATAACAAAAAAACCCTCCAAACCATCAGACGTCCAAACAAGCAAAGAGACAGAGAGAAATTAAATTTGACTTTAAGTTTATTCAGTGTATCAGTGAGTTTATTGAAATTAATCTATCTCAGATCTTAGGCAATGGCAAAATTCTTTGACAAGAAAATTAACACTGCATTTAAGGTCTTTCTGAACCTACCTCAGTTGACAAGCCACTGAGACTATTTCTTGTTCCAGTGACAGCAGACATTGTTCTAACAATGAGTACCTGCCTTCCTAGGAGGTGTGATTCTCCACAGTGCCACTTGGAAGGAGAATCTAATGGAAATTTTTGAGTGGATTAAATAAATTTGCTTAGTATTAAAACCAAGCAAGTGGTCAATGAAGGCAAATATGACATAAAAGTTAAATAAAACATGGGCTTAACCATTGCATAGAGATAAATTTCACAAACTACTCAATCCTTGCAGAGAAGCAAGCCAACTTCTTTCTAGAGATTACAACATGGTAGTAGAGTTATATTCCTGTGCTCATTATGTTCAGGCTATAGGGTCCAGTTAATACACCATTTATGATAAAGTATCATTTAATATTATTAGTTGTAGATCACATCAACAAAACTATGCTTTTGCTGATGTAGACTGTTCACAGAAATCGAGGTAAATTATCCCAGGAAAAGCACAAGGATTACGTGCTACATGTGTATATTCCATGGGTTTTTCTTAACTGACATAGCAGTGTTAGTAAAGTTTGTCATCAAAATCCCACCTCACATATTTTTAACCTTGTAGAGGACTTTGGTTAATGGAGCTGAAACTTCCTACATTTTCTTCCCCAGAAATTTCATCACACATGGTTCATAATAAAAATTGATAAATAAAAGAAATAACTCAATATTTAAAGTTATGCATGATTTCCTGGAACCGCCATGGTCTGGCAGCTGAAATTTGTCACAGGCATAAACCTAACTGAATAATAATCCACAGTCTTGTTTTAGGAAGAAAATGTTTTTGTCAAGGTCTGGGGACCTGAGAACTGTAGTCTATGCATACATATGATAACAGCTTTTGACTGCGCTTTAAAAGAAAATGGCTCAGAAGCAACGTTAACCTAGGAGTACAATTGGAAAGACAACTAGTGAAAAATTTTCACATCACTGAACCTAAGAATTCTTTTTAGATGCTAGATGTCTACTTGGAGCAAGTGTGGATGTCCTTTTTTGCAGAACTACATGGCAACGTTTATTTGCAGACTGCTTTTATCAAATTGCATATAAAAATGCCAATGTGGCCATGTACTGGTCTCACTCACAAGAAGAAATTATTTGCTTTTTATTCTTTTTAAGCAGTTCTCTGATAATAAGATACTTCTGTGACTTTGTGACTGGATCATGCAAGAGTGTGATACTCAAGATATTGCTGAAAGGTATTACCAAATTTCAGGTTGTATACTCCTTTCTCCATGTTTCTCTCATTTCCAGCAGCTCAGAGACTGATGGAACTATATTTTCAAAGTAGGAAATAACATTTGGGGGAACAGGATGCCTTGTAGGAGATTCAGCTATCATATTCTTAGACAGGATATCTTAACTGCCTCTAGAAGATGTGGAAATGGAGATCTACTTGCATAGTTGTATGTGCACTCTCAGAAGGGACTTGTATTTGCAAGTTACACAAAAGGCATCTTTGACATATTGTTTTTAACAGAGAAGACAGCCAAAAAGACTCTTAGCATTACTTAAATAAAGCAAGTGACATTAACTAAAATAACCCTGTAAATTATGAAACTTTAAAACTTGTCTTGTGTGCGGTCATGAAGTAAACACAGACAGTTTACAAAAGAAGCATGCTCTGATTTAGCAGTTTCATCCTAGATACTGCAGGCAGATGGAGGGAATAGCTGTAAAGAATTTTCACAGCCTGGCTTTACAATTACTTTGAAATCTTAGATAACAGTAACAAAAAAAGAAAGATACAGAAACTGTACACAGTCATTACAAGGCTGGTTTAATTCCATCTCTATTATGTACTTTATCACATAATTTTACAAAAGTAACTTTCTAGCCAGAAATGTCACACCCCGCCTCCCTCCCGCCCCAAAAAAGTCAGCTGACAATCTCTGTCTTTCTTAATACAAAATTTTTAATTATTTTTTTTAATCATCTGATTTTATTTAAATGAACTAGTATGTATAGTTGTCTGTTCTGTTCTTAGGCATCTTCTACCTTTAACTGAAAAAGATGCACACATACAAAATAGAGAAATGATGATGAAATCAAATACGAAAAAAAGCAAGCAGCCTGCACAGAGCGTCAAAGCAGCAGAGGGTTTTCTGTTTCCATCTACTGGTTAATATGTTACAAACACACAGATATCTTCTGGATAATGTAACAAGTGTACAAATTACACATAACAAATGTATTATGCCACATATAAAAAATGTATTATGAATCATGACAGCAGTGGTCATCCTTACATTTTGCTCTTCGTTGTTGTTTCCTCTGGTTCTTCAAAGTGCAGGCTTTGCCCTGTTTCTCAAGTTCTGCAGGTTCTTTGGGGCATAAAACCCCTTCTCCTCCCTCCCCAAAACAGATGCTCACATCAGCCTCTCCTCCACTCCATGTTAAGGTAACACACAGTTATGCCACATCCTTCTGCCAACTCTTTTTTTTAGGGAAAAATGTTGTTCTGGAGCTCTGAAAGGGACCCAGATCTCAAAGCTGGGGACTAGGGACATGCTGCAGGTGCACATGCAGTGCAATTTAGATGTTGTCTTGTTGTTCCAGAATTCAGAATGAAAAGCACAAAGAATGTCTACATTATTTTCAGAAAGTATGGCTTTACTTTGTTGCTGTTCTAACAGCCCAGCAGAAAGTCCACTTAACTGCTGAAAAAGTATTAAAAAGGGATATTTACCTAGGGACCTCAGCATGACTACAGAAAATTTAAAAGGCTGCAGGTGTGCTCCAATATCTACCATTAACCTGGTTTAAAAACAAACAAACAAACAAAATACCAAAAATACTTTTCAGTTATGCATCTAGTATGATTTTGAATAATACCTCATCACTTAGAGTTCATGCCTGTGTGGGGGAAAACCATTAATATTTCACCTGATGTGTTGATCTCATATACACATACATGTATATACACAAACACACCCCCCCAATGTCCCACTCTCTGTGAGAAATAAAATATAATTGGGCACTATAACTAAAATGTTTTCACTTATCTATTTTTAATAAAAATTAAAAACAATCAAGCAAAGTGAAATATCCCAAGAAATTGCACATCACTGTAAGGATGCATTGCTAATGCATCCTATGGCAATCACTTCCAGTGACAGCAAAAGAACTGAGATAAACTTCACATTTATTACAAGGTTTTTTCATGTTTTCAATAGTTTATTTCTGGCCTACCACAAATCATGACAGTAAGCTAATGCACAAACATTTCAAGTTTTTATTTCTTAAATGTTTGTTAACTCTTGTTGAAAAGCAAACTTTATAAAATAAATAAATTTAGGCATAGAAATTCATTATGAATTGCACAATGACAATTATAACTGACAGATTATTATACTAACTCTATTTTCCATGCTGCTGCTTTGAAATATGGTCAATAGATTCTGTAACTAAAGGCTTTCAAAGAGTTCAAGTTTTTATCTATTGCTTCAGACTTCTAATAAGAAAAAATGAAATAAAGGAACTGTCTGTGTTATTTTCCTATGCTACTGTAAATTTGTTTTATAGAAACTACAATATAGTCTTGTTTGAGTAGTGTGGCTCACTTTTGTATAAGTAAACAGAATTCTATTATGTCAGTTTCTATATTTCATCTAGGATAAATTTCTTTTTTCTAACAAAGTCCAGTTGAATATTTTTTTTTCTCGGGGGACCAGAGACTGCTTAAACAGACTTGCCTGGTTTTTACCCTTTGCCTTTTCTTGCTTTAAACCTACACAAAAATACACCAAATTCATTGGCGACATTTTAGCCTTTGGCCCTTTGTTCATTTATCCAGATAATTGTTTTATTCTGTTTGTATATATCATCAATTCTTTTCACTTGTTCTTCTTCATGTAGCAAGTACACTTTTAATTTCATAGTCCATCCCCAGTCTCACAATCATTTAAATATATTCACACACAGATCACAGTCTTTTGCATTTGGTCCAAAACCTTCTGGGAAGCCTTCTTTGGCACCTGCCTCCTTCTGTCTAATACAATAAAATTGCACACAAAATAATTCAGCCAATTCCATAACTCTTTGGATGAATGTATATCCCATATATATACTTACCTGGATTTTTGAGTTTTACACTCTGTGCAGTTGAGGTTAAAAAATAACTATAACATTCCCAGTCCACTGAAACTGTTGTGTTTTGAGCTGGGGAAGAAATAGGCAGATACCTTTTTTTATAGTAATGAGTACAGAGAGACTCATATTTGGCCAGTTTTGAGATGGATCTGCCTCACCTTCTGTCCATGAAACAAGCAAACCCTACGACCATCAAAAAGCTTCCATTCTCTAAAGGTTTGTTTTGTTAGATGACAAACTAATAGGAGAACAAACCATTTTTTCACCAAAGAAAACTGTGTTTCTTCTGGCAAAACAGAGTAAAGAAAAGACTTTAAAATAATGCACCTTGGTTACTAAACACATGCCAGGATATAAGTCTGTTCTTTTGCCTTGCTCTCTAGAACAGTCATTCTCAATCTCTTCTTATATAAATGGCCCCTCCTGGGTGCCAGCAGAGTTTAATCCTCAGCAAAACCTCTAAGGCTTGTTTGCAGATCACTTTCTTGAATTAGGAAAGCCTCCTGTTCTTTCCAGAAATTTTCTAGCAGTTGCATGATGCTTGCAAAATGTCTTTCTGCTAGCCTGAAGTTCCTCTAGTGGTACATGCTTAGCACAACTTCCCAAGGAATGGCATTTTCTCCCCTCCAGCTTCTGTCCAACCCAAGGCCTGCCAGCTGTGACAGCTGCAGGTCATATGTAGCTGAACTGGAAAAGGGTGTCTTGGAGTCTCCTTCCTAGTCTGCAGGTGCTCCTCAGCACTGGTCCTCAGCGCTCAGCATGGGTGCTCCATGATGACTGCTTTGCTCCACATAATTTCACTGCTTTCTAATGTAGACATAGCCACATGGCAATATACAGTATTATTTAAAAAATGGTAAATAATAAAGTTAAAACAGTGATGATATCATCATACTGAACAGAAGAGGGAAACCCATTTTCTCTTAATACTACTCTGTTTTCACCCACAGTCTCTCTCTGGTCTGTATGTTTATTTTTCCCTTCTAGCTTGTTTTCTTTTGGCTTCAAGGAACCTTTGCAGTTCTTTTGTCTTTTGTATGTATTAACAGTAATAAATTACACTTTAGATATATATGGTGAACCAAAACACATCTCTGACTTTAGCACTGTTAGATGTGTATTTTTAACTCCAGCTTTGAAAAGGAGTGTAGTCCTGGAGGTGCAGTGGAATTATCAGATCCTTGAGCTGTGGATGTGATTTGTAGACAACCTTTCTACAGAGTGTTTCTCTCCTTTCTCTCAGACATCACTCTGCATCTTTTAAAATGGCATTGTATGGTAGATCAGCTGTGTCGATCAAAGTCCACCCTTCACTTCAAGGATGGTGAGTGTTTCTTCTAAACAGCTTATAAAGAACTTTTTTTTTTATGAGTTAAGAGTCTCAAGGTGCTTCTATATCATTACAATTTGCAGAGCCTACTTTCTAATCCAATATTAGGAAAGAAATACGTCTTAGTCACACATCCCTTGAAAGGGTAACTTCAAATGAATTCATAAGGTTAGCAGGTGTCTTCTCACCTATGTATCCACTTACTGCTAGACATGGTTTATTCTAGAGACTGACAGAGAGGTTGTCACTCAACAGACATGATTTTGGGTTTATTGTCTGTTCAGAATTATCTTATATCCATTTGTATTTCTCTCTCTGCACTCTTATTTACAGCATAGATTGTAACTTATATGATTGAAGTCATCCCACATCCTGTAAAATTAAAGATGGAAACCTATTAAAAACAGACGCTTTCCTGCAAAATATCAGGATCTCAATCTTTAGAAAGCCTGAAAATAAACTAAACAAATAATTTACAAGAAATAATTGACTTGCTTAATTTTGTACAGTTCTGGAGATAAACACAGAACTCCAGAATATGCTCATTAATATACATTATTCACTGTGTACTTCACAAAACCTTTTTTACTGCAGAGAACATTCCAATCAAATTGCAGTCATTACTACTGTGTGTGCCATTAAGACTTCACAATCTTCATTGGCTAATGTAAGAGAAACATAATCCAGAAGGACATGCAAAGCTGCCTAATCTTTGGAATGAGTCAAATTGCCAATTTTGCAATGCAACATAAAAGGTTAAATTATCATAGAAGCAGTATTTGTGCATACTGGCTGCTACTTCAGTTGGTCAATGGCAGTTGAAAGTTCATGGTAAGAAAAAGAGAATATTGACAATTCAAAGTATTTTTTCAAGTTGGAAATGAAAATAAAATCTTTTTTTGCAATTCAGTTCTCCTGAATTGCCTGAATGTAATATTTATTACTCTTTCTGCACAAGTGGGTGAGCTGAAACAAAGATACCTTTTTCAGAATCGGACAGAAATCTTTAGCACTGCGTGGAAGAGAAATCTTGTATTTCTCTTTTTTCTAACAAGAAGTAATGAAGAAATGTGTTAACTGAAAATGCACATATGTCTATTAAAAATAAATTAACTACTCGATTATCAAAACTACTAAGCAGGTCACAGGTAAACTAGCTAAGAACACAGATATAGCAAAACTTACAAGCAAAACTTGACTGTGAAGTCCCAGAAGACGTCCATTCCTTCTATAGACGTGCAAAGCTGTTACCTCTTACATGTCACGTAATTAGAAGAATTATCACAGTTAATCCACAATCAAACTGATCTTCACATGAGTAATGAAGGTCTAACAGTGCTTCAGACTTCCCATAAGTTATTTTTTGCTGGAGTACTGCACAACTACATTTTTAAGTGTCATCTGAAAAGTTAAATAAAAACTGTTAGAAAAATTAATCTTTCACTGAGCTGAGTCAGTGTCCTAAATCAGCTGTTCCCCATGAATCACATGCAAATATAGCATAACCGTGCGATGACACACCAATGTTACAGGGACAGGGTGCTAGCGAGGGCCCTCAGCCTGTTGCTCTGAGGCATTCTGGCTTCATACTGGCACATTGAAGTCCTGCAGAGATGAGCCAGGGGCTCCTGAGGTAGTAAGAGCCAAAAGCGAAACACCAGTGAAATACCCCAAAGGAATTAAGGGGTGTTCCTTTAAGAAGGTGACATGGCTGACAGCCCAGATAAAGTGCCTCTATACCAATGCATGCAGCATGGGCAGCAAACGGGAGGAGCTGGAAGCCACCATGCTGCTAGAAAGCTATGACCTAGTTGCCATGACTTAAACTTGGTGGGATGAATTCCATAACTGGAGTGTGGCTATCGATGGCTACAGGCTGTTGAGAAGGGACAGACAAGGAAGAAAGGACAGAGGCTCTTCTCTACATCAAGAAACATATAGATTGTGAAGAGCTGTCTCTGAAGAATAGCCACAAGCAGGTTGAAAGCTTATAGGTAAGAATCTGCTGGAAAAGTAGCACAGCGAGCTGTAGGCAATCCCAGAGACTCCTGGCATGAATTGAAGATAACTTCTTGTCCTGGTTCCGGTAGCGACAGGGTTAATATCTGGCACAGCACAGGTATTCCACACCATGTGAGCCATGTCCAGTCTTTAGGGGGGAGCTAGCCTAGCCAGGGAGGAGGGGGAGGAAGAAGAGGAAGTGCCTGTTTGGGAGCAGGTGGGGTCGGTCCGTGTCCAGTTGGTCTGTGCTCGGCGGTACAGTACCGCTATTTGTACATTGCTCTGTCAGTGCTATTGTTGTTGTTTGCCTGTTTTTCTTTGTTGTTCTGTTAAATTGCCTTTATCTCAACCCACGAGTTTTTGCCTTTTTATTCAAATTTTTCCCTTGCGACTGCGAGGGGTTGGGTGAGCGGGCGCGTGGTTCTTTGTGCTGGCTGAGGCCAAACCACGACACTTCTTCAGCTGGATAATGGACAGCCATGCCAGACAGGATGGACAATAAGGTAATCAACTGGACCTGTTGATTACCAACTCAAGTGAGCTCATCAGTGATGTCAAGATTGGAGGCAGCCTGGGCTGCAGTGATCATGCACTGGTGGAGTTTGCAGTCCTGAGGGATGTGGGTCAGGCAAAGAGTAGAGGCAGGACCTTGAATTTCAGGAAAGCAAACTTCCAGCTCTTCAAGGAGTTAGTCAATAGGACCCCCTGGGAAACTGCCTTCTGTGACAAGGAAGCAGAACAGAGCTGGCAGATCTTTATTGATGTTTTCCACAAAGCACAAGAGTTTCCATCCCCAGGTGTAGGAAACCAGGAAAGGAGGGCAAGAGACCGGCATGGCTGTGGTGAGACCTGCTGGTCAAACTAAAAAGCAAGAAGGAAATGGGCAGTCAGTGGAAGCAGAGACAGGTGTTCTGGGAAGAGTATAGGGTCACTGCAGAGTTGTGTAGGGGTGGGGTCAGGAAGGCCAATTCACAGCTGGGACTGAACTTGTCAATGGATGCAAAGAAGAATAATAAGGGCTTCTACAGGTATGGGAGTCAGAAAAGGAAGACCAAAGAAAGCATAACCCCCCTGATGAGAAAGAATGGAAAGCTGGTAGCAATGGATGAGGAAAAGGGTGAGGTACTCCACCAATTTTTTTTGCCTCAGTCTTCACTAGCAATCTCTCTTCCCACGCCTCTCGAGTCAATGGACGACAAGGCAGAGACTGGGGGAGCAAAATCCCTCCCACTATAAGAGAAGATCAGGTTCATGACTACCTGAGGAACCTGAACTATATGTGTCTATGGGACCTAACGAGATGCAACCCAGAGACTTGAGGGAATTGGCTTATGTAACTGCCAACCCACTTTCCGTGATATTGAAAAGTTGTGGCAGTCACGTTAAGTCCCTGATGAATATAAAAAGGGAAATATTTCATCCACTTTTAAAAAGCGTAGAAAGGAGAACCCTGGGAACTACCAACATGCCAGCCTCATCTCTGTGCCCTGTCCTATCACAACAGGCCCTGATAAAAAGTCTGTCTCTGTCTTTCTTATAAACCCCCTTTCAGTACTGCAAGGTTGCAATAAGGCCTCCCCGGAGCTTTCTCTTCTCCAGGCCGAACAAACCCAGTTCTCCCAGCCTGTCCTCGTATGAGAGCTGTTCCATCCCTCTGATCATTTTGTGGCCCTCCTGGATTTGCTCCAACAGGTCCATGTCTTTTCTGTGCTGAAGGCCCCAGAGCTGGACACGGTACTCCAGGTTGGATCTCACCAGAGTAGAGTAGAGGGGCAGGATCATCTCCCTTGACCTGCTTGCCATGCTTCTTTTGATGCAGTCAAGGATGCAGTTGGCCCTCTGGGCTGCAAGTGCACATTACTGGCTCATATCTATTTTTTTCATCCAACAGTATCCTCAGATCCTTTGCAGCAGGGCTGCTGTCAATTCCTTCATTCGCCAGCCTGTGCTGATATTGAGGATTGCCCTGACCCAGGTGCAGGACCTTGCACGTGGCCTTGTTGGACCTCATGAAGTTCACATGGGTCCACTTATCCAGGTCCCTCTGGATGCTATCCCGTCCCTCAGGCTTATCAACCACACCACTCAGCCTGGTGTGATCTGCAAATTTGCTGAGGGTGCACTCGATCCCACTGTCTGTGTCATTGCTAAAGATGTTAAACAGTACTGGTCCCAACACAGACCCCTGAGGGACACCACTCATCACTGATCTCCATGTGGACATTAGGCCATTGACCACTGTCGTCTGGATGTGACCATCCAACCAACTCCTTATCCACAAAACAGTCCACCCATCAAATCCATCTAATTTAATGAGAATGATGTTGTGGAGAACTGTGCCAAAGGCCTTAAAAAAGTCCAGTTAGATGACATCCATAGCTCTTCCCTTACCCAATAATGTAGTCACTTCAAGTAAAATTTAACTAGTGTTTCATCTTCTCCCTTTGATTTGGTTCATTGCAATTTGGAATACTGCCTAGACCATCTTATGCTCTATGACAAACTGTTCTATGTCCCCAGTGTTTGGAAGTCAATCTGTGTATTCTCACAGATAATAAAGCTTTTTATTATGCTAATTTATGCCTCCATTGCATCATTTGGACATGTTTTCTGGGTTTTTTCCCTACTGTTTCTCCTATATTGTGTTGTTTTCTAAGTTTCTCTCTTCTTGTTTTTGACTTTTTTTAAACATGAGATGGGGAGCCTCAAAATTCAAATTTACACAAATGGGAAAGGTGTGCTGATAAAATGCTGTTAACACTAACCTACCAGAAGTTACACAGGCTATTCTTGTGATGAAATCAATGAGTTAAAAGAAAATCAAATACATGTTACAGCATAGCAAGGGATCCTTAGGAATACTGAAGGATTTTGAGAGCACAAATTCTTTTAAAAACTTCATTTTCAAAAATTATTTGAAATACTCAGCATGTTAATGCATGAAAAGCAGATTATACAAAATTAGGCCAACCCACAGCTGCAACACTAATAGTAGCATACCTGGCCAACACTGCTGTGATTCAGGTAGCTATACCCTGCTCTACAGTCCTCAGCCCACCCACAATCTTCTAGACCAGGCAGTGCAGGATATGATAAGAAATAGCTGAATATTCTGCCTCTGACCCTACTCAGAGGCAGAAGTAACTAAAACAGTGATGCTGGTGCTTTAGGGAAACTTCATCAGCTTAACTGTACTTTTTTGCCTTGGGCTGGCTTCTGTTCTCTCAAGACGTCTCCTGTTTCTTCTTCTCTGCTCCCTTCATTTTCTCTTCCTTACCATTAAACTCATCTCTCTCCTGTCCTCTTCATTTCCTTCCGTGCAATATCTGTCTCTGTACTACCCCCACTCATTTCCTTCCTTCTCAGTGACAGTCTAGTTAAACTGTTCTCCCCTCACCAAAAGTTTGGAAAGTGATCCCCAAAAAGTAGCATCTCTTCCCTAACATTGTCCTCCTTCTGTCTACTTTGATAGCAGGCTGTGTGAGATATTGGTATGTCCATTATGCTACTGTGTATATTGACTACCACAGGGGAGGTGCTGTCATAATAAACCTGATTAACAGCTCTGCAGCAGCAATAAATTGGCTCTCAGCTGCTAAGATACACATGAGGGACAGAAAAGCTAAACAGGTGACTGAGGAGAGATACTGGAAAATGCAATGAGGAGAGGCTATCCTGGAAGGAAGAAATCCACCACTCCCAAGAAAACCCAAATCCAAACAAAACTCCAAAAGCATTACAGAACTGAGATTGCTATAATTACCTTTTTGTTATATCATATTTGATGAACAGTTGGGACTGATTACAGATTTAGAAACATATATAAATCCTAAGAGAAAAATTAATCTGACCTCAAATTCTTTCTGAATTGTTTCTGCTTTGACTAGGTAAATGTTCTGGCATTAAACCATCTATATTCACATAGACCTTCCTGAAATTGCTCCATTCTTTTCATGTCTGGGGCAAAACAAATAATTTTTTCTTGTATGCTAAAAATATTTATATAAACCATTTTCTACTGAGTTAAAGTCTTTTAAAAATCTCATGTGCAATCAGAGCATTAATTTTTAAAGAATCCAGTTTTAAAATCTGTGTAGAAGAAAACTTTAGAAGACTGTAAGTCTTGATCTTAATTATAGTGCTTTGTCTAGAATGGTGAAAAATATAGTTATTTACTCCAATAGATTAATTTTTTAAAATCTGAAATGTATTTTAATATTTTGCAAACAATATTATGGAAACAGAATAGTCACAATATTTACAGTGGAAGCATTATAGATAGCATTGTGGTCTCTATTAAAACCATGAAGGGATTTGCATCCAGAAATCATCATGTTGATTCAGGTTACTTCAGGCATTATTGATAAGAATCCAGAAAACAGAGATATTCAAATTACTGGACATTCAAGAAAATTTTGGCCATTGGATTTTGGCTTTTATTTGTAGCATAAGGAGCAATTCTCCCTCTCCCTCTTGCCCCCCGTTTCTTCATTTCTTCTGAATTTTCTCAGTGAAACACCTATTGTCACACACCACAATGTGCAGGCTGGTTCACAAAACCAGCCACAAAAAGAGTGATGAGGTGGGGCAGTGAGGCAAGCGGAAGTAGCTACTTGTATTCCAGGCTTCAGTGGCTGA
This sequence comes from Chionis minor, assembly GCA_013398295.1. Taxonomy (NCBI): domain Eukaryota; kingdom Metazoa; phylum Chordata; class Aves; order Charadriiformes; family Chionidae; genus Chionis; species Chionis minor. The sequence continues at coordinate 137,596 of VZSF01000011.1, read as the reverse complement.
AATTGTTGATTAGTGGTGGCTAGACGTCTCCTATTAGAAAGTAATAATTTCCCATTCTTTTCCACTTTGGTTTGCCCTCATATTCTAGTTATTTTTCTCTAATATGTGCCAGAGAAACACTTCTTCCCTTTCTCTGAGATTTTTTTATATCTCATTGGTGTCTTTCTTTGATTTTAAAGCTACCATACCAGACAACAGTGCTACGTTATAGAGCCAGATTCTATAGGGTGAACACTGTGTGGTCAAGAACCTATTCTCAGAGCAAAATTGGAAGAATCAGGTTTATATTTGAAGTTGTAATTTTTTTCCACACTCCAGTAAGTTATCTTAGAAAAATAAACCATATGGTATCAAGTGAAACTTATTTCATGTTTTCTTACTGAGAAATACAAAAGGAACAGTAAGTTTTATTCTAACTTTTGAGACCCCACTGGTAACACAGCTATTATGCAGAGCTATCTGGAAGTCATTTACACTCCTCACAGGGGGTCTATCTGCAACTTTAATTTCAGATCTGAGGCTCGCTGTAACAGTTTACTGCCTTTTAGATGATCTTCTGATAAACTGAAAACAAAGAAACTTTTGCACAGAGAATAAGTTGTAATGTACTTTTGGGAATGATTGCTCTTGTTAGAGTTTGTGTTCTAGGAAGCTTAAGGGAAAATTACAGTTATTACATTATGTTAGTTACAGATTGTGTTGGTAAAATTTGACTGAAAAATTAACTAGTATTTGGATGTGGTTTTACATGGTTGTAGGTGTTTTTCTTACACAACCTGTCTGAGAACAGAACTTTGAGTTTTAGCTAAAGAAACAAATATATTAACAAAAAACTCCACTGCAGCTGAAAAATCTTTGTGGCACCTTTTTTCCCCAAAAATATTCCTTCCTTTTAAACAGACTTAAGAAAAAACTGACTATAAGAAAAAAAAATCACATATTGTTTTGTTTGGTCATCTCTTAACAGAAATGGCATGATACACATTATGGTGGTCGTGTAATTGTACACATTCATACTTAATGGCCAAATCAAACAGGTTTATCTCAATTCAGAATAGCTTATCATTCTTCTTTAAAGAGCTTACAAAGTGAAAAAGCTGAAGTAAAAAGGAAGAAGAGAGTATAGCCAGCTAGGGCGTTTCTGCTTGCAAACAGATTCACAATGATTTTAATGGTACAGAATGCATCCATCAAAGTATTTAGCAGATATAAAGGCAGATAAAACCAGAAAAAAAACAACTCAGACATACACATGGTTGTAGTTAAAGCTGTAATGGGAAAGAGTAAATCAATTAGTCTTGGTTTCTTTTATAACAAAACAGTAAAAAGTAGTTTTATCCTGAATGAATTCTTCGAAACAAGTGATTGATACATTGACATGACAAGAGACACATTTCTAGCATGTTTACATCAACACCTGGTGTTTCATTCCTTTTTTCTTTCTCTTTATTTTTCCCCATCTCGTAAGTCTCTATGGATCCCTAGCTGAACACATTTAGCAGCATTCTAGACTTTCTATGTTTAGATAGTGGAGAGAAATTAATGTTGAAGTCCCAAACTATGTATATGTATGTTTTATATATATATATATCCATAAAAAATACTTTTTCCATTTAAAATGCTGATTGGACCATTACCTTAAGCATATACCTTAGGCTGCTCATGCCTGGCTCTCCTCATACATACAATAGTACTGTCAGTGATCTTTCCAACACAGAGGTCACATTCACACTGCTCAAGTCCAGGCTTCAAATCTAGGAGCTGCTTTTGCTAATCTGCCTGATTTTCTCCACTCACTACATCATGTACCTATGCAACCTTTTGGAGCCAAAATTGACAGTGTGAGTATCTCCCTTACTTGGCTCTCTGCCTTTTAAACAAGGTTACTTTCCTCAGGATTTCTAGGAACACAGATCTCGAGCCCAACAAAGACCATTTGGTTTCTTCATCTTGCTCACCTCTTTAGCAGTAGCAGATTTTTCTTCTGAATTTTTGAGCAAAACCGAGAATTTCCAACAGAGCAAGGGGAAGCTAGAGCCAGATGACGGTAAATTAACAAAATTATTTGACTTCTAAAAAATAGTATTTATTAGATACATAAAGACCTCCTGATTTTTCTGCCATTGTTACAACAGTAATCTTAAAACTTCAGCCAGACACCAGATGATAGTGGAAAACAAATAAACAAATAACATTTACCAGATGAAAGGTATGGTTTTTATTCTAATTCTCATTATTCTCAAAAAAAAATTATAAATACTATTAAACTTTCTTTTTTATTATGTGTATTTACTCCACTGACAAATCATTTCCAAATGTTCTAGTTCTTCATGAAAACACATTTTTACCCAACCAGCGTAGTTCCATGCCACCAAGTATGAGAAGCAGGGTTCAAAAATACTTTTTAAATTTTTTTTTCTTTTCAAGGAATTAGTTCCTTGGGGTTTTTTATCCTTTTGCAATATGTAATGATGGAAGTAATTTTAGTTAAAATAACTCACGTATGCTTTTGTCTCTTGAGCTCAGATATTAAAAAGATGTATAATAAGTGTGATTTATGCATAGTGACAGTACAAGAACTGATACACTGTCTAGTCTATGGAAACATTAAAATATTTTTTCTAATTTTAAGTCAATACAATTAATGCAAGACTTAAATTGCCATGATAAATCTGAAGATGACACAGGACTAAAACATATTCTCTTCAAGAGTGGTACTTTTGAAGAACAACTTTCCCTAAAGCACACTTAATGTTAAAAATGACCATTTCTCAATTAAGCTGACAGCAGATTATGAAGATTCATTATGCATAACAGGGATTTTTTTTAAACCTTGCATAAGTGGAAAAGAAACCTTTGAAGAATAATTTATGCATTAAAACAAAGGACTTAAGGAGGTTGCCTGGTGTTAATTAGGAAAAAGAAGAGTCAATTATAAGACCAAAAATAGTTTTAGAAAGGGAAACTATAAATCAGCTTTTTCAGTGGAGTTAGAATAGTCCAGAACACCCAAACTTCATGTACCCTTTGTAGGAATGCTTACCAACCTGTGGACTCAAAGCTGAAGCAAAAATTTTTTGTTTGGGTACAGCTATTATTAATTTACAGCTATTATTACTTTATATAGTAAGCAATAAACTTTATGAGAAATTACAAGGGTCTGTTAGGAGAAAGAGAAGACTATAGACAATATACATTGTACCAAAACCCCATGTTTCTCTCCTTATTTCTTGTATGTACTGCTATAATTTTTAATCATCATGATACATCATGGTTAACAAGTTTACACAGGAAATATTAAAAACTCCTTACTTTGCTTACTTGCTAATTTTAAGAAAAATATAAGAATTTGTAGGAATTTAAAAAAGTTCCAATTAGCGTACAAGAATTTTGGAATAATAACTCCTCGTGCAAAGTACCAAAAATTTTTATTTTATTATATATAAAAGGTTCAACATACCAGTGTGACATATAGGCTGTCCAGAATTTTCCCAACTTTTTGTTCCTTTTTCGTGTGCTTCTGAGCGATAGGCATGGCAGTAGCATGGTCTTGCCTCCTGTGCTTGTTGATGTTGACTGTTTCTCTCTTGTAAAATGTCCTGAAGGGTTTTTGGGTAAGTCTTGGAGGAAGATTTATTTGGTTTTGTTTTCATACTCCAAGTTTTAACATTACAGCAATGTTTGTAATACTATATGAAGCTCTTGCACTGCTATGTCACCTCTCCCAGCTTGTTGTGCTCAACATACTTTCTGCAAGGGGAAACTTTGACTGACAGATTGATCCATTACAAAAATAGATACTTCTAAACTATATGTGTTTTGAGTTTGTTCATACATTTTCTATTTGTCCCATGCCAATACGGAGTTGTAAAAAACCCCAGGCTTTACAATGTATAATTTAGATTTTTGACATTTGGGAAAGTGGTTAAGTTTTCATTTTTCTTTCTTTCCCCATCCCAGGCCTATAATTTGGTAAGTCTGTATTTCCCAGTGGATAGATAAATAGATAGTTACCATCCATCATGCAGTACCACTGTCAGCCAGAAGTGTTATGAAGTGGCAAATACTTATCTCTACTGGAAGGAAAGTATCAGTCTTAGACTAATATTTGCCAGGATTCAGATGATTACATTCCCAGGTATTTTTTTAAATATATTTTCAGACAGAGATTTTTTTAAAAAACAAATTTACTTCTTTGTTGACTTGCTTCTGTGAACTATAGATTAGACAGCCATCAACAAAGGGTGTTTGGTTAATCATTATTATTTTACCGAGAAGGATTAAATGATTTATGTTATTTCCTAAAACCAATAAAGTTAAGTTTAATCAGATTAGCCTAATGCTTCTCACCAAACAGTATTATCTTTCTACTAGTGACATGTATTGTTTTCAGAATTGCAGGCTACTGCAATACAACCTTTCATTTAGCTTTTAAAATGAAACTCATATCTGCGATTGCATAATTCCATTTTGGTATTATACAATAAAATAGTCATTGGAGTGATGTAGAATCTGAAAGATAAGCCTATATAAGTCTTTGGAGAGATCCAGAAATAACCTAATACCCATATATATTTTGTCAGACTTATTTAATATACTTGATACCTGGCGGGGAGGAGGTTGCTACCTGAATAGGTTGTTATTGTGCATCTAGGCTTTAGAGATGTTTAAGCATATTTGCAACACAAATTTGGTTTCTCCAGAACACGTATGGGTGAGAAGCACACAGTTATGATGCAAGACCTTGAATGCTCCAGATAAGAGCATGCCCCTCACTGCTGAGTCTGTCTTTACACCCAGAAGCTTTATGACCGGGTTAAGTGGTTTGGTGCTAAATCTGCTTAAAAAACCTCTCCGTTTGAAAGAGCATACGGAGATGTGACGGGCAGTTTCAGAGCCCAGAGTGATTTTTCAGCCTACCCTTCCTTTGCAGTTGCCTTTGAAACATCAGAGGGCATATCCTGTGAGTGAGGGGTGGCATGGGAGCCCCCAGCTGTGCAGGCATGGATTTACTCATCCCGGGATCATATCTGATGTCTTGGATGGGGAAAAGAAAGCCTGGGAGGAGGCAGAGGTTACTTCCACTGAATGCTTAATTTTCCCTGTATTGATAGCAGCATGGACCAGGTTTCTTTGCCCCCAAAATGGCCCTGAAGTCAACAGCTTGCATTACCCCTCTTATATTCATGTCTGTCCTGTAACATTTTGCTACTATCTATATCTGTTCCTGCCTTGGGAAATTTAGAGGCATTAATGGACCTTCAAGGAGCAATTACATCCAGCTGTCTCATATACTCAGTGAGTGAATATAACTGCCTCGGCCATTGCAGGGGAGGGGGGGGAAATCAGACAGATTGTCTTCATGTTTTAAATAATGGCTTTAAAAATAAAAAATAACTAAAAAAATTATCTCTGGCAGACCCCTTCTATGAGGACTGCACATAAGACTTCTCAGAAAGTTTTGCCTGCTGCATTCTTAGTCAAGGCAGATTCACATATGCGAGAACAGTAAGATTAAAAGCACTCAGCAGTGCTCAGCAATGAATCCTTACTTAGTCCCCTGCCCAGCATTCTGGCTCTGTGGATCCCTTTCGAGGTGGTTAATCTCCCTAGACACGGTGTGCAAAACTCTGGGCTCCCAGAGCAGGGAACAGCATCACAATAGTTAAAGATTGTGGCACTTTATGGCTAAGGCTTTCAGCATGGAAAATTAACTTGTCCCTCTAGTGGGCCTCCTAGATTGATATCCAAGCTACCAGCTCTTGGCCTCAGTGAGTTCCAGTGGGTTTAAAATTACACAGTGACACTATTCACTGCTTTCAGATTCTTTTTGAACTTATTGATCAAGGGTTCACAGCAAGGTTTAACTGTTGCTTTCCATCGCTTTGATACAAGGCAGCCAATGGCAACAAGCAAACAACGATCTTGTTCTTGAAGTACAAACAACAGTGTTGTTTTTTTCAGGGATATTTTTTTCACAGGGTGTTTTATTACAACACTTATTAAGGAGAGTTAAAGCTGATTCTGTCTTGGCCTTAAGGATTTTTTTTTTTTTCTTTCTATTCCCAGGCAGTTCAGAAAATATGGTGGAACCTTATTATCCTGGACCTCACCAACATGAGTCTCAGGTAGCTGAAACCTCATCTAAGCAGCTGTTGTGTCTACTGCTCCTGCTGCTGTTTGCTGATTGCAGTAATCATCATGTTTATTATATAAATTTTAAAGTAATTTTTGTAATGTTGTGGTAAAATGCTCATTTTTGGTAAAACACATGTAAAGCATGCTATACTTGAATAAACGCCTGTATGAAGAGTTAACTCAAGGGGCTATGTAAATTACAACAAGGTACAAAAGAACTGAAATAAGGGATGAACACTGTGAGTAGTTGTGGGGTGCCCACCTTGTGCATGTGGCCTCAATAGCAGCAGATGGTATGACAGGAACAGGAACATAAGCTCTACATGTAACTGGAGCACCCAAACTGTCTGAAATATGGGGATATATGCCTCAAAACTGATAATGCTGAAGAGGAAGACAGCTATCAACAGGGTTAAACAGCAACCATACAATGACCGTGGTGGACAGGCCTGCAACCCACAGCTGCTATGGATGTGGGGATGTGTGAGGTGCACTCAGCAATGTGTGCCTATTAGAGCTTTAGGGGATTAGCTACAGTGGATGTTCAGAAGTTTGTAGGTGGTTTAACTGTTCTGTAGCATGGTTTATCTGTTGTATTGCAACAGATCTTGAAAATCTCATGCATTGATTGTTGGTTAATTATGGTCTGCTAATAATTTAAGAAACTGCTTTTGCAGTATAACAGAGTCATAAAAAGGTTGAAGTTGGAAGGGACCTCTGGAAGTCACTTGGCCCAAACCCCCTGCTCAAGCAGGGCCACCTAGAACAGGTTGCCTGGGACCAGGCTTTTGAATATCTCCAAGGATGGAGATTCCACAGAGTCTCTGGGCAACCTGTGCTGGTGCTCACTCACCCTCACAGTGAAAAAGTGTTTCCTGATGTTCAGACTGCAACTCCTGTGTTTCAATTTGTGCCCGTTGCCTCTGGTCCTGTCACTGTGTACCACTGAAAAGAGCTTGGGTCTGCCTTCTTTGCACCCAGCCTTCAGGTTATTTATATACATTGATGAGATTGCCCCCCAAGCCTTCTCTTCTTCAGGCTGAACAGTCCCAGCTATCTCAGCCTGAGAGAAGCTCCAGTCCTTTAATCACATTTGTAGCCCTTCATCGGGCTCTCTCCAGTATCTCCATGTTTCTGTTGTACTCAGGAGCCCAGACCTGGACAGAGTACTGCAGGTGTGGCCTCACCAGTGCTGAGTACAGGGAAAGAATCACCTCCCTCGTCACGCTGGCAGCCTCCACTTAATGCAACCCAGGATGCCATTAGCTTTCTTTGCTGTGAGGGCCCATTTCTGGCTCGTGTTTAGTTTGAGTGTCCACTAACCTGATATTCCTGCAAAGCTGCTTTCCAGCCGGGCAGCCCCCAACATATGCTGGTGCATGGGATTGTTCTTCCCCAGATACAGGACTTGGCACTTCTCTTTGTTCAATGGCATGACATTTCTGTCAGACCACTTCTCCAACCTGTTGAAGTCCCTCTGGATGGAAGCATGACCCTTGGGTGTATCACATAATCTTCCAGTTTTGTGTCATCTGAAAACTTGTTGATGGTACACTCTGCCCCGTCATCCAAATTGTTACTGAAGATGTTGAACATATTGGGACCCAGTACTGAGGCCTGGGGTACACTGCTGTTTACTGCTCTGCAACTAGACTTTGTGCCACTGATCACCACTCTCTGTGCCTGGCTATTCAAACAGTTTTCAGACAACCTCACTGTTTGCTCATCCAGCCCATACTATTTGTCACCTACTTGTCCTTCATGTGCCTGGAAATGGATTCCAGGATAAGCTGCTCTGTCACCTAACCAGCAATCGAGGTGAGGCTAAGTAGCCTGGAGTTCCCTGGGTCTTCCTTCTTGCTCCTCTTGAAGACAGGAATGATGTTTGCCTTCCTCTAGTCCTCAGGCATCTCTCCCTATCACCATGATCTTTCAAAGATTATCAAGAGTGATCTTGCAGTGCCATCGGCTAGCTCCCTGAGAACTTGTGGGTGCATCCTGTCAGGACTCAACTTTTAAGTATGTCTAGTATCCTTAAGTCAAGTTTGCCTGACTGATTTAAACCATGTGAACTTAGCAGTTTTTCCCTGCAGTACATAGTTTCTTGTGCATTTATAACTATAACTTGCATCACAATTGTTTACTTATTTTCCTGACCACTGTTTTAACTCAGTGTTCAACATAGACTGGAAGATACCACCGTTCTCTCCCAGAAAACCATGGAAGGTTCTGTGTATTTGTTAAATAGATTGACATTTAAAGGAGAAGTACGTAAAATTGTCTTTTAAAAATGTTATTCAATATTAAATTACAGGCACTCCCAGGATTCTGTCTTAGTTAATCTGTTAAGGTATTTCAATGTGAACTTGTTTGCCCCAAAAAGTGCATATTATACCATGTTAATTAGATAAAAAACTAAAACTATTTGAGCTCAGTCTCTAGACTGAAAAGGAATAAAAAAACAATTCACACCACAATGTGATTTTACATTATAGCTTTCCAACAAAATTTTGGAAATGCGTATAGTTTTGAATGTAATATTTAGTAAATTGAATCAGTAAGTACTAAGCAGCGTGTTTTCTGAATGATTTGAGTTTTGTTGCCATTAATGTCAAGAAATAATGATTTCTTTTGCATTTCATCTATAGTTGCTGACAAGATGTGTCCAGTTAATATCCCACAAATCGGGTGAAGCTGGCTGATAGTGAGTAGTGTTCATCTATATGAACACAGTCACTGTTAGTCACAGTTAATAATTAGGGAAGTGTTAAATATTAATATTTTGTCATTTTGAAATGTATCTTTAAATTAGTTTTGAGTTTGCCTTTTTGGGTGTGTGTGCATGTTCCATTTCTCCACATTTGCTATTCACATCCCTTGCATGCAAAGCAGGCGGCACTCACATTCAGTTATTTTCATACTAGCCATGTTTCTTTATATGCAGAAACACTAGGTGAGATCTCAACCATGAGAAAAATTGGAAACAGAGGCTGCAACTTTGTTAATTAGTAAGAATAAATCACCCAGAAATCCCCAGCAGAGTTGCACCAGTATTGATTTTTCAGTATGAGTGAAGAGTTTTAAGGTCCCCAACAGGTCCTTCCTAAATCACTAATATCATCTGCCAGAATTGCAACATTGGAACATAAATCTCCTAGATAAGCCTGTGCATGTCAAGAACAAGACAGAAAAAGGCCACCCAGCAGATTGCAATAATGTCTTCTGGGGAAAGTTTCTTCTGAAACCAAGCACAGTGATCCATTGAACTCCTTGTGACGATCCAGTATGACTGATTTAAAGAGGAGCTGAAAGACAGACCCAGGAATGAATATCCCTCTTAAGAAGCTTCCTATATTTACCCTGCATTTAACAGCAACAGAAATCAGTCACAGAAATCAACGCTTATTTCCTCCTCTCACCTGTAGCCTACAGTATGGGTGCATCTGTGGGTGCTGAGAAAGCCTGGGACTCAGCCACAAATAATACTTAGAAGATTTGAGGAGCAAATTCTTGTTCTTATGACATCTGTGTTTTAAGAATGGCAAAAATAGTCTCAAGGGATAGGTCTATTTAAGTTTGTATTAATTTTTAAGGATACCACTGTATTACAAAATATTCCATATTCATTTTGTGATGAAGTTTGAGCTCTTACAACCACTGTAGTAGGTGGACTCCTTATTGCTTTAGTGCTCTTTCATATGTTCAATTCTTGATGACTTTGATGGTTTGCTTTATAAAAGAAATAAAAGAAGACCATATTCCTTCTCACTGTTGACCTTCGTGCCCCTTCCGGGACAGAAAGCATTTCAGGAAAAGACAATAAGCTTCTCAAAGTTGTAACAACTACTCACTGTAGCTTTAATGTAAGTTGTAGGAGTAATGTAAGTTAGAATAGCCCTAAGCTGTTCTGATACTGTTTGTAACGCCAAAACAGAAATTGAAAATGCAAAATATGTCATGTAACTCTAAAGAGGGCAGAAATTGAGTTGTCAAATTTATGATCTACAGAATGTCTTTCTAAGTAGCATCCAGAAATCTTGGAAGCCTCTCCTTCTGCAAAAAACAGGACAACATGTAGAAGTGATACAATGTGCTCAGAAATTCAATACACATGCTTTTTCCCTTTCGTATCAGGATATTGAGAAAGTCTTCACTTCCAATTAAGTCATCTGTCCCCACTCTACAACACAGGTATATGAAAACCCATCTATTTTTACATATAGGATAGATTACAAATATGAAGGTCTTTCTTTTGCTTTCATTATCTGCTTGGTTACATCCAGCCACAGGGGAAATAAATTGGATCTGCTCATCTCATGCTTCTGGTTTACATTTCTTCTCAAAAAAAAATATATTGTGTTTCCTAGGCATTTATTTTGTTTTCATATAGGTTAGTATTTATGTTGCACATCTGACTTTTGAATAATCATGTAGATAGAACAGCAAAGTAAAACAGAAACAACAAAACACAAACCAAAATTTCTTCACGTAGATCATACTCCAAAGGGAAAGTCTAAGTTTGGAAATGAGAAAAGTTCTTCCTCCCTATATATTTAATTCAGAGACATTGACAGTTTATTCCACAAAGAATACCATTTTGTTATAACACATTTGATCTGATGAATTATCAGTACTCATGCACAAAAAGAGCGACACAATAAAACAGAGCTAAAGTGACATCTAGGGCATTAGCATTTCATACGGCTGAGTGCTGAAAAAAATGAATCTTATTACTACATTCATAATTTTCCTACACGTGGCATTTAAGAAACTCAGGGTGATTTTGTGTGTTTGCTCTGTTTGAAGCACAATTAAACAAAAATATAGAAGACTGCGGATGTTATTCTGTGCCATGATTCATTATGTTCCACTTGGTTGTGGAATCCCTGGAAACAATGAAAAGATATTTCAGAATATGAGTTTGTGCTCATAAAATCTCTGACATGGTTCAGGGATTCATCAGACTTGCTTAAAGAATGAGACTCTCTTCCCTTGGAAAACAAGAAAATCAAGAGGGTACGCCCGTGACACAAAGAAAATCCTTTACTCCCATAAGTTTTCCTAAGTAGTATGTGTATGTGTTTATAATGTATGTCTGTGTTTATCGTTGAAGCTGAACATAGATATCCTGAAACTTTCTTTCCTCTGTATTGAGGGGCCAAAATATCTCCCCAAAGCTATGGATTCACCTACAGACTTTTTTAAAAACTACAGGTTCCCCATTTCATGTGGTAGTCCTGACATTTTTTCCAAGAGCACAGACATTGTGCATTCTTCCTGCTTTACATCTGTTTTACAATCTGTTCTGCACTTCCAGTTCCCTCTCTTCTCTGGCCTTTACTGCGCAGCTCTTCTAGCACCTGTGTGCTGGCCATGTAAGTGGCTTCGTTAGCCTTTCAGAGCATCATTTCCCTCATTCCAGGTTAGCAGTCCTCTATCCTACTGCATATCCAAGTGAGGATTCTTATTAATTTCCTCAAATCTGAATTTTATGTTTACCTTGGCAATATAAGGTAACTTGCAATAAAAAGGAGAGAAAAATCCTACTTCCTCTTTCTTTGTGCAGGGTAACTGCAGTTCTCTCTCTCGTGCAGAATAACCTACAGGGGATAAAGTAGCTTCTCTCTGGTTGAGCTAATACCCAGGGTATTAGTCCAAACTGCTGGATCAAGTATTGCAAGACTCCTTGCTCCCCCATTTCAGCAAAATGTGCCTATATTATTCAGGTTCTCATAATAATTGAATTGAGACCTTTCCATTAACTAAACTTTTTTTTTTTTTGCATTTATTTAAGGTTTCTAAAATATATACTGTTAGCAGTATGGGTATTTGGTAACTTAGTTTCTTTAGAGTTTATATTTAACAGACACAAACTGTAAACTCATAGCCTCAGTGGGGAAAGAATTCAGTAATTGCATGTAAAACTGTTATTATATTTATTTCTTTACAAACTAATTCTCTGGGAAATAATGCTTTTCAGTGCTTTTTCACTTAATTGAAACAAGTATTTTTAATATAAATGAAGCTTTCCGAACTCGTTGCATTAATAAGTCTTGCAGCAATGTCTACTTTTCATTAATTCATCCTCTCTGAGTTAATCTCTTTCTCCTCAAACTTGCTCTAAAAGCTTACTATTTTTCCTCCTACTTTGCCTTCCCTGTTTTCAGTTCTATAGTACACAATCAGGAATGGGATTTAAGGATGTACCATCCCATTTCTTTTCACCTCTTCAAGCAAAATAAATAAATCAATGTTTGCAATTACACTTTGGAATTAAATTTTAGATAATTTGTCTTGTATCCTTTACTGGATTGCTTTCAGTCCAAGCCACAGCTTGTAAGTGAATTGCACCTTGATGAATAATTAGAATGGGATCAATAGTACATGAAATTAATTTCTCTAACCCACTTCTCAGGATAAGAGAAAGAAAAAAATAATGTCTTTGACTCAGAGAAGCTACAGCATAAACTTCTTTCAAAACATCTACAGTAATTTCTAGGGTTAAATAGGTTGAGTTTTTTTTATGATGTACTGCAAAATGTGCTAGAAATCAATGATGCAGTTTTGCTATTGGTTAAAAGGTAGATTAAAATTATTCTTAATGAATGTCCAGATGAATCTTAAAAGTGTCCAATGATGGGCAATCCACCACTTCCCTGGGGAAATTATTCCAGTGGCTGGTTATCCTCATTGTAAAAACTTTTCCTCTTGTGTCCAATCAGAATCTCCCCAGGAGTAACTTGTATCCATTAGCCCTCATCTTTTCCATGTGACTCTCTGTAAAAAGGGAGTCCCCATCTTCTTTGTAGCCACTCTTTAAATATGGAACATGGTGATAAGTTCTCTCCTAAGCTTTCTTTTCTCAAGGCTGAACAAACACAATTCTCTTAGCCTTTCCTCATATGGCAGGCTTCCCGGTCATTTTGATCATCTTGGTGGCGCTTCTCTGGGTGCTCTCCAGAGAGTTCACATCTTTTTTGTACAGCGGACACCAAAACTGAATGCAGTATTCCAAGTGTGTCCTGACAAGTGCTGAGTAGAGTGGGATAATGACTTCTTTCTCTCTGCTGGTGATGCCCTTGTTGATGCAACCCAGCATCCTGTTGGCTTGCTTTGCTGCAGCGGCACACTGTTCACTCATATTGAAACTCTTGTCCACCAGGATCCAGTGGTCCTTTTCCACAGAGTTGCTCCCCAGCCAGGTAGATCCCAGGCTGTGCTGTACTCCTGGGTTACGTTTTCCCAGATGCAAGACTTACACTTGTCCTTGTTGAACTTCATAACATTCTTGTTAGCCCACTCTTCCAGCCTGTCCAGGTCTTCCTGCAGGGTAGCTCTCCCTTCCGAAGTGTCCATTTCCCTACTCAGTTTGGTATGATCAGCAAACTTTGTCAGGGTGCACTTGATCCCATCATCTAGATCACTTATGAAGATGTTAAGCAGGGTTGGGCCCAATATCAATCCCTGGGGTACCCCACTTGTGACAGGTTGCCAGTTTGAAAAAGAGCTATTTAGTACCACTCCCTGGGTGTGTCCTGTCAGCCAGTTCCCCACCCACTGCACAGACCACTTGGCTAGACTGTAATGCATCAGTTTCCCTAGGAGAAGGTTGTGGGGATCTTTGTTGAAGGCCTTGGAGAAATCCAGGTAAACCATGTCCACCGCTCGCCCCACATCAAGTGAGCAGGTTACTTTGTCATAGAAGGTGATCAGGTTTGTCAAGCACTATTTGCCCTTGGTGAATCTGTGCTGGCTTTTGTCAATCACATACTTCATTTTACTTGTGATAGCCCACAGGAGGATTAACTCCATAACTTTTCCAGGGACTGGAGTAAAACTGATGGGCCTATAATTTATGGATCCTTCTTTAAGCGCTTCTTGTAGATGGAGGTGCTGTTAGCCTTCTTCCAGTCTTCTGGGATGTCCCCTGATCTCCATGACTTCTCAAAGATTATGGAGAATGGCCTTACAATGATGTCAACCAGCTCTCTTAGCACCCTCGGGTGGTCAGTGTCAAGGCCCATTGATTTGTAGGGGGTTTAGCTCCTGTAATAGTTCGCATAACACCTCTTTCTTCACTGACGGTGGGTTTGTGTTTGCATCAACTTTGATTGTTGTTCCCAAGGCATGGGGCCCAACTGTGCTGGTGAAGAAAGTGTTGAGAACCTCTGCCTTTTCAGCATTGTTGGTGACTAATTCACCCTTTCCATTTAACAGTGGGCCAATATTTTCCTTCTGTTTCTGTGAGTTGTTTATGTACCTGAAGAACCTTTTCTTTAGGGTTTGACATCTCTGGCCAATTTCAATTTGAGCTGAGCTTTTGTTTTTCTAACTGCATCTCTGACAATGCCCTTGGAGTTCTCAATGGGTATTTGCCTGCTTTTCCATCTCTGGTACACTTCTCTTTTGATTTTGAGCAGACTCAGAAAATCACAGTTAAACCAAGGGGATCACTTGCTCCATCTACTTCCTTTACCTTTAAAGGGGATGAACTGTTTTTTTACTTCCAGGATAGCATTCCTGAAAAACTCCCAGCAGTCACTAACTCCTTTATCGTCTATGGAATCTTCCCATGGAATCCCTCCCAACCTCGCAATTATGTGGTTAGAAAAAGTACAGAAGATGACACAATTATCTCTGACTAGAGGTTGTGTGCTAAATAATAATAACTGCAAGTCATCTTATTTTAGTCTGGCTGCTGTCCATCAACAATTTTTAAATTTTTTTTTAATTGGCAAACCAGAGAACTTTGACCATTCATATTGACCAGAAAAGCTGTTTCATCATTTCACATGCGTGTTTGAAAGGCATTAATCATTTTTAACTTCACCCATCTTTAAATTGGCAAAGATTTTTATAATTAGAAAGTTTCTTTCAGCAAAGTATCCTCAGAGTTTTCTTGAATCTTTTCTGAATTTCACAAATACAGAACTCTAACATCTCTAAGTGTAACTGACATAAAAAAATACAAAAAAAAAAAAAAGAAATTTAACATAATAAATCCCCAATTATTAAAAAAAGAAAAGGTAGATGACTTTGTAGATGTTTCCAGAAGTTTCCTTCAGCCGTCTGCACCACCTATGGCTCAGGTTACCCACAATTTCCACTCTTTACCTGTTTACAGAACCATGCCATTTCTTACTTTGTAAGAGATACGGCACTAATGTTTCTGTATCATATGAGATAAATGCAGCTATCTATCTTACCTGTTCTCAAGAAGCAGTGCTCTTGCGGATGCTTTGTATTGTAATTGTATTGTATTGTATTGTATTGTAATCCAGATTCACAACTGAAGCACTAGACCTACCATTATGATTAGCCTTCCCTGGTAAAAATGTTTTTCTTACCTACAGCATTCACAGTGTAGTAAGTAGACCCATAGACCAAGACAACATCATTTTTAGGATGATATGTCTTATTACACATAATGTGGGTGTGCAGTACATGATACATGTAAATACAGTAAGTTGTACATCCACACTTTCAAAAGTGCATTCACTTGATTAAAATGTATTAAAACTCCCATGTTATGTGAACATGTTGATTGCTTTGTTTATTAGAATGAGTTATAACCTAATTATCTAGCTTTTCTTACTTATGAAATTTGAGAAATATGCAAAGCTAATATTAAAATAATTATAAAAGGAATTACAGAAAATAACTCTATAAAAATGGAATGCAATTTAGTACAATGTAGAAATCAAATGAGATCTAAGTTAAAGGAATGTTGCATATTTTTGGTATATTACATTAATTTAGTTCTAACCCAAAGTAATCCAATCAACAGAGCACTTCTATGAATATAAACTCATTTTTTCAAGCTGAAGACTTTCCTACACAACCTGCATATAGCACATGCACACTTTATCAAGATAAATGTTAAAGTCTAGTGAAAGACATTTGTGCCAACATATAAAAATGACAAGATATTTAGAGCAGTGTTATTGTTTATGAAGGCTGTGGCAGAACACTTTCTGAGCCCAATGGTCACAGATGGACTCTTGCATGTCTCCCCCTTCTCTGTTACTAGGTCATGGGATGGGAGTGAAGCAAGAGTGAACATAAAGGAGCTTGCTGCATCCAGTGCTAAAGAAATGGTTTGCCAGTGTGCACACAACTGATTGATGACTGTGGCATCCAGCCTGTCTGTCAAATTCATCACTGTGCAGTCAACCATCCAAATATAGATTTGATTGAGAAAGGCCTCCTGGCCTTGAGGGCGCTGATTAAGGACAGTCCATAGCCCATAATTTTCCCAGGGAAGGCTGTATGGCATAGGATCATTGTGGATAAGCACTATTTACTGCCCTTGGTACCACAGATCTTCATAGGATGCCCCACTGGGCTTACTCCTGGGGAATGGAGAATCTCAGATGCTGTAATGGCTACAGCCAACCACCATATCCCTTAAGAGCTTGCAAAAAAAGAGTATAAGTGGTGGCTTACAGAAACCTAGAGGAGAACATCAAATGGTCATATGAATCCCATCACATGAAGGTAGGAAGAGTTGCTCACTGCCTAGTCAAAGTTGATGATGTGGGTGAGACATGAATAGGCAGACAGCCCCACTAACCTCCAACATGATCCCACCAGCTGTAGCCTTACTGATCCAAACTGGTTGCCCATGGACTAGCATGACTGAAAGACAGACAGTAAGTTGCCAGAAGGTAATAACTACCCACCACAATCAGCTAGCAGTGATTCTAGGTAGTTTTCTGCTAACTCCTCACAGATGACTAAAAAAGCGGCCTTTTGAATGCTGAAGAACTCTCTGCTTATCATCGTGTTTATGTGACATACCGTGCCACTAGCAGTGCCTACACATCTCATCTCAGATTTTTTTTTTTTTTTTTGGTGATAAAAAGTGACTCACAAAAAAGGCTGAGGGTCTTTATCCCATCTACCACTATTGGCCTGAACTGTACATGAGAGTTTAGATGCCCACTGTAGTTTCCTACATTTCCTGATTACACCAAAATATCTTTCATAAAAGGAAAGGCTAAGAGAGCCGGGACTCTTTAGCCTAGTGTCAGAGTCAAATACGCTCTGTCCAGGCTTTTTTAGATATTCCATACATGAAAAATGTAATGTTTAATATCAAATTTACTTATTTGAAGATAGCTGATATTACTCAGGGTTTCTGACTTAACAGTGATACAATGAAAGCACAGTACAAATTTAAGTTGCACTTAACAAAATATAGCAATTGAAATACACAGTTCAATCACAATACCAATTTGATTCTCATTAGCAGTCTCTATAATATGCTCACCATCATGATTCTAGGTGTTCCCAGTTGCCAGGAAGGAATATGTGGGCTGTGATGGTGACTGAGCACCAGCATAGGTTGCACAGAGAGGTTGTAGAGTCTCTGTCTTTGGAGATATTCAAAAGCTGTCTAGGCATGGTCCTGGGCAACCTGCTCTAGGTGGTCCTGCTTGAGCAGGGAGTTTGAATGAGATGACCTCCAGAGGTCCCTTCCAACCTCAACCATTCTGTGATTATGATTCCTCTGCAACACTATGTGACAGAAACAGGGGCTTGACCATGCAAGACTGAACTGCTGAATGGTGGCACTATTGGTCCTAATCTAAGAGAGTTCTCCATTCTCAGGACTCTTAATGAATCAAAGGTTTTCTGTCAGGAGAACAAAGAGCAGAACTGTGAGTCTGAGCATCCTGTGTCACACCTATATACATCCCAGGCAGCATAATGTGGCACAGAGGGGTCATCAGAGATTACCCATTTCTCTGTTGAGTGCTGGTAGTACTGCAGTGATGTCTCATGTGTGAAGCAGTTGAGAGGGTTATATGAGGAGCCAGAGAGCATGTGGACCTGTGGGCTCTTGAAAACTAACATGCTAATTCTGGAATCAGGCCTCTATGTTTTGGTGGTTAGCAAATTTGCTTGTGTGAATATTGATCCTACTCTGTCAGAAGACCTCAGGCACAGATGTCAATTCCTGACACATTTAGCTTACTGGTTTAAAGGTGGCCACTCAGTCTATTGCCTTGCAATCAAAACTAGCTATTCAAAGAGCTTCAAAGCAAGATTTTAATAATTTTAGTCCAGATTCATAATGTTGTACCTTCAAACACTGGAAAGTTAAGTGTCTACTCTAAGGTGTCATTTAGTCACAATTCTCTTTTGTCAAAGTAAGAAAGTAAGCCACGTCATTGGTTTCAGAACCCTATCTAAAATCAGCTAAATCTCTCAGCATGGATGATAAAATAAGCCCCAATGACTAGCTTAAATTAGACACTAAGCTTCAGAGGCTTTTAGGCAATTTAGGCAAGATAAATCTCACCCTTAGGATCAGAAAACCCTCTCCACCCACTACAGTCACAGAACAATCACCTTTTCCCCAACAAACGTAAAGACCTTTAGAACAAAAGACCAAGCACACAAAACATCATAAATATGCCACCAGAAGAGAGCAGAGGAAATCAGACGCACACAATCTTATAAATCTTAGAAAGGCAGAGAATGCGTCTGGTGAACACATATCCACATGATCCAAAGTAGTCATGGATATTGTATTGAGTAATCCAGCCGATGCTTTGTTTTTTCTGGATTCTTTAGTTCTTCCTGCTAAGTAACGAGTGTTTCCCCAGTTAGTGACAGTGCTAAGACTGTTTTCCTAGAAACTTCACCATTCAGTCCATTCTTTCATTAGTCCATTGTTATATTTCTATCTAGACAGTTTCTCCTTTTTCTGTCTTGCCTTGTGGTTTCCCTTTGTGTCCATGAGAAGATAGATTTGCTCCAACCATTCCCTAAATATGAATTATCTTCTTGGTGTTGCTTACTCAGATTTGTGAACTATTTTGAGTGTATGTTGTGACCTTGTAGTGCACTTTATGTGTTCAGAAGTCCCCTATTTGCATACCTAATTACTTTGTTTTAAGATGTTTAGACTTCTTTATTTCCATTTACAGGAGTGTGATTTGAGTAAACAGTTTTCAGTTATCTAAGTATTTCCATGTGTGTTTTCACAGGAAGTTATTTCACACATCTTGTAAAAAAGCTTTAATATCTTTTTACAGGTGAAGAAAACTGAGGTGTAAAGAGATGAAGCTGCTTGTGTTTTGTTATACTGAAATTGGTTGCAATACCAATGATTTGGCAATGATTTAAAATCTGTTCTGTCTGAAGCTCAAAAATTGTTCTTGATTCTCGGTGGACACAAACACTGGCAGATATTACTTTTGTGGAAAAAATATTTAAAGATTGGAATATGTTTTAGAAATATATTGTTTTGCTCAGAAAGAATGCAAACTCTTGCTTAGATGCTTTCTAAACTAATCTGTCCCACAAGCAATCACGACGATAGGGAAATTGTCTTGCTTATATGTTAAATAAATTAGTCTTTGTAATTAACCAGTATGCATAGTCTAATGTTACCTCAAAATGTTAACCGTGCACTATTACAACACAATTCAGAATAAAATGACAAAAACATTTTTAATCTTTAAACATCAGTTTCTTCAGATAACCTGGAATCAAAACTAAAAGACTTACTCATAAATTTTTGGGTTTTGCATGGCATGGCTACAGAAGATTTTTTTTCATCCTTATTAAGTACAAACCATTTCAACAATCTTTCCTTCATTTCCTTTGGGCAATGCATATGTTTAACTCAAAAAAATAAATGTTTCAGCAGTTGTGAGCACATAAAAAGGAAGTTTTATAATTAAAATATTCTTGCAACCTTATTATAGCAGGTGGTAGCATTTTCTTGCTAAAAACATTGTACTAAGAGTATGAAGACACAGTAGCTGAACTTAAAATATTTTGTATAAAAATGTATCTCATTTTGGATGTGTCATATTTTTCTTCCATATATATGTATCTGGTATGGGAAATATAATGTATGTTTCGGTGTCTAGTTGGTTCATTGGATGACTTTTGTGCTTAAAGGAAAGCACACTTGCAAGTATTTGTATTTACAGAAGCAGGATTCAACTATATGGAAGGCCCTCCTGTAAACTTAATGTTAAATCATGTAATAACTCTACAGCCCAGTTTACTTCTGTAATACTAAGAAAATTCTGCAAAAACTACCCCTCCCCCCACCAAAAAAACCCAAAATCAAAAACAAAAACAAAAATCAGAAACCAAAACCACCACAACCAAACCACCAACCCTGGAACAAGACTAACCTTAGATGTAGCTGTATAAAGATGACAATAACAGAAATAAAACTGTAATGTTTGGTTTAGTTTTGGATACTATCTATATCCAAATTGGAAGACATAGCTAGTATCTTTGCTCTCTGACAGAGGCAAAAGGTTGTAAACACAACCAAACATGGAAAACATACCTCTCAAGATGACCAATATTTTATACCAGCAAGCAGTAACTGTTCATGTAACCAATAATTAAAAAAAATACCTTTAATACTATGATAGCACAGGGAAGCTTCTGTGTCGTGACATGGTGTATAATGGATGCCAACATTGTGTTATTTTTGATCATGTAACTTTGTCAAAGATAGTTTATACATCTGTAATCCTTTGCAACATTAATATTACTGTCAGGAACGCAGGTTTCAGATCCTTTATATAGAAATCAATCACAAACTTTAGACACAGCTTAAATCATCCTTTCATGCCAACAACGTATCTTTGGATTGGTTCTATTATATCAGTACAATAAGGTATAACATTTTTCTTAAGAGGGACTTTAACAGCTGAGAGGGCTATACTATCAAGCTCACAAAAGATATCTCTTCTTCAGCTATTTTTTTGACATTTACTCCAATGTATTTTATATTCTCTTCTAAGTAAGTAAAATCTGTTTTAAAAGGCTAATTTCCCGTATTTTTTTTCTTCATTCAAATGTATTTCTTATTTTCAAATGTCACTTGCCTATCTGAGCTTACAGAGATCTTTCCTATGTTGCCTCTATAGAAATACAAATTGCATTTCTGGAAATAAATGATGTAAAAAATGTACTTCTCAATATGTGATATAAAAATACTGTCTGTTGAAATTTAAGCTCATTATTACTAGCCTTTCAGAAGCACTCAGTGAAAAAAGCAGTTCTAGTCAAAGTGTCCCTTGAGGATTTTGGTTAGGTGCTTCAAGTCTCCAAAAATAGTTTGAGGGATTGTTCCTTAATTGTTCCGAACTTTTTCTTGCTTGCAGAATGATCTGATAGAGAATAAGCCAAGTGGCTTGCAAAAGTTGTCATCATCAAAACCAGAATCTTAAAGAAATAAAACCCCAAAACTTACTTCCAAATACAAGTCTCTTGAGATTATCAGTGAGCACATGGCATATAAAAATAACCAATTCTATGCCATATTATGCTTTTGCAAAATCTAATATTAATCAAAGAGCACATAATGTATTTTCTCTCAGTGTTTTGTATAAGTGTAGGTATGTTCCAGAAAGTTTAATATACTGGTCAGAGCTATAGCATTATCAAAATCAGAATAACAAAATATGACCCCTTTTGACAGTTTAATGTACTGTAAAATTCCTTGGTAAAAATATGAAAGGATTTCTGCAGTTTTAGAGATTTAGATAATAAATTGTCTTCTCTGTTAATCTTCCTCAAGTGTCAGTTGTTATGATGATGCTACATGATCTCTTCCCGTAAGACACTCAAGGTATGTGATAAGCCAGTGGTAAAAATTGACATACTGTTTTAGGGTCAGTTTGCACATATTTTTAATATGAGAGTGGCATGGAAACGCTTTTCATCCTTGTATCCCTGTTTAATTTTTTTCAGGATACAACATTAACAGTCCTTTCTTTTAGGAATAAATGCAAGCAGATGTTTAATTAAATTGTAATGTACTGCAAATAACATTGCAAATGCCAGTAGCTGGGTTCCTATAGCCATAATTGTTTCTGCTAGCCATTACCAATGGTTTTGTATCAACAATTGCAACATTCAGCAGATAAATTCATGTTGTCTTGGAATGAAGATGTAGGGAAACAAACGCAAAGAGGTGCCAGAATCTTGTCACTGTCAGAGCAACATATGGAGGCAGATTCTTCTGCACTCCTTTGCTCTCTTCCTGCTTATGAGAGAGGTCTACAACTTCTTTTTTAATGCATTGTTTTGTCCTATTAGTATTTCAAAGGCACAGAAAGTCACTTTTCATATAGAATAAAAGAAAAAATAGAGGGAGATCAAAATTTTGTAATTTATACTAGTATATTAAATAACCATGTAAACTTGATTACAGATCTGTGTGAATGAAATCACAGTGTTCAGTAAGTTTTTGCATTTGAACTTTTATGAAATAAGAGGGTAAACAGACCTGTGTAAAATGGAGCCACAGTGAGTCATAGGCCTAAATTAATTTGACCTCTCTTTCAACGTATTCCCTGCATTCAGAGAATCTCAGTAACTTTCTGGACTTCATGGCTCAATTAAGAAGTTACCTGAAGATTACCGGTCTTTTGTTTTTAACAGTTTTTCCACAAAAGACCAATTCATTATACGAAAGGCCAGGGAAACCATCAGTCTCCATAAATGTTGGGGCCTGTCACTTAAATCCATCTTTCCAGTTCCGTATTTCATCCTTTGAGCAAGTCTCTTTCACAGCATTCTTAAGGAATAGTCTTCAAGTTGCCATTAATTCAGACATCATCCTTCACCTTCACTCTCTACTACTGGTATGAGGAACATTAAAGGCAGAGGTCAGGAAAAGACAAGAAAAACAAGTGGAAGCCTGGAGAACATGCATAGGGAAGCAAATAGTTCAAGGAGTTTGAATAATGCTTTTTGGAGGCACAATATAACGAGGGTTTGGAGAAATAACCGGGTTTGTCAGCAAGAGGCAATTTCAGGGAGCACACCTCAGAATAAGAATCTTTGGGTAATTGGCTTAACTAGTCAAAAACTTCAAGGGAGTCTGTGGCATCTGAACTTGCCACAAAACCCTTTTTAAAGAAAGAGAAAAGAAAATTATATTGATCTCTTTCATAAGATGATTTCTGAACTATGCAAGGAAAGAGCACTACAAGAGAAGAGGAAGACACAGGGGTATTATTATTATTATTGTTATTATTGTTATTATTGTTGTTATTATTATTATTATGTTGGTTTGCTTTGGATTTAGTTTAAAAGACTATTGTGATTACTTGCCTCTGAATTTCTGTACTGCTTCTAACAGAAATTTTGATCTTTAGAGAGTAAACTGAGATATTTGCAATGAAATGAAGAAAAATTTGCAGCACTGCAACCTCAGTTCAGGTACTGTAAGAGAAAATTAAATTAAATTGTATGTCCCCTTCTTGGATTAATGTTATTTTTCATATTGTTTGTTCTGAATACAGCACAAATTCACACTTGGTTCACTTATGTCAATTAATGAGTTGGGTTAACACACATTCATGAAATGACAATGCCCATACTGCAACATAAAGAAAATAGGTTTTTGTCAAATATATAGTCAAGTAAACAAAAATAATAAAAAAATAGATATAAAAGATTTGGGCTTGGGGGCAACTTGTAGGGGGAAAAGAACATATCTTCTTTGAACAAGCATGACCTTCTGCTTGAAGTAATATTGTATTATATTAGACTATAACCACTAAAAATTGTTACTATTGTTTTATATTTTTATAACTAAATTCACTTGAGAAAGATTTTATGAAATGTGTATCTTTACTAGTGTCTTTATTGCCTTTCTTTCTATGAAGATCAGCAACATCCACCAACAGTATTAGTCGGAAGTACTACCAGAGAAATAAATTATTATAATGGCTCCTGTGACACTTCTAGATGACAAATGCATACCGTGACAGTTCACATCATGAACCGGCATTTTGACCTCAGCTGCTACCACTTTTTAAATCATTTGATTAATTCAAAACCTGTTGTCAGAGAGCTGAACAGAAGACTGCCTACCACTTTTGGAAACTAACCATCTCCAAATGTAAAAGGAGATACCTCTTTAGATGCAAAAGAAAATAGATGCTTTCTGTTTATGAAGAACATGACACCAGAGTGAGTTGATTTGTCTTAGGCACTCCAGCTGGTTCCAAGTAGGGATAGCTGTGATCACAGTGTGAAGAGGGAACTATACAATAGTTTCTTTGTTAAATAAAAAAGTTTCCTAAGGTTATTAATAAGGGAAAGGGAGTTCTATCAGAAAATTCAACTATATTTCAAGTGGAGAATACTACATTAAAGACCTCTTTTCCATCTCAAGGTATTGCAGTAAAAGCCCAGAGGAGTTTAGTTCCTATCTAATGCTGTTATCTGTTACGCATTTCAGTTTAAAAAACCCTTCTTCAACTGTGTGTTACAGGTATGCTATGTGAAGAAATTATTGCTGTGCAACATTTGCAATGAAAGAAAAGATAAAAGTAGGATTATTGATTGATCAAAGACATCATCTCTTTACACTTATTACTGTTGCGTGTTCTGTTAGATTTTTTAATGTGATGTTTTGCTTTAAATGAAGTACATAAAGCATATCTTCCCTGAACTATGAAGAATAAAAAACCTTTGCTCAAAGTGGCTTCAAGCCACCACTTTACCTTAAAAGCTCCCTATATATTCCTCATAATAGAGAACGTTCTTCTCTGCCTGATGCTGGTGCTGCCTTCTCCATTGTGTCTGGGATGGGTCTTTTCTTAGAGAAAAGGGCTTACACTTCTAGTCCCGTTTTCTACAGGGCTTGGTTTTGGTCAAGGTTTTCTTCTGTTTTTTTCATTTCTGCATTTCATAAGGAAGTTTAACCCCTTTTCACAAGTGACTTCTAACTCCCACCATTTCCAGCCAGATTCACTTCATTCCTGACAGTGTATTTAGGAATAAGCCAACTCTGCGCAGTAGGTCTCCCTCTCAAGAAGTTGGCAGGCCACGATGATTGTGAAAGAAAGCCTAAAAGTACTCCAAATAATCAAGAAGAAAGCTGTAAAGAAGGATAAGGATCCAACACAGAGTTTTTTGGCTTCCCTTTGGACTGTCATTTTATTCCTACAACCAGAAATAGACATAGGCTGCTGTAAAACATTTTGGGTCTTCTGTAGAAAGGTATCAGTAATCACTCTATCAAAAAATGTATAAGGACACTGTATCAGGTTTGCTGTGCACAACTGGCCTATGTGGTTGATATTGAAATATTTTTATTATCTTTTATACTTCAGCACAAATATTCAGCTCTTGCAAGTTTGCTTGAGTCAAGCTATGAGAATTTCCACCACCTGAATGGTGGTTTCTGGATGACTCTAAAGAGCTAGTAGCTAATTATTTGAAAGTTTAAGAAATGCTTTATTTAGACATGAAAGAATGAAAAGAACCGACTTATTTTTTTGATATCTCCACATGATTTTTTTCTACTTTCTACTAAGTCAAAGTGATTTTGAGGAGAATATGTAAACCCAAGGAAGTTCAAGTACAAGGGAAAATAAAAAAAACTAACAGCTTTTCCAGAATCAAAATATAGATGCATTGTGGATAGCAAATTAGCACCCAAATTCTTTTATTGATATGTGGACATTTTTAAAATACATGTGTCTTATAAGTGAGCATTTATGTAAAAACATATAAAAGCTGTAATGTTGCTACACGTGATGAGACATTTTAAATGTTATTTTCTTACCTAAAATTTGTACTTTTTCCTTTGAGCTATGGCTGCAGTTGTCCAGATGAATACTATATGAGCAAGTTTATTTCCTGTGTTTCTAAAAGCTTTTTTCTTACAGCTGTTATTTTTCTACGACACATTGTAGATTGTCTCTTTTTCCTTAGTCAGTGTGTAAACCTTCCTTCCTGATAGTCAATAAAGTTCAGCAAGAATAACTGCTATTTTTGTCCATTTTTCACTATTATGTCTTCCTGGAGTATTCCCTGCTGTCAGCAATTCATTTCCAATCCTCTCAATCTGTTGTTGGCATTTCCATAATATTAATCATCCATTGATTTTTCCACTAGCATCAGCAAGAGTCACATGTTTAATTGTGTAAATGCTGGGTGAACATACTCAGTTATATCAGGCAGCTGAATCATAATTGGTGATACTGTAATATTCCACAAAAGTTTTTACATTTGGGAATTGAGTAACATAATGGTTCTGAAACTACTCATTGAGGAACAGAAAATTAACATGCTGTTTACCACTGAATAAGGCTGTCTACCTTGAATTGCGTTATTCAAATTCTTCAGACAGGATTATGTTATTTAACAAAAACCAATATTGAACTGTATCAGCTCTGAAAATAAGCAAGATGATATTCTTAATTTAAAAAATACAGTACTGTAGCTATGTGTTATTTCATGCTTATAAATATTAACTGAATTTTTTTTCATTTATCCATAGATAGTATATTCTGAAGTATAGTTTTAAAAGGAATATTGAGCATATTTATTTTTCTCAGCATATAAATTACCCGCACTCAGTGTGGCCCAGTTTAAATCAGCAATTGATAGTTGCTTAGAACTAGTACTTTTTTAATGGCCTATGTGCATTAGAAATGTACTTTCAACATCAGTAAAATGTAGTCTTGAAATTATTCACTTTGTACACTCTAAATTCAGCAGAGATCACTGCTTATTTTCCTGTGGTGACCCTGTTAAATATTTTCAGGAATATCCTTTATTAAATTCAAAGTTTGGTAAATGAAATTCATGTGCCTGTTTTGGAAATGTGAGTTGTTACTTTTTTTTTTCTCTACTGAACTTTTCCTATAAGCAAAGGAGTTTTCTTTTTCTTGAATCAGATTCTCAGCATGAATTTGAGAATCCTGTAGCTTACTTCATGTGTCCACACTGTTTACAAAGGCAGTCAGTTTGCAGTCCTGTTGCCAGCACATTCTAGTTCATCCAGGGTTGGCCACTAAATCCACCAAGGGAGGGGAATGGCATGTACAACTGTGTTACATCAATCATGGACACCCCAGGGCAGTCCACACTACAGAATGGTGTGTGTTAGAATCATAGAATTATCTAGGTTGGAAGGCACCTTTAAGATCATTGAGTCCAACTATGAACCTAACACTGCCAAAACCACCACTAAAACATGTCCCTCATCACCACGTCTACCTGTCTTTTAAGTACCTCCAGGGATGGTGATTCCACCGCTTCCCTGGGCAGCCTGTTCCAATGTTTTATAATCATTTTGATTGAGAATTTTTTCCTAATATCCAATCTAAACCTCCCCTAGTGAAACTTGAGGCCATTTCTTCTTGTCCTTGTTACTTGGGAGAAGAGATCGACCCACCTTTCTACAACCTCCTTTCAGGGGGCTGGAGAGAGCAATAAGGTCTCCCCTCAGCCTCTTTTTCTCCAGACTAAACAACCCCAGTTCCCTCAGCTGCTCCTCATAAGGCTTGTTCTCTAGGCCCTTCACCAGCTTTGTTGCCCTTCTCTGGACATGCTCCAGCACCTCAATGTCTTTCTTCTAGTGAGGGGCCAAAAACCAAACACGGTATTCAAGGAGAGGCCTCATCAGTGCCGAGTACAGGGGGACGATCCCTTCCCTAATGTTTATTCTAAAGGGGAGAAAACCCCCAAATCCCTGGGTAATCCATCACACATAGAAAAGTAAGGACCATAATGTTGTGAGTGACGGAATAATATTCCAATCTCTGTGTTTTCTTGAGCCTTGGCATGTTTGTGCTACTCCTGGTAATACTGGGAATCAGAGTGGAGAAAGGATTATAAAGTGTCAGTGATGTTCCTACAGCAAAGTGTGCAAAACTGTTCCTGCAGTTGAACCTAGCTAAGGTTTTCTTCCCCCCATCTTTTTCCTTTAGTAGGGATGGATATTTTAGCTTAACTCAATGATGCCTTGAAGCTCTGATTTCTCTAGCAGCAGTCATAAAGGTTTTGAGATATAAAAGTAGTGCTCCAGCATGGTCCATTGGCCAAATTGAAATACACCCACCCTGAAAAGATTTTATATGACGCTTTCAGTGATTGCTCATTTCTGTTCAAGAACACATTCAGTCATAGGGCAGGAAGAAGTCTTTCTGATTGAATGAGCTTGTGAATTTGAAAGTTAGACCTTTCTTCTTCCTTGTTTTGTACAGAGACAAGTCACCTGCTATATGTCTCAGACTGTTTAAAGGTGCCGTGCAAGACAGTTTTGGTTTCCTGTACTGTGAGTAACAGACAAGAGAAATACAGACTTATTACTTTTTCTCCAATACTAAGGACTCAGAAAAAGGCAAAAACCTCATGTACTTCATGATTTTTTGATTTACATTCAGTCTTTTGATTTACAGGCAACTCCTCTGATTTATGACAAACAGGTCATGGCAAGTCTATTCCTCTGCTGCTCCCTCTTTCTTGTTTTAAAGCACTAACATAATAAAATAAAAACAAATTATTTCTATAGTATAAAATAATTCAGAATTATTTTTCCCACAGAAGTGAGAAATTGGTCTGACCTTTGAATGCTAAAAGTTTTATGTGAGTTGTCTACAATAAGGTTTTGTTCCTATATAATGTAGTAAGGGGCATAAGAGGTTGAAAACCAATTCTGTGTAATGTACAGTGTCTGTTCATGTTATTTATGGTGCTATGAGTGAAAATTTATAATGCAAGTGTTGTTCAGGAGGTCTAGTTTATGCAAAAGTATCTTTGGGTTGCTATTTCTGTCAGTTTTCTTGGCTGTGTAAGATTGAACAAATAACAAGTGTATGGTGGAATCATCAGAGAATTCATTAGTATTTTAATCTCTGTATTTTCTCTTGAAACCAATATTCAGAATCTGGCATTCTTACCATTTCTTATTGCTTCTTCCTTAAACAAACAAGCTGAAGGATGCGCAAGAGAGCACTTTATGAACTCAATAGAGAATAATTGGGTAAAGATGACAGAACGTTACTCAGAGGTTGGGGGTTTTTTTCCCTCAACTTACTCCTCTCAGAATTCATGCAATTATTCATATCCCATTATACACATTTCAAAAAAATGGGCAAACTGGGGCAAGAGAAGTCAAAAGGGTAATATTTTAAAACATGGTTACCTGGAGTTATGGTGGGCAGCTACATCCATTTTTGCGCAAGAACAAATGCACGTGCCTGATAAGCTAGCTCTCTACAATCTACTACTGTACTTTTTCTGGCAGACAAGAAACACCAGTACAGTGAAATCTGCACATTAAACATATTTTAATGCTTTTTTTTTTCTTTTACAAAAATAACATTTAGAATGTCCTCAAGTTTACTAATCTGCTAGTATATGCCTTTCTTTTGCAGTCCTCTCACTATTAATTGAGATATAAGGTATTTCCCCTGATTTTCCTGCTGTTTCTTAAAGTAGGTCTCCACTGCCAAGACGGAGAAAGAGAATTCAGACATAGATTCATCTTATTCAGTCTGTCAGAACTATAGATCTTGGCCAGTTAGGGTCTAAGCCATGGAAAACTGGTGTCCTGACATTCAGGGAAACCTCCTGAAGTTCAGTAAAGGGAAGGGCAAAGTCCTGAATCTGCAGGGGAGTAACCCCAGGCACCAATGCATACTGAGGGCCAAGCAGCTGGAAAGGTTTGCAGAGAAGGAGCTGAGAATCTTGGTGAACAAGTTGCGCATGGGTCAGCAATGTGCCATTGCTACAAAGAATTCCAACAGCATCCTGAGTTCCATTAGGAAGAACATTGCCAATTTGTCAAAAATGTTGTTCCTTCCTGTCCTCCTCAGTGCTGGTGAGACACATCAGGAGTGCTGTTTCAGTACTGGCTCCCCAGTACAAGATAAGGACTTAGTTGAGCGAGTCCAGCAAAAGACAAGGGACTGGAATACCTTTCATATGAGGAAATGTTTAGAGGTAGGATGCTTTGACCTGGAGAAGTCTTAGGGTGGATCTTATTAATGTGTATAAATACCTGATTAGAGGGAATAAAGATGAGGGAGCTAGGTTCTTCTCTGACCATGGACAGAATAAGAGGCAATGGACAAAAATTAACACATGTGAAATTCAATCTAAACACAACACTTTTTTACTGTGAAAGTGGTCAAACACTGGAACAGGTTGCCCAGAGAGATTGTGAAGTCTCCCATTTGACAATATTCAAAACACAACAGAGATATACCAAAACAAATTATTTTGCGGAATAACTATAGATTAGTACATTTGAAAGAAATAGCAGTAGATTCATACATTTTTCTTGGACAGAAACTGGAAGACTGTTTCTATCTAATAATCAGAAAATGACCACAAAACAATATTTGCTTGTTCCCATATATTCCTGAGAAGAATCAGGTTGAGACTACATAAAACTGCAAGGTAAATATTAACTTTTTCGTCCTCTGTATTTCTATCATACAGTGTGATGTGCCCCAATGAGATTCAAATGCTTGCAAATTCATAGCTCTGCAGCAGATTTAAAAAAAATAAAAAAAAAATTGTTCACTCTTTTGTTAACCTTTTTGCTAACGGGATAAAACACAACTTTGCCATTTCACCTTTTATTGATACATTATTTTCACAGCTTTGCTATTTCTAACTACCCAACCATGACCTTCACAAAATGTGTGATGATTGCAGCAGTTAATTCTATAATCAGACTGCATTGATTTGGCAGAAGGGATGGATAAATTCACAGTATAAAAAAAATAAAGCTTCATCTACAGTTGTTGTTAATATCACCTACAAAATCCCTTGTGCAACTAGAGATTTCACTGAATGTCACGTACCCTGAGTGACTGCGGAATAGTTTTGTAGAGGAAATGGTCAATGTTCTCTGACCTTGTCTGTGTCAAATATTGAAACGAATGTACATTAGTAATAATAATTGTCTACTCGTTTCACCTTGCCAAATGTCATTTGAATTATTACTCTGGTCCTCAAACTAAAGAATTTTAACTTGATGTTTCCTGGGGGGAAAAAAAATGATCTATTCTTTGTTCGGCCTCTACAAATAGAAGCATGACATTTGTCTTTTCATTGGTAACATTAAGTCTGTCTGATCTGGGTGATAAAAAGCAGAGATTATCTATTCCTGTCTGTCATTTTTGGCAAACTTGTGAACTTTTCATAAAAACAGAAAGATAAATCATAGCAGCTATTATTGTCTTTGTCTTAATCTTTCTAATGGATCAGTGTAATTTTTGGTATGCTCTAGTAGGTCAGGGAGGTCATCGCTGTAGGAGAACAGCCTTGCCTACTTGCTGAATGCTAAATACTGGTCTGCCACACAAATCCAGATAAAGACTTTGCACAGGGGATTTAGCTACTGTCAAAGCACAGGAGTCCTGTGGATCAACTTGGCTGTTGCTGACAGACTTCTCTGACATTTAAGAGTCCCTCCAAGGTGGGCATTGAGGCCAATTGATCCGTATCAGTTATGGAGAGCACTCCTCATCTTAATTCTAAAAGTATTACATGTGAATTTGCAAATGCTTAATTACAAAAGCGACATGCAAACACAAAACCTGAAACATCTCTCCATCACACTGCCTGTAGTTTCTGATCAATATAGACTGGAGATGCCATGACTTTACTGGATAAAATTAAAAATTTTATTGCAGACAACAAAAAGTATGACGGCACAGGAAATACCCTTTATTTAAGAATTATATGTGTAATCCGTGACAATGTTTTTTTGGTCCTTGAATGTGAGGGGAAACCAAAGAAAAGAGATTTCTCTAAGAAAAGCTAACAATTGATTTGGGTATAACAATGAATCATTACATAAATAACTGACAAATGCAGACGAAACCATGGGAAAAAACTGAAGCTTGCACAGAACAAAAAGGGGAAGAAAGATGCCTTTCCTGTCTTTAATGGGTAAACTGCTAGGGTAATACTTATTACAAAATCAAAATATGTTTCCAATATTAGTGTTCAGAGAAAGTTCAGAGAAAGACAAAAACCTGAAGAACTTAAATTTCCAGGAGCTTCTCGTTTAGGCAGGAAGAATATGGTACACAATGCAGTTCTCTTTCCTCTCAAAATGATAACGTTTTCATCCTAAAGGCATAAAAAATGCAGAGGTATAAGAAAGGCAGAGGTTGAATACTTATGAAGAAAGCTATCAAGGAAAACTGATTATTTTTAAGAAAAAGGAAAGAAACAAACCACAA
Organism: Chionis minor; assembly: GCA_013398295.1. Lineage (NCBI taxonomy): Eukaryota > Metazoa > Chordata > Aves > Charadriiformes > Chionidae > Chionis > Chionis minor. The sequence goes on along the minus strand of VZSF01000011.1, from coordinate 105,458 downwards.
AATTAAAATTCTGGCACGTTGCAACTAAACGGTCTGACCAGCTGTCTTTAATTCTCTCATTTCTATCCCTCTTTTTTTTTTTTCCTTCCTTTGTTCCTCCTCT